>CATNUO010000027.1:115000-391000 GCA_951215215.1 Andrena trimmerana
GTGCCACCGTTGACAAGGTCCAGTCTGGTTTCGATGATTCTGTGGTCGCTGGAGGAACCGCTCTCGTGCACCTTCCAGGTACGCATGAGCGGTATCGCTTCCCAGCTCGCCAGCGTTACGTCGATGTTTGATGATCCCCGAGAATTCTGAAACGTGGTGGGTTGTCCCGGCTCATTCAGGACTAGCAGATCGTGCCGCGCGATTAGCTGTACCAGCTCCTCGCCGCGACTGTCGGTTCTCCCACTGTGCCAAAGTTGCGATTTCGCATTCGCGTCCGCCCCAATGACCAGTATTCGTCCCTTGAGTCTCGTCACGATCCTGTCCAAATGTGCCAGTCCAACTCCAATATCCACCGATGGTGGGAAGTATTGGCTCACCACGTATACCTCCGCGCCGTCGATAGAGATCTGGACACAGACGCAGTGCGTCGTGCACAGATCCGAGATCTCCAGCACGGTGAATCCTCGGTTGCGGACGCAGATCGCCGCCCATGGCGGTTCTCCCACGTTACCGCGCGATATCACTCTCGCACCGTTGCCGAATCCAGGTATACGTCCATTGACGCTGTACGGCTCCTGCATCAGGAGGACATCAGCGTTCAATTTCTCCATCTCAGATCGGACCTCGTGTGGCACTAATCTCGATCGCTGCATGTTGTGCTGCAGGATCTTGATTCCTCGTCCAGCCGTAGAGTCGCCCTTAGCATTGGTAAACCGTCCGGTTTACCGACTTCTCGAGAGCCTTCCTGTGGGCGGGGCACTCCTTGCTGGAAGCAGCATGGTCCCCCTTGAGCCCGAAGCGCCGGCAGTTCACGCAGACCGCGGACTGCGTCTTCTTGGGGCACGTCTTCGCCCCGTGCCCCTCCCCCGTGCAGTGGCTGCATACGTCCTCCTTGTGTCGGCAGTGCTTGGCGATGTGTCCGAATCCCTGGCACTTGAAGCACCTGCTGACTGCGAGAAAGTCGCGCACCTTGCACGCGTTCCACCCGAGGAAAACTTTGTTCGCCTCGAGCAGCCTCTCTCGCAGCTTCGGTGAGACCTCGGCCACCCAGTTGGTCTCGTCGCTGTCCTTTCTTCCTGTCCTGAAACATAAAGAAAAGTTCCTATCATTCTCCTCGCCTTCCATTACTTTCGCGTTTTGTTTACGCAGACTCCCGAGGATGACCTTTTCCGACATCTCCCTCGGGACGTCGAAAATTATCATCCTCGGGTTTTTCACCGTCGGTGTCCTTGTTTGCAGTCCAGCGTCCTTGAGCCTCGGATTATCCACGAGCTCTTTCAGCGCCTCCGGTGTTGTTGTCTCCACGGCAATTCCATTGCCGTGGATTGGCTTAACCGCCTTCACCTGCATTCCCCTCTTGCGAGGGTTTACAAGGGTGAAGACAGCCTCGCGTGCCTCCTCGCTCGTCCTGATTTTCCCCTCCTCTCCGTCCGGGAAAATCATGACCACGTTCTTCGGTGGCCGGACTGCCGACGGCGAAACCTTCGCCGTGTTCATCTTTACCCTGTCCGCGTAGGACAAGGCCGCTGGGGTCTCCACGTTCTTCGCGACCCTTTCGAGGGACCTCGTCGCCTGGAGGGACTTCTGGACGGCCCCGCTCAAGGCCACCTCCGACTTCCTTGCCTGGGCGTTCGCCTGCTCCAGCTTCCCCTCCAGGAAACTGCTCCTAAGAAGGGTATCCTGGACGAGACCCCTCATCTCCTTGAAGCAGCTCAAGATGACGATTGCCTGCTCCTTGTTGATCTTTTTGACAGGATCCATGCAGTACGCAAAGATCCTGTCCTCAACCGCGCTGGCCGCCTCCTTGATAGAGGCGAGAGTCCTCTCCTTCGTTGGTGGTGGTGGTGGTGCTGCAGCGGCCGTCCTGCCTTCCTTCGGCATTAGTGGTGGCGCTGCCGGCTCTGCGGTCCTCTCCGTCGCTGGTGATGGTGCTGCGGATACTTCCGTCGTCTTCCGCATCTTCTTTTCCTCCTGCAGTGGTCCCGTGGTCTTCTCCGGCGTTGTGCAGGCCTTCCTCTTAGCCGTCGTGGAAGCGACGGCGGTCGATTGCTTCGATACCGGGATCCCGGTAACAGCCTTGAGCCGCGCCTTGGCCTCCTCCGCTCTGCTCGTTACGCCCGGCGCCATTCAGAGGCCGGTTTCCCCCGCTCCCGTCCTCAGTGCGTGTGGTGGGGCGCACCCCACGCCAGCCGCTTCGCCCGCTTCCCGGGCGGCGTACGTGACCGAGCGACGGCCCAAGATGGCGGCTGTGACGTCACCCGCTTGGGTTTTTCCACCGCTCGGCGCCGACGCCCTGGCTGTAGTTTCCTAAAACAGAAAATACCGTATCTCTCTTATTATTGGCTCGATTTGGTCGCTCTCGGCGTCATATAATTCAGTCCTATGATCTACGCTGGGCGTTCGTGAGTTTCTCACACGGAAGTGGAGACACCCGTCAAAGCCCACTTCTTTCGCTCTTTGGGATTTACAATATTTATCCCGTCCCACTGCCACACAGCATGTACTCAATCCTTTCACTCTTATAAATTTCTGTACAAGATACACAGCAGACTACAGAACAGAGTGCTCTCGTCCGACCTCCACGCTGACGTGGCCGAAGACGCTTGGGTAGCCCCAAGATGGCGGCGCGTCGGCGTCGTTGGAGCTTCGGATACTAAATCTATCCTAACTAACGCGATTTTCGTCCAAATTAAAAGGCGAATAGCTCCTCTTGTTCGTCTCAGCGCCCTGAGTTCACTGCCGCGTGCACACGCGTGTATCTCGCTCGGAAGCGGAGATATCGAGCGACGACACGCACGGCCGATCCACGGACACGAAAATCGCAGATCTTGAAAAAGTTTCTGTAAATTTCCCGTTACGATCGGCACACAGTAATCACAGAGACGAAGAAACACTCCTAACACGTGAGTTGACTCGCGAAACTCCTAGGATTCAACGCATAAATGCGAGAAGTCCTCTGAAAATCCACGGCCGCGTCACTATTCCCACGGTCACGACTCAGGTAGCGGCGGAGCGGTGCGAAACACGTCCGTCCCCTTCGGCGGTCAGGTAGGAACTAAGTAGATAGGGACAGAGAGTGTCGGTTTCAAAAGGTCCAACTGACGCGCTGCGCCTCAGAGTCTCCTCTATAGCAGCATTTAAACCTTGCAAGATGGAGTGAGCTTTAATACCCTCCTAGCTAACCACCGTGCAGGCCACAGGGCGGCCGGAAAGCAGTTAAGGAATTGTGAAGACCACACTTGACTCATTGCTAAACACCGTAAGGAATTTTTATCTCCAACGAAAGTGCTTGGTAACGAAATATGATACAATCGTTCCCTTGGCAGCGTTTCGCTGGAAAGTAGATAGGGACAGAGAGTGTCGGTTTCAAAAGGTCCAACTGACGCGCTGCGCCTCAGAGTCTCCTCTATAGCAGCATTTAAACCTTGCAAGATGGAGTGAGCTTTAATACCCTCCTAGCTAACCACCGTGCAGGCCACAGGGCGGCCGGAAAGCAGTTAAGGAATTGTGAAGACCACACTTGACCCTTTGCTAACCACCGTAAGGAATTTTTATCTCCAACGAAAGTGTTTGGTAACGAAATATGATACAATCGTTCCCTTGGCAGCGTTTCGCTGGAAAGTAGATAGGGACATTTTTTTTTTTTTTTCATTTAATTTCAAATCTTGTGTGGCTATCGAGCTTTCACTCATTGCCACCTTGGAACCTAACGTGTGTTAAAATAGTACTAGTTATTTAATAATTTGGATTTAATTTTGAATACAATTATATTTTTACATAAAGGAATAATTATTAACATATGATTTTGTACATTCCCCAAATTTTTCTTTATTCTATACTCAAAATTTAGTACTGCTAATTTTGTTTATATAAATTTCATTTCCTTTTCCAAATTTTATTTATTTATTTTTAAAATTAATATTAAAATTAATAATTATTAATTACAAATTTTTAAGTTCTCATCTTTAGTTTAATATTCATTTCTCCTTTTTTCAGGTTTGCAGGGTCTCTTAGCCAGCAGTGTTTCTGCCGTTCCCGTCCCTAGCCGCGTGGAGGCGGACCCTTTTCTACTAACTACCAAGGTAAGCTTCTCTGACATCAAATAAATCTTTAACAAATTGTGAGAACTTCTCAAAATTAGATTTACTTTCTATTAACTTTTTTTTATTAGTTCGTGTTGGTCTTAACTCAGGGTATCTTATATTTTCGTATGATACGCAATCATAAAGAATATGATCGATGGTTTCTTCATTCTCCTCACACAGTGGGCACATCTTTTCTTCCATCAATCCTCTTTTATATAATGTTCCCTTAAATGGACCATAGCCTGTTAGAACGTATACACTATGTCTACTCGGATTAAACCATTGGTTTTCAGAGGCAAAGTTAACATTTTTTATAAAACTATATGTGTCTCTACCATGAATTTCAGTATTCCATCTATCTTGCCATATCCTTTCAATTTCTGTTCTTAATCTTTCTGTTTCTCCAGCTATATTTATATCTGTGATCAATTCTTTTTCTCTAAAACTATAATTTTTCCAACTTGTCGTCATATTATGTTTGACCCGGTAGATGATGCCTCGTTCTACTATTTCCAAATCTAGCGGCTTCATGCCGCTTATTATTTGCAAAGCAACTGTTGCTGTTGTTCTGCATGCCCTAGTTAGGGCCAGAAGTAATACTCTCTGTGCGGCTAATAACTGTCTTTTAACTAATGTGTGCTCAACTCTTTCAAACCAAACGGACGCCCCGTAACAAGCGATGGGTAAGGACACTGCTTTATATAAGATTTTTAGTATATGGGTTTTCAATCCCCATTTCTCTTTAGCCATTCTCCTTATGGACATTATAAATTTAGTTAATTTATCTCTCAGGTATTTCGCATGGGCAATGAAATTCATTTTTTCATCTATAATGATCCCTAAATATCTAGTTTCTATCTTATATTTAACATTTCTACCATTTATTTTTATAATTGGCATTCTGTCTCGGCTCAACTTGCCCTTCATCAGCATTGCAACTGTCTTAGATGTAGATATCTTTAACTTATGCAATGAGCACCAGTCTTCGATAGTTTCCACTAATCTCTTCGCACGTGTCTCTATTTCTCTTCTCGAATTTCCTTTTATCAAAGCTGCTAAATCGTCCGCATAAGCAATAACCTCCATTTCGTCTTCATCTTCATTATTTTCAATTTGGTTTAAAAGTGCATCCATGCACCAATTCCAGGCCATAGGGCCAATAACTGAACCTTGAGGGCAGCCTTTTTTCATATTTCTCCTAATTCTTTCATTTTTGCTCTTAACAATCATTTTTCTGTTTCTAAAATAACTGCCAACTATCTTTAATAGGTTGCTGCTGCACTGGGCATCAGCAAGCCTTTTCTTAATTGTTGGCCACCAGAGGTTATCAAAGGCGCCCTCAATATCTATAAACAGAGTTACGACTAGTTTCTTTTCTGTAAGAAGTATTCCTTGCTGAAACTTGTTAATTGCATCTTCAGTTGACCTGCCCGACCTAAATCCAAACTGTCGCTGACTCTGCATTCCTTTCTCTATATATTTTACTTCTAATCGATTGACTATTACTCTCTCATAAATCTTTCCTAGGACAGGTAACAATGCTATAGGTCGGTAAGAGTTAAGTTTCGTCCTATCCTTATTTCTATCTTTTAAAATTACTTTTAACGATGCCATTTTCCATTTTTGGGGGAAGCTATTGCTACGCAGACAGTTGTTAAAAAGGTTATAAATAACCATCGGACAACTCTTCCAGAGTGCTTTTATTATTTCTGGGGTGAAACCATCAAAGCCCGGCGCCTTCTTACTTTTTGTCCTTCGTATGGCGCCATCAATTTCGTCCATTGTAATATCCTGTTCAAGATCCAAGTTTATATATCTACTATTCTCGACTCTTATTCTTTGGTGGGCATCCGTTTCTTCCAACCTATTATCTTCCGGCACGCATTTATCCATCAATTTACTCATTGTATCATTCCAATTTGTCGTAAATTCTCCATTGGAAAGAGCAAGCGAGCACATACATTCTGGTTTATTAAATTTTTCTCGAGCAATTTTATATATAATACTCCATGGGTCTTTATTTCCTTCCGTCAAAACAAAATTATGCCACGTTGCTTTTTTACTTCTTTTCGTTTCTGCTACGTATTTATTTCTTGCATTTTTATATTTTCGTTTAGCTTCTTCTATAAAGTCTACCTGGCCTAGCCTTCGAACTCTTGCTAATTCTCCTTTGCGTAGGTTTGCTTCCGTACGCAATAATAGCAGCTGGTCGCTCCACCATGGAACGGCCCCGTTTTTTGTTCTTCTTATCGGTATCGAGCCGTCACAGATCCCCCGAAGAGTTTCATTGAGCAAGTCAACTGACTCATGAGGTTCATTTTCTTTTATTAAATCGATCAAATTCTCGTTAAATTTTTCTATTGACAATTTCTCAAAGCAGATCCAGTCAGCTTTTCTCAAGTTATATGTATTCTGTTTATACCATTTTTCTTGTTCTGGAACTTCAAATTCTATATCAAATTGTATTAAATTATGGTCGCTGACTGGACATGTTGTTGTTACCTTCCAATCATATATCTTGCTCAACATACTCCCCGAAACAAAAGTAACATCTATATTCGATTCACCATTTATGGTGGAGAAAGTATATGGATTATTTGGCTTGTTAATACAATACATTCCATTGGCTGCCAAAAACTCCTCTACTATTTTGCCTCTTTCATCCGTAGTTTCAGAAAACCAGACTTCAGATTTTGCATTTGAATCCATTGTTATTATTATTTTCTTTCCATTCAGCCTAAGCATGATATTTTCAACCTTACTAAGAAATTGCTCAATTGGGTGTGAACATTGACAATAGACATTGATAACATAAAAACTGTCTTTTTTTGTAAAAACCTGGAAACACATCATATGTTCAGATTCTTCAAAAGTGTATTGAAATATATCTATACTTTTATTATTTGAGATGACTGCAGCTACCCAAGGGTTAACCACATTGGGTTGGATTAATTTCAAGCTAGGGGAGGTGTACCCTCTCGCCAGCCCTTTACATGTATAAGGCTCCTGAATGCATAAAATATCAAAGTTATGTTCCTGAATTTTCATTTCCAAGTCTGATGCTGCAGCCATCGATCTTTGAGCATTAATTTGTCCTATTTTTATCCGCATTCCAATTTGTTACGATATATTTCCAAGTATTTCACATATTCCGGACAGGATTTATTCCTCACGTCATGATTAACGTCTCTTCTTTTAAAGCGGACACAGTTCGCACATCGAGGAGCTTCCTTTTTATCGCAATTCGTTTTCAAGTGGTCTTTAGAACCACACGTTTCACATAGTTGATCTGGCGCATTGCAGAACTTTGCAAAGTGTCCATATGCGTGACATTTAAAACATCTTATTATATTAAGGTACTCTTTGACACGATAAACTCTCCAAAGCATAAAAATTCTTCCTTTGTTCACAAGGCTCGCCAGAACCCGTCCAGGAACCTGAACAATCCAGTTTACTCTATTCTCCTTAGATTTGAAACAATGTCTAAATAAGATACCATTTCTCAATTCATCTAGTTCTTTCTCATTATTTGTATCAAAATTCTTTTTTATCAAGTCCTCTTTCAAATCTTCCACTTTGTAGTCTTTTTCAACATCATATATAATTATAGACGGGCTCAGCTTTTTTGGTTTATCTATTTTTGATCCTATTTTTTCTAGTTTAGCTTCATTTATAAGTTCTACATCATTTTTATCCTTAACTTCAATTACTATACCCTTATTTCTCATTTGCCTGATACCTCTTACTTTTAGTTGTCCTCTTACGCTATTCAAACTTTTTGTAACATCCATTCTTATATCATCATTACTTCGTTTATCATCTTCTTTTTCAGGTCTTATTAGCAGTACTTCATAATTCTCTTTCTTTGTTTTATTTCTTTCAGGAACATGTTCCATACCCGGCCGAAGTGACGATGGACAAGATGCCAAAGCCTGTGCAAAATTTAAAGTTTTATCAGGAGCATCTCGCTGGTAAGCAATTCTTATTTTTAGTTTCTCATTTTCCAAAATTTCATCCTGTAATTTATTTTCAATAATTTTCCATCTGTCTAATATGAACTTTATTGCTACTTTATTAACTCTATTCGCTTCATTAAATAAAAATTCCTCCAGCATATTCCTCTCCTTCCTAACATCGTCAAAAGCGCTAACCTCACGTCTCTCATCACCAGATTCTTTTCCTTCATCAGATATTCTCCTTCTTTTCGTCCCCTCACGCCTCGGGTTGGCCATGAATTCCTCTGTTTGAGAAGATACTTGTGACGATATTGAGCTACCACGGCTGGGACGGATACGATAACTAGTTGCTGGTTCGTCCATCACCACTTCTACCATCTCACCTCCCTCCTCATCCTTTTTTTTTTTTTGGGTTTTTGGTATTTTTGATTTTATTTATTTTATATTTTCAGCACTCATAATTCATCCCACGAGTATGGTGGATTTAAGGTCCACCCCCTTCAGAGCCACCTATGAGGGGGTAAGGCTGCGAAACATGTGTATAAATACACATGTTCGCAAGATCGGGAGGGCGCCAGGTATCCCGACCTTGGTCGCTAACGGCCGGTGCACCCACCGGCCACGCGTCTGCGCAAAGTCAGACGCGAGCCCCCTCGCCACGCACCATAGCTTGGGGCTTAGGGATTTTTTAGAGAGGTTTTTCTCCTCGCGGCCCAGCCAGTTAAGGCAAGGCCCCCGTTCCCCCGGCGCCACATACCACCGAGACAAGTCTCGATGGGTCGTCGCGACGCCGGGGGTTTACGGTAGCTCGGGCCCTCGGGGTCGCCACTCCCCGTACTGTCAGCATGCCTCTACGGCATGCCGCAGCCCCTGAGGGAGTAGATAGGGACATTTCATTTAATTTCAAATCTTGTGTGGCTATCGAGCTTTCACTCATTGCCACCTTGGAACCTAACGTGTGTTAAAATAGTACTAGTTATTTAATAATTTGGATTTAATTTTGAATACAATTATATTTTTACATAAAGGAATAATTATTAACATATGATTTTGTACATTCCCCAAATTTTTCTTTATTCTATACTCAAAATTTAGTACTGCTAATTTTGTTTATATAAATTTCATTTCCTTTTCCAAATTTTATTTATTTATTTTTAAAATTAATATTAAAATTAATAATTATTAATTACAAATTTTTAAGTTCTCATCTTTAGTTTAATATTCATTTCTCCTTTTTTCAGGTTTGCAGGGTCTCTTAGCCAGCAGTGTTTCTGCCGTTCCCGTCCCTAGCCGCGTGGAGGCGGACCCTTTTCTACTAACTACCAAGGTAAGCTTCTCTGACATCAAATAAATCTTTAACAAATTGTGAGAACTTCTCAAAATTAGATTTACTTTCTATTAACTTTTTTTTATTAGTTCGTGTTGGTCTTAACTCAGGGTATCTTATATTTTCGTATGATACGCAATCATAAAGAATATGATCGATGGTTTCTTCATTCTCCTCACACAGTGGGCACATCTTTTCTTCCATCAATCCTCTTTTATATAATGTTCCCTTAAATGGACCATAGCCTGTTAGAACGTATACACTATGTCTACTCGGATTAAACCATTGGTTTTCAGAGGCAAAGTTAACATTTTTTATAAAACTATATGTGTCTCTACCATGAATTTCAGTATTCCATCTATCTTGCCATATCCTTTCAATTTCTGTTCTTAATCTTTCTGTTTCTCCAGCTATATTTATATCTGTGATCAATTCTTTTTCTCTAAAACTATAATTTTTCCAACTTGTCGTCATATTATGTTTGACCCGGTAGATGATGCCTCGTTCTACTATTTCCAAATCTAGCGGCTTCATGCCGCTTATTATTTGCAAAGCAACTGTTGCTGTTGTTCTGCATGCCCTAGTTAGGGCCAGAAGTAATACTCTCTGTGCGGCTAATAACTGTCTTTTAACTAATGTGTGCTCAACTCTTTCAAACCAAACGGACGCCCCGTAACAAGCGATGGGTAAGGCCACTGCTTTATATAAGATTTTTAGTATATGGGTTTTCAATCCCCATTTCTCTTTAGCCATTCTCCTTATGGACATTATAAATTTAGTTAATTTATCTCTCAGGTATTTCGCATGGGCAATGAAATTCATTTTTTCATCTATAATGATCCCTAAATATCTAGTTTCTATCTTATATTTAACATTTCTACCATTTATTTTTATAATTGGCATTCTGTCTCGGCTCAACTTGCCCTTCATCAGCATTGCAACTGTCTTAGATGTAGATATCTTTAACTTATGCAATGAGCACCAGTCTTCGATAGTTTCCAAGTAGATAGGGACAGAGAGTGTCGGTTTCAAAAGGTCCAACTGACGCGCTGCGCCTCAGAGTCTCCTCTATAGCAGCATTTAAACCTTGCAAGATGGAGTGAGCTTTAATACCCTCCCAGCTAACCACCGTGCAGGCCACAGGGCGGCCGGAAAGCAGTTAAGGAATTGTGAAGACCACACTTGACTCATTGCTGAACACCGTAAGGAATTTTTATCTCCAACGAAACCGCTTGGTACCGTAATATGATACATACGATCCCATTGGAAGTGGTTTCGCTGGAAAGTAGATAGGGACAGAGGGAATCTCGTTAATCCATTCATGCGCGTCACTAATTAGATGACGAGGCATTTGGCTACCTTAAGAGAGTCATAGTTACGAGCGCCACCGGGGGGTCTGGGGGGCTGGTAAGGCCCCCCAGCCGTCGGAGACTCATCTCGGATACTAGTTCGTCCCGACACCTCAAACGATGGTCTCCGTTTCGCCGGTTGGGTCGGGGCGCCGTTTCGCCACCTTATAACGCTAGACTAAGACTGCGAACCGGAGGTTTTCCTCTTACAGCGGTTCCGAGTGCACCTCTAGGGCCGTCTCGCGATCGCCCGGACCATCACAGCCTTCAAACGTAGGAAGCTCAGCGACGCCACATGATCTCTGATCTCTTACTTGTGCCTGGATGTTCCGCAGGCAGCACGGACCCCGCCCCCCGACGCCGGTGTGGCCATCGTATGGGGGACGAGGCGGAAGCAAGGGCCGAAGCCCTCCTCCCTTCTCAAGGGTATGCACGCACAAACGAACACAAGTCCCCTCCATCCCTGCTTATGCTCACCATCTGCCCCTTAGAGGCCGACACCAAGCAAGAAGGCGGTTGGTAGCCACCCAACCGGGGCTCCTTCTTCCCTAAGCAACTCATGTCGATCGGATTTCTCCAATCACGTTTGATGAGTAACCGTCGAGGTCGGTTTCCCGGTTCCCTCTACCGCACATCTTTGCCGCAGGTGGCTAACCGTTGCCCACGTACGTGGGATAGGAGAGCTCCGCCTGGACTTTAGGGGTAAACGTAGCGCGGTCAGTACCGGGGACTCGTCTCGGATACTGGGGTCAAGCCCCGACACCTCAAGCGACGGCCCCGCCGTTTACCCGCGCTTTTTTGAATTTCTTCACGTTCACATTCAGAGCACTGGGCAGAAATCACATTGCGTCAACACCCTCGGGGGCCATCGCAATGCTTTGTTTTAATTAGACAGTCGGATTCCCCTAGTCCGTGCCAGTTCTGAGCTGAGCGTTGAATGGCGGCCGAAGAGGACGACCACGACGGTGAAACCGACACGGAAGCCTCGCAGCAAGGAAGATCCGCGGGAGGCGATGGCACGGGACCGAGCTCGGATCACGGATGCGAGACCGAAATCCCGACCGTTCACCTCACCCAGGCCCGGCTCGTCAACCAAACCCGTTTCCCAACCAAGCCCGACACGCCCCGCTCCTCAGAGCCAATCCTTATTCCGAAGTTACGGATCCAATTTGCCGACTTCCCTTACCTACATTAATCTATCGACTAGAGGCTCTTTACCTTGGAGACCTGCTGCGGATATGGGTACGAACCGGCGCGACACCTCCAGTGACCAGTGACCAGTGACCAGTGACCAGCGAAAGTGACAAGTGACGAGTGACCAGTGACAAGTGACAAGTGACCAGTGACCAGTGACCTGTGACCAGCGAAAGTGACCAGTGACCAGTGTCCAGTGACCAGTGACCAGTGACCAGTGACCAGTGACCAGTGACCGGTGACCAATGACCAGTGACCAGTGACCAGCGAAAGTGACAGGTGACCAGTGACCAGTGACCAGTGACCAGTGACCAGTGACCAGTGACCAGCGAAAGTGACCAGTGACCAGCGAAAGTGACCAGTGAACAGTGATCAGCGAAATTGACCAGTGACCATTGACCAGTGACCAGCGAAAGTGACCAGTGACGAGTGACCAGTGACAAGTGACCAGTGACAAGTGACCAGAGACCACTGACCAGTGACCAGTGACCAGTGACCAGCGACCAGTGACCAGTGACCAGTGACCAGGGACCAGTGACCAGCGAAAGTGACCAGTGACCAGTGACCAGTGACCAGTGACCAGTGACTAGCCAAATTGAGCAGTGAGCAGTGACCAGTGAGCAGTGACCAGTGACCAGTGACCAGTGACCAGCGAAATTGACCAGTGACCATTGACCAGTGACCAGCGAAAGTGACCAGTGACGAGTGACCTGTGACAAGTGACCAGTGACCAGCAACCAGTGACCAGTGACCAGTGACCAGTGACCAGCGAAAGTGACCAGTGACCAGTGACCAGTGACCAGCGACCAGTGACCAGTGACCAGTGACCAGTGACCAGCAAAATTGACCACCAAATTGACCAGTGACCAGGGACCAGTGACCAGTGACCAGTGACCTGTGACCAGTGACCAGTGACCAGCGAAAGTGACAAGTGACGAGTGACCAGTGACAAGTGACAAGTGACCAGTGACCAGTGACCAGTGACCAGTGACCTGTGACCAGCGAAAGTGACCAGTGACCAGTGTCTAGTGACCAGTGTCTAGTGACCAGTGACCAGTGACCAGTGACCAGTGACCAGCGAAAGTGACAGGTGACCAGTGACCAGTGACCAGCGACCAGTGACCAGTGACCAGTGACCAGGGACCAGTGACCAGCGAAATTGACCAGTGACCAGTGACCAGTGACCAGTGACCAGTGACCAGTGACCAGTGACCAGTGACCAGCGAAATTGACCTGTGACCATTGACCAGTGACCAGCGAAAGTGACCAGTGACGAGTGACCTGTGACAAGTGACAAGTGACCAGTGACCAGCGACCAGTGACCAGTGACCAGTGACCAGTGACCAGCGAAAGTGACCAGTGACCAGTGACCAGTGACCAGCGACCAGTGACCAGTGACCAGTGACCAGTGACCAGCAAAATTGACCACCAAATTGACCAGTGACCAGGGACCAGTGACCAGTGACCAGCGAAAGTGACCAGTGACCAGTGTCCAGTGACCAGTGACCAGTGACCAGTGACCAGTGACCTGTGACCAGTGACCAGCGAAAGTGACAGGTGACCAGTGACCAGTGACCAGTGACCAGTGACCAGCGAAAGTGACCAGTGACCAGTGAATAGTGACCAGCGAAATTGACCAGTTTCCAGTGACCTGTGATAAGTGACCAGTGACCAGCGAAAGTGACCAGTGAACAGTGATCAGCGAAATTGACCAGTGACCAGTGACCAGTGACCAGCGAAAGTGACCAGTGACGAGTGACCAGTGACAAGTGACCAGTGACAAGTGACCAGTGACCACTGACCAGTGACCAGTGACCAGCGACCAGTGACCAGTGACCAGTGACCAGTGACCAGTGACCAGTGACCAGTGACCAGTGACTAGCCAAATTGAGCAGTGAGCAGTGACCAGTGACCAGTGACCAGTCACCAGTGACCAGTGACCAGCGAAATTGACCAGTGACCATTGACCAGTGACCAACGAAAGTGACCAGTGACGAGTGACCTGTGACCAGCGAAATTGACCAGTGACCAGTGACCAGAGACCAGTGACTAGCCAAATTGACCAGTGACCAGTGACCAGTGGCCAGCGGTAGTGACCAGTGACCAGTGACCAGTGATCAGTGACCTGTGACCAGCGAAAGTGACCAGTGACCAGTGTCCAGTGACCAGTGACCAGTGACCAGTGACCAGTGACCAGTGACCAGCGAAAGTGACCAGTGACCAGTGAATAGTGACCAGCGAAATTGACCAGTTTCCAGTGACCTGTGATAAGTGACCAGTGACCAGCGAAAGTGACCAGTGAACAGTGATCAGCGAAATTGACCAGTGACCAGTGACCAGTGACCAGCGAAAGTGACCAGTGACGAGTGACCAGTGACAAGTGACCAGTGACAAGTGACCAGTGACCACTGACCAGTGACCAGTGACCAGCGACCAGTGACCAGTGACCAGTGACCAGTGACCAGTGACCAGTGACCAGTGACCAGTGACCTGTGACCAGTGACCAGTGACCAGTGACCAGTGATCAGTGACCAGTGACCAGCGAAAGTGACCAGTGACGAGTGACCAGTGACAAGTGACCAGTGACCAGTGACCATTGACCAGTGACTAGTGACTAGTGACCAGTGACCAACGACCAGTGACCAGTGACCAGTGACCAGCGAAAGTGACCAGTGACCAGTGACCATTGACCAGCGACAAGTGACCAGTGACCAGTGACGAGTGACCAGTGACCAGTGACCAGTGACCAGTGACCAGTGTCCAGCGAAAGTGACAAGTGACCAGTGACCAGTGACCAGTGACCAGTGACCAGTGACCAGCGAAAGTGACTAGTGACCAGTGACAAGTGACCAGTGACCAGTAACCAGCGAAAGTGACCAGTGACGAGGTACCAGTGACAAGTGACCAGTGACAAGTGACAAGTGACAAGTGACGAGTGAACAGTAACCAGTGACCAGTGACCAGTGACCAGTGACCAGTGACCTGTGACCAGCGAAAGGGACCAGTGACCAGTGTCCAGTGACCAGTGACCAGTGACCAGTGACCAGTGACCAGTGACCAGTGACCAGCGAAAGTGACAGGTGGCCAGTGACCAGTGACCAGTGACCAGTGACCAGCGAAAGTGACCAGTGACGAGTGACCAGTGACCAGTGACCAGTGACCAGTGACCAGTGACCAGCGAAAGTGACTAGTGACCAGTGACCAGTGACCAGTGACCAGTGACCAGTGACCAGTGACAAGTGACAAGTGACCAGTGACCAGTGACCAGTGACCAGTGACCTGTGACCAGCGAAAGTGACCAGTGACCAGTGTCCAGTGACCAGTGACCAGTGACAAGTGACCAGTGACCAGTGACCAGTGACCAGTGACCGGTGACCAATGACCAGTGACCAGTGACCAGCGAAAGTGACAGGTGACCAGTGACCAGTGACCAGTGACCAGTGACCAGTGACCAGTGACCAGCGAAATTGACCAGTGACCATTGACCAGTGACCAACGAAAGTGACCAGTGACGAGTGACCTGTGACCAGCGAAATTGACCAGTGATCAGTGACCAGAGACCAGTGACTAGCCAAATTGACCAGTGACCAGTGACCAGTGGCCAGCGGTAGTGACCAGTGACCAGTGACCAGTGATCAGTGACCAGTGAACAGTGACCGGTGACCAGTGACCAGTGACCAGTGACCAGCGAAAATGACCAGTGACCAGTGACCAGTGACCAGCGAAATTGACAAGTGACCAGTGACCAGTGAACAGTGACAAGTGACCAGTGACCAGTGACCAGTGACCAACGAAAGTGACCAGTGAACAGTGACCAGGGACCAGTGACCAGTGACGAGTGACCATTGAACAGCGAAAGTGAACAGTGACCAGTGACCAGTGACCAGTGACCAGTGACCAGTGACCAGTGACCAGTGACCAGTGAACAGTGACCAGTGACCAGAGACCTGTGACCAGTCACCAGTGACCAGTGACCAGTGACCAGTGACCAGCGAAAGTGACCAGTGACGAGTGACCAGTGACAAGTGACCAGTGACCAGTGACCATTGACCAGTGACTAGTGACTAGTGACCAGTGACCAACGACCAGTGACCAGTGACCAGTGACCAGCGAAAGTGACCAGTGACCAGTGACCATTGACCAGCGACAAGTGACCAGTGACCAGTGACGAGTGACAAGTGACCAGTGACCAGTGACCAGTGACCAGTGACCAGCGAAAGTGACAAGTGACCAGTGACCAGTGACCAGTGACCAGTGACCAAGTGACCAGTGACCAGCGAAAGTGACTAGTGACCAGTGACCAGTGACCAGTGACCAGTGACCAGTGACCAGTGACCAGTGACCAGTGACCAGCGAAAGTGACCAGTGACGAGTGACCAGTGACAAGTGACCAGTGACAAGTGACAAGTGACAAGTGACCAGTGACCAGTAACCAGTGACCAGTGACCAGTGACCAGTGACCAGTGACCTGTGACCTGTGACCAGCGAAAGGGACCAGTGACCAGTGTCCAGTGACCAGTGACCAGTGACCAGTGACCAGTGACCAGTGACCAGTGACCAGCGAAAGTGACAGGTGACCAGTGACCAGTGACCAGTGACCAGTGACCAGTGACCAGCGAAAGTGACCAGTGACGAGTGACCAGTGACAAGTGACCAGTGACCAGTGACCAGTGACCAGTGACCAGTGACCAGCGAAAGTGACAAGTGACCAGTGACCAGTGACCAGTGACCAGAGACCAGTGACTAGCCAAATTGACCAGTGACCAGTGACCAGTGGCCAGCGGTAGTGACCAGTGACCAGTGACCAGTGATCAGTGACCAGTGACCAGTGACCAGTGACCAGTGACCAGTGACCAGTGAACAGTGACCAGTGACCAGTGACCTGTGACCAGTGACCAGTGACCAGTGACCAGTGACCAGTGACCAGCGAAAGTGACCAGTGACGAGTGACCAGTGACAAGTGACCAGTGACAAGTGACAAGTGACAAGTGACGAGTGAACAGTAACCAGTGACCAGTGACCAGTGACCAGTGACCAGTGACCTGTGACCAGCGAAAGGGACCAGTGACCAGTGTCCAGTGACCAGTGACCAGTGACCAGTGACCAGTGACCAGTGACCAGTGACCAGCGAAAGTGACAGGTGGCCAGTGACCAGTGACCAGTGACCAGTGACCAGCGAAAGTGACCAGTGACGAGTGACCAGTGACCAGTGACCAGTGACCTGTGACCAGCGAAAGTGACCAGTGACCAGTGTCCAGTGACCAGTGACCAGTGACCAGTGACCAGTGACCAGTGACCAGTGACCAGTGACCGGTGACCAATGACCAGTGACCAGTGACCAGCGAAAGTGACAGGTGACCAGTGACCAGTGACCAGTGACCAGTGACCAGTGACCAGTGACCAGCGAAATTGACCAGTGACCATTGACCAGTGACCAACGAAAGTGACCAGTGACGAGTGACCTGTGACCAGCGAAATTGACCAGTGATCAGTGACCAGAGACCAGTGACTAGCCAAATTGACCAGTGACCAGTGACCAGTGGCCAGCGGTAGTGACCAGTGACCAGTGACCAGTGATCAGTGACCAGTGAACAGTGACCGGTGACCAGTGACCAGTGACCAGTGACCAGCGAAAATGACCAGTGACCAGTGACCAGTGACCAGCGAAATTGACAAGTGACCAGTGACCAGTGAACAGTGACAAGTGACCAGTGACCAGTGACCAACGAAAGTGACCAGTGACGAGTGACCTGTGACCAGCGAAATTGACCAGTGACCAGTGACCAGAGACCAGTGACTAGCCAAATTGACCAGTGACCAGTGACCAGTGGCCAGCGGTAGTGACCAGTGACCAGTGACCAGTGATCAGTGACCTGTGACCAGCGAAAGTGACCAGTGACCAGTGTCCAGTGACCAGTGACCAGTGACCAGTGACCAGTGACCAGTGACCAGCGAAAGTGACCAGTGACCAGTGAATAGTGACCAGCGAAATTGACCAGTTTCCAGTGACCTGTGATAAGTGACCAGTGACCAGCGAAAGTGACCAGTGAACAGTGATCAGCGAAATTGACCAGTGACCAGTGACCAGTGACCAGCGAAAGTGACCAGTGACGAGTGACCAGTGACAAGTGACCAGTGACAAGTGACCAGTGACCACTGACCAGTGACCAGTGACCAGCGACCAGTGACCAGTGACCAGTGACCAGTGACCAGTGACCAGTGACCAGTGACCAGTGACCTGTGACCAGTGACCAGTGACCAGTGACCAGTGATCAGTGACCAGTGACCAGCGAAAGTGACCAGTGACGAGTGACCAGTGACAAGTGACCAGTGACCAGTGACCATTGACCAGTGACTAGTGACTAGTGACCAGTGACCAACGACCAGTGACCAGTGACCAGTGACCAGCGAAAGTGACCAGTGACCAGTGACCATTGACCAGCGACAAGTGACCAGTGACCAGTGACGAGTGACCAGTGACCAGTGACCAGTGACCAGTGACCAGTGTCCAGCGAAAGTGACAAGTGACCAGTGACCAGTGACCAGTGACCAGTGACCAGTGACCAGCGAAAGTGACTAGTGACCAGTGACAAGTGACCAGTGACCAGTAACCAGCGAAAGTGACCAGTGACGAGTGACCAGTGACAAGTGACCAGTGACAAGTGACAAGTGACAAGTGACGAGTGAACAGTAACCAGTGACCAGTGACCAGTGACCAGTGACCAGTGACCTGTGACCAGCGAAAGGGACCAGTGACCAGTGTCCAGTGACCAGTGACCAGTGACCAGTGACCAGTGACCAGTGACCAGTGACCAGCGAAAGTGACAGGTGGCCAGTGACCAGTGACCAGTGACCAGTGACCAGCGAAAGTGACCAGTGACGAGTGACCAGTGACCAGTGACCAGTGACCAGTGACCAGTGACCAGCGAAAGTGACTAGTGACCAGTGACCAGTGACCAGTGACCAGTGACCAGTGACCAGTGACAAGTGACAAGTGACCAGTGACCAGTGACCAGTGACCAGTGACCTGTGACCAGCGAAAGTGACCAGTGACCAGTGTCCAGTGACCAGTGACCAGTGACCAGTGACCAGTGACCAGTGACCAGTGACCAGTGACCGGTGACCAATGACCAGTGACCAGTGACCAGCGAAAGTGACAGGTGACCAGTGACCAGTGACCAGTGACCAGTGACCAGTGACCAGTGACCAGCGAAATTGACCAGTGACCATTGACCAGTGACCAACGAAAGTGACCAGTGACGAGTGACCTGTGACCAGCGAAATTGACCAGTGATCAGTGACCAGAGACCAGTGACTAGCCAAATTGACCAGTGACCAGTGACCAGTGGCCAGCGGTAGTGACCAGTGACCAGTGACCAGTGATCAGTGACCAGTGAACAGTGACCGGTGACCAGTGACCAGTGACCAGTGACCAGCGAAAATGACCAGTGACCAGTGACCAGTGACCAGCGAAATTGACAAGTGACCAGTGACCAGTGAACAGTGACAAGTGACCAGTGACCAGTGACCAGTGACCAACGAAAGTGACCAGTGAACAGTGACCAGGGACCAGTGACCAGTGACGAGTGACCATTGAACAGCGAAAGTGAACAGTGACCAGTGACCAGTGACCAGTGACCAGTGACCAGTGACCAGTGACCAGTGACCAGTGAACAGTGACCAGTGACCAGAGACCTGTGACCAGTCACCAGTGACCAGTGACCAGTGACCAGTGACCAGCGAAAGTGACCAGTGACGAGTGACCAGTGACAAGTGACCAGTGACCAGTGACCATTGACCAGTGACTAGTGACTAGTGACCAGTGACCAACGACCAGTGACCAGTGACCAGTGACCAGCGAAAGTGACCAGTGACCAGTGACCATTGACCAGCGACAAGTGACCAGTGACCAGTGACGAGTGACAAGTGACCAGTGACCAGTGACCAGTGACCAGTGACCAGCGAAAGTGACAAGTGACCAGTGACCAGTGACCAGTGACCAGTGACCAAGTGACCAGTGACCAGCGAAAGTGACTAGTGACCAGTGACCAGTGACCAGTGACCAGTGACCAGTGACCAGCGAAAGTGACCAGTGACGAGTGACCAGTGACAAGTGACCAGTGACAAGTGACAAGTGACAAGTGACCAGTGACCAGTAACCAGTGACCAGTGACCAGTGACCAGTGACCAGTGACCTGTGACCTGTGACCAGCGAAAGGGACCAGTGACCAGTGTCCAGTGACCAGTGACCAGTGACCAGTGACCAGTGACCAGTGACCAGTGACCAGCGAAAGTGACAGGTGACCAGTGACCAGTGACCAGTGACCAGTGACCAGTGACCAGCGAAAGTGACCAGTGACGAGTGACCAGTGACAAGTGACCAGTGACCAGTGACCAGTGACCAGTGACCAGTGACCAGCGAAAGTGACAAGTGACCAGTGACCAGTGACCAGTGACCAGAGACCAGTGACTAGCCAAATTGACCAGTGACCAGTGACCAGTGGCCAGCGGTAGTGACCAGTGACCAGTGACCAGTGATCAGTGACCAGTGACCAGTGACCAGTGACCAGTGACCAGTGACCAGTGAACAGTGACCAGTGACCAGTGACCTGTGACCAGTGACCAGTGACCAGTGACCAGTGACCAGTGACCAGCGAAAGTGACCAGTGACGAGTGACCAGTGACAAGTGACCAGTGACAAGTGACAAGTGACAAGTGACGAGTGAACAGTAACCAGTGACCAGTGACCAGTGACCAGTGACCAGTGACCTGTGACCAGCGAAAGGGACCAGTGACCAGTGTCCAGTGACCAGTGACCAGTGACCAGTGACCAGTGACCAGTGACCAGTGACCAGCGAAAGTGACAGGTGGCCAGTGACCAGTGACCAGTGACCAGTGACCAGCGAAAGTGACCAGTGACGAGTGACCAGTGACCAGTGACCAGTGACCTGTGACCAGCGAAAGTGACCAGTGACCAGTGTCCAGTGACCAGTGACCAGTGACCAGTGACCAGTGACCAGTGACCAGTGACCAGTGACCGGTGACCAATGACCAGTGACCAGTGACCAGCGAAAGTGACAGGTGACCAGTGACCAGTGACCAGTGACCAGTGACCAGTGACCAGTGACCAGCGAAATTGACCAGTGACCATTGACCAGTGACCAACGAAAGTGACCAGTGACGAGTGACCTGTGACCAGCGAAATTGACCAGTGATCAGTGACCAGAGACCAGTGACTAGCCAAATTGACCAGTGACCAGTGACCAGTGGCCAGCGGTAGTGACCAGTGACCAGTGACCAGTGATCAGTGACCAGTGAACAGTGACCGGTGACCAGTGACCAGTGACCAGTGACCAGCGAAAATGACCAGTGACCAGTGACCAGTGACCAGCGAAATTGACAAGTGACCAGTGACCAGTGAACAGTGACAAGTGACCAGTGACCAGTGACCAACGAAAGTGACCAGTGAACAGTGACCAGGGACCAGTGACCAGTGACGAGTGACCATTGAACAGCGAAAGTGAACAGTGACCAGTGACCAGTGACCAGTGACCAGTGACCAGTGACCAGTGACCAGTGACCAGTGAACAGTGACCAGTGACCAGAGACCTGTGACCAGTCACCAGTGACCAGTGACCAGTGACCAGTGACCAGCGAAAGTGACCAGTGACGAGTGACCAGTGACAAGTGACCAGTGACCAGTGACCATTGACCAGTGACTAGTGACTAGTGACCAGTGACCAACGACCAGTGACCAGTGACCAGTGACCAGCGAAAGTGACCAGTGACCAGTGACCATTGACCAGCGACAAGTGACCAGTGACCAGTGACGAGTGACAAGTGACCAGTGACCAGTGACCAGTGACCAGTGACCAGCGAAAGTGACAAGTGACCAGTGACCAGTGACCAGTGACCAGTGACCAGTGACCAAGTGACCAGTGACCAGCGAAAGTGACTAGTGACCAGTGACCAGTGACCAGTGACCAGTGACCAGTGACCAGTGACCAGTGACCAGTGACCAGCGAAAGTGACCAGTGACGAGTGACCAGTGACAAGTGACCAGTGACAAGTGACAAGTGACAAGTGACCAGTGACCAGTAACCAGTGACCAGTGACCAGTGACCAGTGACCAGTGACCTGTGACCTGTGACCAGCGAAAGGGACCAGTGACCAGTGTCCAGTGACCAGTGACCAGTGACCAGTGACCAGTGACCAGTGACCAGTGACCAGCGAAAGTGACAGGTGACCAGTGACCAGTGACCAGTGACCAGTGACCAGTGACCAGCGAAAGTGACCAGTGACGAGTGACCAGTGACAAGTGACCAGTGACCAGTGACCAGTGACCAGTGACCAGTGACCAGCGAAAGTGACAAGTGACCAGTGACCAGTGACCAGTGACCAGAGACCAGTGACTAGCCAAATTGACCAGTGACCAGTGACCAGTGGCCAGCGGTAGTGACCAGTGACCAGTGACCAGTGATCAGTGACCAGTGACCAGTGACCAGTGACCAGTGACCAGTGACCAGTGAACAGTGACCAGTGACCAGTGACCTGTGACCAGTGACCAGTGACCAGTGACCAGTGACCAGTGACCAGCGAAAGTGACCAGTGACGAGTGACCAGTGACAAGTGACCAGTGACCAGTGACCATTGACCAGTGACTAGTGACTAGTGACCAGTGACCAACGACCAGTGACCAGTGACCAGTGACCAGCGAAAGTGACCAGTGACCAGTGACCATTGACCAGCGACAAGTGACCAGTGACCAGTGACGAGTGACCAGTGACCAGTGACCAGTGACCAGTGACCAGTGACCAGCGAAAGTGACAAGTGACCAGTGACCAGTGACCAGTGACCAGTGACCAGTGACCAGCGAAAGTGACTAGTGACCAGTGACCAGTGACCAGTGACCAGTGACCAGTGACCAGTGACCAGTGACCAGTGACCAGCGAAAGTGACCAGTGACGAGTGACCAGTGACAAGTGACCAGTGACAAGTGACAAGTGACAAGTGACCAGTGACCAGTAACCAGTGACCAGTGACCAGTGACCAGTGACCAGTGACCTGTGACCAGCGAAAGGGACCAGTGACCAGTGTCCAGTGACCAGTGACCAGTGACCAGTGACCAGTGACCAGTGACCAGTGACCAGTGACCAGTGACCAGCGAAAGTGACAGGTGACCAGTGACCAGTGACCAGTGACCAGTGACCAGCGAAAGTGACCAGTGACGAGTGACCAGTGACAAGTGACCAGTGACCAGTGACCAGTGACCAGTGACCAGTGACCAGCGAAAGTGACTAGTGACCAGTGACCAGTGACCAGTGACCAGTGACCAGTGACCAGTGACCAGTGACCAGTGACAAGTGACCAGTGACGAGTGACCTGTGACAAGTGACCAGTGACCAGCGACCAGTGACCAGTGACCAGTGACCAGTGACCAGCGAAAGTGACCAGTGACCAGTGACCAGTGACCAGCGACCAGTGACCAGTGACCAGTGACCAGTGACCAGCAAAATTGACCACCAAATTGACCAGTGACCAGGGACCAGTGACCAGTGACCAGTGACCAGCGAAAGTGACCAGTGACGAGTGACCAGTGACAAGTGACCAGTGACAAGTGACAAGTGTCCAGTGACCAGTGACCAGTGACCAGTGACCAGTGACCAGTGACCAGTGACCAGTGACCAGTGACCAGTGACCAGCGAAAGTGACAGGTGACCAGTGACCAGTGACCAGTGACCAGTGACCAGCGAAAGTGACCAGTGACGAGTGACCAGTGACAAGTGACCAGTGACCAGTGACCAGTGACCTGTGACCAGTGACCAGCGAAAGTGACTAGTGACCAGTGACCAGTGACCAGTGACCAGTGACCAGTGACCAGTGACCAGTGACAAGTGACCAGTGACGAGTGACCTGTGACAAGTGACCAGTGACCAGCGACCAGTGACCAGTGACCAGTGACCAGTGACCAGCGAAAGTGACCAGTGACCAGTGACCAGTGACCAGCGACCAGTGACCAGTGACCAGTGACCAGTGACCAGCAAAATTGACCACCAAATTGACCAGTGACCAGTGACCAGTGACCAGTGACCAGTGACCAGTGACCAGTGACCAGCGAAAGTGACTAGTGACCAGTGACCAGTGACCAGTGACCAGTGACCAGTGACCAGTGACCAGTGACCAGTGACCAGCGAAAGTGACCAGTGACGAGTGACCAGTGACAAGTGACCAGTGACAAGTGACAAGTGACAAGTGACCAGTGACCAGTAACCAGTGACCAGTGACCAGTGACCAGTGACCAGTGACCTGTGACCAGCGAAATTGACCAGTGATCAGTGACCAGAGACCAGTGACTAGCCAAATTGACCAGTGACCAGTGACCAGTGGCCAGCGGTAGTGACCAGTGACCAGTGACCAGTGATCAGTGACCAGTGAACAGTGACCGGTGACCAGTGACCAGTGACCAGCGAAAATGACCAGTGACCAGTGACCAGTGACCAGCGAAATTGACAAGTGACCAGTGACCAGTGAACAGTGACAAGTGACCAGTGACCAGTGACCAACGAAAGTGACCAGTGAACAGTGACCAGGGACCAGTGACCAGTGACGAGTGACCATTGAACAGCGAAAGTGAACAGTGACCAGTGACCAGTGACCAGCGAAAGTGACCAGTGACGAGTGACCAGTGACAAGTGACCAGTGACCAGTGACCATTGACCAGTGACTAGTGACTAGTGACCAGTGACCAACGACCAGTGACCAGTGACCAGTGACCAGCGAAAGTGACCAGTGACCAGTGACCATTGACCAGCGACAAGTGACCAGTGACCAGTGACGAGTGACAAGTGACCAGTGACCAGTGACCAGTGACCAGTGACCAGCGAAAGTGACAAGTGACCAGTGACCAGTGACCAGTGACCAGTGACCAAGTGACCAGTGACCAGCGAAAGTGACTAGTGACCAGTGACCAGTGACCAGTGACCAGTGACCAGTGACCAGTGACCAGTGACCAGTGACCAGCGAAAGTGACCAGTGACGAGTGACCAGTGACAAGTGACCAGTGACAAGTGACAAGTGACAAGTGACCAGTGACCAGTAACCAGTGACCAGTGACCAGTGACCAGTGACCAGTGACCTGTGACCTGTGACCAGCGAAAGGGACCAGTGACCAGTGTCCAGTGACCAGTGACCAGTGACCAGTGACCAGTGACCAGTGACCAGTGACCAGCGAAAGTGACAGGTGACCAGTGACCAGTGACCAGTGACCAGTGACCAGTGACCAGCGAAAGTGACCAGTGACGAGTGACCAGTGACAAGTGACCAGTGACCAGTGACCAGTGACCAGTGACCAGTGACCAGCGAAAGTGACCAGTGACGAGTGACCAGTGACCAGCGACCAGTGACCAGTGACAAGTGTCCAGTGACCAGTGACCAGTGACCAGTGACCAGTGACCAGTGACCAGTGACCAGTGACCAGTGACCAGCGAAAGTGACAGGTGACCAGTGACCAGTGACCAGTGACCAGTGACCAGCGAAAGTGACCAGTGACGAGTGACCAGTGACAAGTGACCAGTGACCAGTGACCAGTGACCTGTGACCAGTGACCAGCGAAAGTGACTAGTGACCAGTGACCAGTGACCAGTGACCAGTGACCAGTGACCAGTGACCAGTGACAAGTGACCAGTGACGAGTGACCTGTGACAAGTGACCAGTGACCAGCGACCAGTGACCAGTGACCAGTGACCAGTGACCAGCGAAAGTGACCAGTGACCAGTGACCAGTGACCAGCGACCAGTGACCAGTGACCAGTGACCAGTGACCAGCAAAATTGACCACCAAATTGACCAGTGACCAGGGACCAGTGACCAGTGACCAGTGACCAGTGACCAGTGACCAGTGACCAGTGACCAGCGAAAGTGACTAGTGTCCAGTGACCAGTGACCAGTGACCAGTGACCAGTGACCAGTGACCAGTGACCAGTGACCAGTGACCAGTGACCAGTGACCAGCGAAAGTGACCAGTGACGAGTGACCAGTGACAAGTGACCAGTGGCAAGTGACAAGTGACAAGTGACCAGTGACCAGTAACCAGTGACCAGTGACCAGTGACCAGTGACCAGTGACCTGTGACCAGCGAAAGGGACCAGTGACCAGTGTCCAGTGACCAGTGACCAGTGACCAGTGACCAGTGACCAGTGACCAGTGACCAGTGACCAGTGACCAGCGAAAGTGACAGGTGACCAGTGACCAGTGACCAGTGACCAGTGACCAGCGAAAGTGACCAGTGACGAGTGACCAGTGACAAGTGACCAGTGACCAGTGACCAGTGACCAGTGACCAGTGACCAGCGAAAGTGACTAGTGACCAGTGACCAGTGACCAGTGACCAGTGACCAGTGACCAGTGACCAGTGACCAGTGACAAGTGACCAGTGACGACTGACCTGTGACAAGTGACCAGTGACCAGCGACCAGTGACCAGTGACCAGTGACCAGTGACCAGCGAAAGTGACCAGTGACCAGTGACCAGTGACCAGCGACCAGTGACCAGTGACCAGTGACCAGCAAAATTGACCACCAAATTGACCAGTGACCAGGGACCAGTGACCAGTGACCAGTGACCAGCGAAAGTGACCAGTGACGAGTGACCAGTGACAAGTGACCAGTGACAAGTGACAAGTGTCCAGTGACCAGTGACCAGTGACCAGTGACCAGTGACCAGTGACCAGTGACCAGTGACCAGCGAAAGTGACAGGTGACCAGTGACCAGTGACCAGTGACCAGTGACCAGCGAAAGTGACCAGTGACGAGTGACCAGTGACAAGTGACCAGTGACCAGTGACCAGTGACCTGTGACCAGTGACCAGCGAAAGTGACTAGTGACCAGTGACCAGTGACCAGTGACCAGTGACCAGTGACTAGTGACCAGTGACAAGTGACCAGTGACGAGTGACCTGTGACAAGTGACCAGTGACCAGCGACCAGTGACCAGTGACCAGTGACCAGCAAAATTGACCACCAAATTGACCAGTGACCAGGGACCAGTGACCAGTGACCAGTGACCAGTGACCAGTGACCAGCGAAAGTGACAAGTGACGAGTGACCAGTGACAAGTGACAAGTGACCAGTGACCAGTGACCAGTGACCAGTGACCTGTGACCAGCGAAAGTGACCAGTGACCAGTGTCCAGTGACCAGTGACCAGTGACCAGTGACCAGTGACCAGTGACCAGTGACCGGTGACCAATGACCAGTGACCAGTGACCAGCGAAAGTGACAGGTGACCAGTGACCAGTGACCAGTGACCAGTGACCAGTGACCAGTGACCAGCGAAAGTGACCAGTGACCAGCGAAAGTGACCAGTGAACAGTGACCAGCGAAAGGGACCAGTGACCAGTGTCCAGTGACCAGTGACCAGTGACCAGTGACCAGTGACCAGTGACCAGTGACCAGCGAAAGTGACAGGTGACCAGTGACCAGTGACCAGTGACCAGTGACCAGCGAAAGTGACCAGTGACGAGTGACCAGTGACAAGTGACCAGTGACCAGTGACCAGTGACCAGTGACCAGTGACCAGCGAAAGTGACAAGTGACCAGTGACCAGTGACCAGTGACCAGAGACCAGTGACTAGCCAAATTGACCAGTGACCAGTGACCAGTGGCCAGCGGTAGTGACCAGTGACCAGTGACCAGTGATCAGTGACCAGTGACCAGTGACCAGTGACCAGCGAAAGTGACCAGTGACCAGTGACCAGTGATCAGCGACCAGTGACCAATGACCAGCAAAATTGACCACCAAATTGACCAGTGACCAGGGACCAGTGACCAGTGACCAGTGACCAGTGACCAGTGACCAGCGAAAGTGACAAGTGACGAGTGACCAGTGACAAGTGACAAGTGACCAGTGACCAGTGACCAGTGACCTGTGACCAGCGAGAGTGACCAGTGACCAGTGTCCAGTGACCAGTGACCAGTGACCAGTGACCAGTGACCAGTGACCAGTGACCAGCGAAAGTGACAGGTGACCAGTGACCAGTGACCAGTGACCAGTGACCAGTGACCAGTGACCAGTGACCAGTGACCAGCGAAAGTGACCAGTGACCAGCGAAAGTGACCAGTGAACAGTGACCAGCGAAAGGGACCAGTGACCAGTGTCCAGTGACCAGTGACCAGTGACCAGTGACCAGTGACCAGTGACCAGTGACCAGCGAAAGTGACAGGTGACCAGTGACCAGTGACCAGTGACCAGTGACCAGCGAAAGTGACCAGTGACGAGTGACCAGTGACAAGTGACCAGTGACCAGTGACCAGTGACCAGTGACCAGTGACCAGCGAAAGTGACAAGTGACCAGTGACCAGTGACCAGTGACCAGAGACCAGTGACTAGCCAAATTGACCAGTGACCAGTGACCAGTGGCCAGCGGTAGTGACCAGTGACCAGTGACCAGTGATCAGTGACCAGTGACCAGTGACCAGTGACCAGCGAAAGTGACCAGTGACCAGTGACCAGTGATCAGCGACCAGTGACCAATGACCAGCAAAATTGACCACCAAATTGACCAGTGACCAGGGACCAGTGACCAGTGACCAGTGACCAGTGACCAGTGACCAGCGAAAGTGACAAGTGACGAGTGACCAGTGACAAGTGACAAGTGACCAGTGACCAGTGACCAGTGACCTGTGACCAGCGAGAGTGACCAGTGACCAGTGTCCAGTGACCAGTGACCAGTGACCAGTGACCAGTGACCAGTGACCAGTGACCAGCGAAAGTGACCAGTGACCAGTGAATAGTGACCAGCGAAATTGACCAGTTTCCAGTGACCTGTGATAAGTGACCAGTGACCAGCGAAAGTGACCAGTGAACAGTGATCAGCGAAATTGACCAGTGACCAGTGACCAGTGACCAGCGAAAGTGACCAGTGACGAGTGACCAGTGACAAGTGACCAGTGACAAGTGACCAGTGACCACTGACCAGTGACCAGTGACCAGCGACCAGTGACCAGTGACCAGTGACCAGTGACCAGTGACCAGTGACCAGTGACCAGTGACGAGTGACCAGTGACCAGTGACCAGTGACCAGTGACCAGTGACCAGCGAAAGTGACAAGTGACCAGTGACCATTGACCAGTGACCAACGAAAGTGACCAGTGACGAGTGACCTGTGACCAGCGAAATTGACCAGTGATCAGTGACCAGAGACCAGTGACTAGCCAAATTGACCAGTGACCAGTGACCAGTGGCCAGCGGTAGTGACCAGTGACCAGTGACCAGTGATCAGTGACCAGTGAACAGTGACCGGTGACCAGTGACCAGTGACCAGCGAAAATGACCAGTGACCAGTGACCAGTGACCAGCGAAATTGACAAGTGACCAGTGACCAGTGAACAGTGACAAGTGACCAGTGACCAGTGACCAACGAAAGTGACCAGTGAACAGTGACCAGGGACCAGTGACCAGTGACGAGTGACCATTGAACAGCGAAAGTGAACAGTGACCAGTGACCAGTGACCAGTGACCAGTGACCAGTGACCAGTGACCAGTGAACAGTGACCAGTGACCAGAGACCTGTGACCAGTCACCAGTGACCAGTGACCAGTGACCAGTGACCAGCGAAAGTGACCAGTGACGAGTGACCAGTGACAAGTGACCAGTGACCAGTGACCATTGACCAGTGACTAGTGACTAGTGACCAGTGACCAACGACCAGTGACGAGTGACCAGTGACCAGCGAAAGTGACCAGTGACCAGTGACCAGTGACCATTGACCAGCGACAAGTGACCAGTGACCAGTGACGAGTGACAAGTGACCAGTGACCAGTGACCAGTGACCAGTGACCAGCGAAAGTGACAAGTGACCAGTGACCAGTGACCAGTGACCAGTGACCAAGTGACCAGTGACCAGCGAAAGTGACTAGTGACCAGTGACCAGTGACCAGTGACCAGTGACCAGTGACCAGTGACCAGTGACCAGTGACCAGCGAAAGTGACCAGTGACGAGTGATCAGTGACAAGTGACCAGTGACAAGTGACAAGTGACAAGTGACCAGTGACCAGTAACTAGTGACCAGTGACCAGTGACCAGTGACCAGTGACCTGTGACCTGTGACCAGCGAAAGGGACCAGTGACCAGTGTCCAGTGACCAGTGACCAGTGACCAGTGACCAGTGACCAGCGAAAGTGACAGGTGACCAGTGACCAGTGACCAGTGACCAGTGACCAGCGAAAGTGACAAGTGACCAGTGACCAGTGACCAGTGACCAGAGACCAGTGACTAGCCAAATTGACCAGTGACCAGTGACCAGTGGCCAGCGGTAGTGACCAGTGACCAGTGACCAGTGATCAGTGACCAGTGACCAGTGACCAGTGACCAGTGACCAGTGACCAGTGAACAGTGACCAGTGACCAGTGACCTGTGACCAGTGACCAGTGACCAGTGACCAGTGACCAGTGACCAGCGAAAGTGACCAGTGACGAGTGACCAGTGACAAGTGACCAGTGACCAGTGACCATTGACCAGTGACTAGTGACTAGTGACCAGTGACCAACGACCAGTGACCAGTGACCAGTGACCAGCGAAAGTGACCAGTGACCAGTGACCATTGACCAGCGACAAGTGACCAGTGACCAGTGACGAGTGACCAGTGACCAGTGACCAGTGACCAGTGAAAGTGACAAGTGACCAGTGACCAGTGACCAGTGACCAGTGACCAGTGACCAGTGACCAGTGACCAGCGAAAGTGACTAGTGACCAGTGACCAGTGACCAGTGACCAGTGACCAGTGACCAGTGACCAGTGACCAGCGAAAGTGACCAGTGACGAGTGACCAGTGACAAGTGACCAGTGACAAGTGACAAGTGACAAGTGACCAGTGACCAGTGACTAGTGACTAGTGACCAGTGACCAACGACCAGTGACCAGTGACCAGTGACCAGCGAAAGTGACCAGTGACCAGTGACCAGTGACCATTGACCAGCGACAAGTGACCAGTGACCAGTGACGAGTGACAAGTGACCAGTGACCAGTGACCAGTGACCAGTGACCAGCGAAAGTGACAAGTGACCAGTGACCAGTGACCAGTGACCAGTGACCAAGTGACCAGTGACCAGCGAAAGTGACTAGTGACCAGTGACCAGTGACCAGTGACCAGTGACCAGTGACCAGTGACCAGTGACCAGTGACCAGCGAAAGTGACCAGTGACGAGTGATCAGTGACAAGTGACCAGTGACAAGTGACAAGTGACAAGTGACCAGTGACCAGTAACTAGTGACCAGTGACCAGTGACCAGTGACCAGTGACCTGTGACCTGTGACCAGCGAAAGGGACCAGTGACCAGTGTCCAGTGACCAGTGACCAGTGACCAGTGACCAGTGACCAGTGACCAGTGACCAGCGAAAGTGACAGGTGACCAGTGACCAGTGACCAGTGACCAGTGACCAGCGAAAGTGACAAGTGACCAGTGACCAGTGACCAGTGACCAGAGACCAGTGACTAGCCAAATTGACCAGTGACCAGTGACCAGTGGCCAGCGGTAGTGACCAGTGACCAGTGACCAGTGATCAGTGACCAGTGACCAGTGACCAGTGACCAGTGACCTGTGACCAGTGACCAGTGACCAGTGACCAGTGACCAGTGACCAGCGAAAGTGACCAGTGACGAGTGACCAGTGACAAGTGACCAGTGACCAGTGACCATTGACCAGTGACTAGTGACTAGTGACCAGTGACCAACGACCAGTGACCAGTGACCAGTGACCAGCGAAAGTGACCAGTGACCAGTGACCATTGACCAGCGACAAGTGACCAGTGACCAGTGACGAGTGACCAGTGACCAGTGACCAGTGACCAGTGAAAGTGACAAGTGACCAGTGACCAGTGACCAGTGACCAGTGACCAGTGACCAGTGACCAGTGACCAGCGAAAGTGACTAGTGACCAGTGACCAGTGACCAGTGACCAGTGACCAGTGACCAGTGACCAGTGACCAGCGAAAGTGACCAGTGACGAGTGACCAGTGACAAGTGACCAGTGACAAGTGACAAGTGACAAGTGACCAGTGACCAGTAACCAGTGACCAGTGACCAGTGACCAGTGACCAGTGACCTGTGACCAGCGAAAGGGACCAGTGACCAGTGTCCAGTGACCAGTGACCAGTGACCAGTGACCAGTGACCAGTGACCAGTGACCAGTGACCAGTGACCAGCGAAAGTGACAGGTGACCAGTGACCAGTGACCAGTGACCAGTGACCAGTGACCAGTGACCAGCGAAAGTGACCAGTGACGAGTGACCAGTGACAAGTGACCAGTGACCAGTGACCAGTGACCAGTGACCAGTGACCAGCGAAAGTGACTAGTGACCAGTGACCAGTGACCAGTGACCAGTGACCAGTGACCAGTGACCAGTGACAAGTGACCAGTGACGAGTGACCTGTGACAAGTGACCAGTGACCAGCGACCAGTGAACAGTGACCAGTGACCAGTGACCAGCGAAAGTGACCAGTGACCAGTGACCAGTGACCAGCGACCAGTGACCAGTGACCAGTGACCAGTGACCAGCAAAATTGACCACCAAATTGACCAGTGACCAGGGACCAGTGACCAGTGACCAGTGACCAGTGACCAGTGACCAGTGACCAGCGAAAGTGACCAGTGACGAGTGACCAGTGACAAGTGACCAGTGACCAGTGACCAGTGACCAGTGACCAGTGACCAGCGAAAGTGACTAGTGACCAGTGACCAGTGACCAGTGACCAGTGACCAGTGACCAGTGACCAGTGACAAGTGACCAGTGACGAGTGACCTGTGACAAGTGACCAGTGACCAGCGACCAGTGACCAGTGACCAGTGACCAGTGACCAGCGAAAGTGACCAGTGACCAGTGACCAGTGACCAGCGACCAGTGACCAGTGACCAGTGACCAGTGACCAGCAAAATTGACCACCAAATTGACCAGTGACCAGGGACCAGTGACCAGTGACCAGTGACCAGTGACAAGTGACCAGTGACCAGTGACCAGTGACCAGTGACCACCGAAAGTGACTAGTGACCAGTGACCAGTGACCAGTGACCAGTGACTAGTGACTAGTGACCAGTGACCAACGACCAGTGACCAGTGACCAGTGACCAGCGAAAGTGACCAGTGACCAGTGACCATTGACCAGCGACAAGTGACCAGTGACCAGTGACGAGTGACAAGTGACCAGTGACCAGTGACCAGTGACCAGTGACCAGCGAAAGTGACAAGTGACCAGTGACCAGTGACCAGTGACCAGTGACCAAGTGACCAGTGACCAGCGAAAGTGACTAGTGACCAGTGACCAGTGACCAGTGACAAGTGACCAGTGACCAGTGACCAGTGACCAGCGAAAGTGACCAGTGACCCGTGTCCAGTGACCAGTGACCAGTGACCAGTGACCAGTGACCAGTGACCAGTGACCAGTGACCAGTGACCAGCGAAAGTGACCAGTGACCAGCGAAAGTGACCAGTGAACAGTGATCAGCGAAATTGACCAGTGACCATTGACCAGTGACCAGCGAAAGTGACCAGTGACGAGTGACCAGTGACAAGTGACCAGTGACAAGTGACCAGAGACCACTGACCAGTGACCAGTGACCAGCGACCAGCGAAATTGACCAGTGACCATTGACCAGTGACCATCGAAAGTGACCAGTGACGAGTGACCTGTGACAAGTGACCAGTGACCAGCGACCAGTGACCAGTGACCAGTGACCAGTGACCAGCGAAAGTGACCAGTGACCAGTGACCAGTGACCAGCGACCAGTGACCAGTGACCAGTGAACAGTGACCAGCAAAATTGACCACCAAATTGACCAGTGACCAGGGACCAGTGACCAGTGACCAGTGACCAGTGACCAGTGACCAGCGAAAGTGACAAGTGACGAGTGACCAGTGACAAGTGACAAGTGACCAGTGACCCGTGACCAGTGACCTGTGACCAGCGAAAGTGACCAGTGACCAGTGTCCAGTGACCAGTGACCAGTGACCAGTGACCAGTGACCAGTGACCAGTGACCAGCGAAAGTGACAGGTGACCAGTGACCAGTGACCAGTGACCAGTGACCAGTGACCAGTGACCAGCGAAAGTGACCAGTGACCAGTGAATAGTGACCAGCGAAATTGACCAGTTTCCAGTGACCTGTGATAAGTGACCAGTGACCAGCGAAAGTGACCAGTGAACAGTGATCAGCGAAATTGACCAGTGACCAGTGACCAGTGACCAGCGAAAGTGACCAGTGACGAGTGACCAGTGACAAGTGACCAGTGACAAGTGACCAGTGACCACTGACCAGTGACCAGTGACCAGCGACCAGTGACCAGTGACCAGTGACCAGTGACCAGTGACCAGTGACCAGTGACCAGTGACGAGTGACCAGTGACCAGTGACCAGTGACCAGTGACCAGTGACCAGCGAAAGTGACAAGTGACCAGTGACCATTGACCAGTGACCAACGAAAGTGACCAGTGACGAGTGACCTGTGACCAGCGAAATTGACCAGTGATCAGTGACCAGAGACCAGTGACTAGCCAAATTGACCAGTGACCAGTGACCAGTGGCCAGCGGTAGTGACCAGTGACCAGTGACCAGTGATCAGTGACCAGTGAACAGTGACCGGTGACCAGTGACCAGTGACCAGCGAAAATGACCAGTGACCAGTGACCAGTGACCAGCGAAATTGACAAGTGACCAGTGACCAGTGAACAGTGACAAGTGACCAGTGACCAGTGACCAACGAAAGTGACCAGTGAACAGTGACCAGGGACCAGTGACCAGTGACGAGTGACCATTGAACAGCGAAAGTGAACAGTGACCAGTGACCAGTGACCAGTGACCAGTGACCAGTGACCAGTGACCAGTGACCAGTGAACAGTGACCAGTGACCAGAGACCTGTGACCAGTCACCAGTGACTAGTGACTAGTGACCAGTGACCAACGACCAGTGACCAGTGACCAGTGACCAGCGAAAGTGACCAGTGACCAGTGACCATTGACCAGCGACAAGTGACCAGTGACCAGTGACGAGTGACAAGTGACCAGTGACCAGTGACCAGTGACCAGTGACCAGCGAAAGTGACAAGTGACAAGTGACCAGTGACCAGTGACCAGTGACCAAGTGACCAGTGACCAGCGAAAGTGACTAGTGACCAGTGACCAGTGACCAGTGACCAGTGACCAGTGACCAGTGACCAGTGACCAGTGACCAGCGAAAGTGACCAGTGACGAGTGACCAGTGACAAGTGACCAGTGACAAGTGACCAGTGACAAGTGACCAGTGACCACTGACCAGTGACCAGTGACCAGCGACCAGTGACCAGTGACCAGTGACCAGTGACCAGTGATCAGTGACCAGTGAACAGTGACCAGTGACCAGTGACCTGTGACCAGTGACCAGTGACCAGTGACCAGTGACCAGTGACCAGCGAAAGTGACCAGTGACGAGTGACCAGTGACAAGTGACCAGTGACCAGTGACCATTGACCAGTGACTAGTGACTAGTGACCAGTGACCAACGACCAGTGACCAGTGACCAGTGACCAGCGAAAGTGACCAGTGACCAGTGACCATTGACCAGTGACAAGTGACCAGTGACGAGTGACCTGTGACAAGTGACCAGTGACCAGCGACCAGTGACCAGTGACCAGTGACCAGTGACCAGCGAAAGTGACCGGTGACCAGTGACCAGTGACCAGCGACCAGTGACCAGTGACCAGTGACCAGTGACCAGCAAAATTGACCACCAAATTGACCAGTGACCAGGGACCAGTGACCAGTGACCAGTGACCAGTGACCAGTGACCAGCGAAATTGACCAGTGACCATTGACCAGTGACCAGCGAAAGTGACCAGTGACGAGTGACCTGTGACAAGTGACCAGTGACCAGCGACCAGTGACCAGTGACCAGTGACCAGTGACCAGTGACCAGCGAAAGTGACCAGTGACCAGCAAAATTGACCACCAAATTGACCAGTGACCAGGGACCAGTGACCAGCGAAAGTGACAAGTGACGAGTGACCAGTGACAAGTGACAAGTGACCAGTGACCAGTGACCAGTGACCAGTGACCTGTGACCAGCGAAAGTGACCAGTGACCAGTGTCCAGTGACCAGTGACCAGTGACCAGTGACCAGTGACCAGTGACCAGTGACCAGCGAAAGTGACAGGTGACCAGTGACCAGTGACCAGTGACCAGTGACCAGTGACCAGTGACCAGTGACCAGCGAAAGTGACCAGTGACCAGCAAAATTGACCACCAAATTGACCAGTGACCAGGGACCAGTGACCAGTGACCAGTGACCAGTGACCAGTGACCAGCGAAAGTGACAAGTGACGAGTGACCAGTGACAAGTGACAAGTGACCAGTGACCAGTGACCAGTGACCAGTGACCTGTGACCAGCGAAAGTGACCAGTGACCAGTGTCCAGTGACCAGTGACCAGTGACCAGTGACCAGTGACCAGTGACCAGTGACCAGCGAAAGTGACAGGTGACCAGTGACCAGTGACCAGTGACCAGTGACCAGTGACCAGCGAAAGTGACCAGAGACCAGTGAATAGTGACCAGCGAAATTGACCAGTTTCCAGTGACCTGTGATAAGTGACCAGTGACCAGCGAAAGTGACCAGTGAACAGTGATCAGCGAAATTGACCAGTGACCAGTGACCAGTGACCAGCGAAAGTGACCAGTGACGAGTGACCAGTGACAAGTGACCAGTGACAAGTGACCAGTGACCACTGACCAGTGACCAGTGACCAGCGACCAGTGACCAGTGACCAGTGACCAGTGAACAGTGACCAGTGACCAGTGACCTGTGACCAGCGAAAGTGACAAGTGACGAGTGACCAGTGACATGTGACCAGTGACCAGTGGCAAGTGACCAGTGACGAGTGACCTGTGACAAGTGACCAGTGACCAGTGACCAGTGACCAGTGACCGGTGACCAATGACCAGTGACCAGTGACCAGCGAAAGTGACAGGTGACCAGTGACCAGTGACCAGCAAAATTGACCACCAAATTGACCAGTGACCAGGGACCAGTGACCAGTGACCAGTGACCAGTGACCAGTGACCAGTGACCAGCGAAAGTGACAAGTGACGAGTGACCAGTGACAAGTGACAAGTGACCAGTGACCAGTGACCAGTGACCAGTGACCATTAACCAGCGACAAGTGACAAGTGACCAGTGACGAGTGACCAGTGACCAGTGACCAGTGACCAGTGACCAGTGACCAGTGACCAGTGACCAGTGACCAGTGACCAGCGAAAGTGACAAGTGACGAGTGACCAGTGACATGTGACCAGTGACAAGTGACAAGTGACAAGTGACCAGTGACCAGTAACCAGTGACCAGTGACCAGTGACCAGTGACCAGTGACCTGTGACCAGCGAAAGGGACCTGTGACCAGTGTCCAGTGACCAGTGACCAGTGACCAGTGACCAGTGACCAGTGACCAGTGACCAGCGAAAGTGACAGGTGACCAGTGACCAGTGACCAGTGACCAGTGACCAGCGAAAGTGACCAGTGACAAGTGACCAGTGACAAGTGACCAGTGACCAGTGACCAGTGACCAGTGACCAGTGACCAGTGACCAGCGAAAGTGACTAGTGACCAGTGACCAGTGACCAGTGACCAGTGACCAGTGACCTGTGACCAGTGACAAGTGACCAGTGACGAGTGACCTGTGACAAGTGACCAGTGACCAGCGACCAGTGACCAGTGACCAGTGACCAGTGACCAGCGAAAGTGACCAGTGACCAGTGACCAGTGACCAGCGACCAGTGACCAGTGACCAGTGACCAGTGACCAGCAAAATTGACCACCAAATTGACCAGTGACCAGGGACCAGTGACCAGTGACCAGTGACCAGTGACCAGTGACCAGCGAAAGTGACAAGTGACGAGTGACCAGTGACAAGTGACAAGTGACCAGTGACCAGTGACCAGTGACCAGTGACCTGTGACCAGCGAAAGTGACCAGTGACCAGTGTCCAGTGACCAGTGACCAGTGACCAGTGACCAGTGACCAGTGACCGGTGACCAATGACCAGTGACCAGTGACCAGTGACCAGCGAAAGTGACAGGTGACCAGTGACCAGTGACCAGTGACCAGTGACCAGTGACCAGTGACCAGCGAAAGTGACCAGTGACCAGCGAAAGTGACCAGTGAACAGTGATCAGCGAAATTGACCAGTGACCATTGACCAGTGACCAGCGAAAGTGACCAGTGACGAGTGACCAGTGACAAGTGACCAGTGACAAGTGACCAGAGACCACTGACCAGTGACCAGTGACCAGCGACCAGTGACCAGTGACCAGTGACCAGGGACCAGTGACCAGCGAAAGTGACCAGTGACCAGTGACCAGTGACCAGTGACCAGTGACCAGTGACTAGCCAAATTGAGCAGTGAGCAGTGACCAGTGACCAGTGACCAGTGACCAGTGACCAGTGACCAGCGAAATTGACCAGTGACCATTGACCAGTGACCAGCGAAAGTGACCAGTGACGAGGGACCTGTGACAAGTGACCAGTGACCAGCGACCAGTGACCAGTGACCAGTGACCAGTGACCAGCGAAAGTGACCAGTGACCAGTGACCAGTGACCAGCGACCAGTGACCAGTGACCAGTGACCAGTGACCAGCAAAATTGACCACCAAATTGACCAGTGACCAGGGACCAGTGACCAGTGACCAGTGACCAGTGACCAGTGACCAGTGACCAGCGAAAGTGACAAGTGACGAGTGACCAGTGACAAGTGACAAGTGACCAGTGACCAGTGACCAGTGACCAGTGACCTGTGACCAGCGAAAGTGACCAGTGACCAGTGTCCAGTGACCAGTGACCAGTGACCAGTGACCAGTGACCAGTGACCAGTGACCGGTGACCAATGACCAGTGACCAGTGACCAGCGAAAGTGACAGGTGACCAGTGACCAGTGACCAGTGACCAGTGACCAGTGACCAGTGACCAGTGACCAGCGAAAGTGACCAGTGACCAGCGAAAGTGACCAGTGAACAGTGACCAATGACCAGTGACCAGTGACCAGCGAAAGTGACAGGTGACCAGTGACCGGTGACCAATGACCAGTGACCAGTGACCAGCGAAAGTGACAGGTGACCAGTGACCAGTGACCAGTGACCAGTGACCAGTGACCAGTGACCAGCGAAAGTGACCAGTGACCAGCGAAAGTGACCAGTGAACAGTGACCAGTGACCAGTGACCAGCGAAAGTGACCAGTGACCAGCGAAAGTGACCAGTGAACAGTGATCAGCGAAATTGACCAGTGACCATTGACCAGTGACCAGCGAAAGTGACCAGTGACGAGTGACCAGTGACAAGTGACCAGTGACAAGTGACCAGAGACCACTGACCAGTGACCAGTGACCAGCGACCAGTGACCAGTGACCAGTGACCAGGGACCAGTGACCAGCGAAAGTGACCAGTGACCAGTGACCATTGACCAGTGACCAGCGAAAGTGACCAGTGACGAGTGACCTGTGACAAGTGACCAGTGACCAGCGACCAGTGACCAGTGACCAGTGACCAGTGACCAGCGAAAGTGACCAGTGACCAGTGACCAGTGACCAGCGACCAGTGACCAGTGACCAGTGACCAGTGACCAGCAAAATTGACCACCAAATTGACCAGTGACCAGGGACCAGTGACCAGTGACCAGTGACCAGTGACCAGTGACCAGCGAAAGTGACAAGTGACGAGTGACCAGTGACAAGTGACAAGTGACCAGTGACCAGTGACCAGTGACCAGTGACCTGTGACCAGCAAAAGTGACCAGTGACCAGTGTCCAGTGACCAGTGACCAGTGACCAGTGACCAGTGACCAGTGACCAGTGACCAGCGAAAGTGACAGGTGACCAGTGACCAGTGACCAGTGACCAGCGAAAGTGACCAGTGACCAGTGAATAGTGACCAGCGAAATTGACCAGTTTCCAGTGACCTGTGATAAGTGACCAGTGACCAGCGAAAGTGACCAGTGAACAGTGATCAGCGAAATTGACCAGTGACCAGTGACCAGTGACCAGCGAAAGTGACCAGTGACGAGTGACCAGTGACAAGTGACCAGTGACAAGTGACCAGTGACCACTGACCAGTGACCAGTGACCAGCGACCAGTGACCAGTGACCAGTGACCAGTGACCAGTGACCAGTGACCAGTGACCAGCGACCAGCGAAAGTGACCAGTGACGAGTGACCAGTGACAAGTGACCAGTGACCAGTGACCAGTGACCAGTGACCAGTGAACAGCGAAAGTGACCAGTGACGAGTGACCAGTGACAAGTGACCAGTGACCAGTGACCATTGACCAGTGACTAGTGACTAGTGACCAGTGACCAACGACCAGTGACCAGTGACCAGTGACCAGCGAAAGTGACCAGTGACCAGTGACCATTGACCAGCGACAAGTGACCAGTGACCAGTGACGAGTGACCAGTGACCAGTGACCAGTGACCAGTGACCAGTGACCAGTGACCAGCGAAAGTGACAAGTGACCAGTGACCAGTGACCAGTGACCAGTGACCAGTGACCAGTGACCAGCGAAAGTGACAGGTGACCAGTGACCAGTGACCAGTGACCAGTGACCAGCGAAAGTGACCAGTGACGAGTGACCAGTGACAAGTGACCAGTGACCAGTGACCAGTGACCAGTGACCAGTGACCAGTGACCAGCGAAAGTGACTAGTGACCAGTGACCAGTGACCAGTGACCAGTGACCAGTGACCAGCGAAAGTGACCAGTGACGAGTGACCAGTGACAAGTGACCAGTGACCAGTGACCAGTGACCAGCAAAATTGACCACCAAATTGACCAGTGACCAGGGACAAGTGACCAGTGACCAGTGACGAGTGACCAGTGACCAGTGACCAGTGACCAGTGACCAGTGACCAGTGACCAGCGAAAGTGACAAGTGACCAGTGACCAGTGACCAGTGACCAGTGACCAGTGACCAGTGACCAGTGACCAGTGACCAGTGACAAGTGACCAGTGACGAGTGACCTGTGACAAGTGACCAGTGACCAGCGACCAGTGACCAGTGACCAGTGACCAGTGACCGGTGACCAATGACCAGTGACCAGTGACCAGCGAAAGTGACAGGTGACCAGTGACCAGTGACCAGCAAAATTGACCACCAAATTGACCAGTGACCAGGGACCAGTGACCAGTGACCAGTGACCAGTGACCAGTGACCAGCGAAAGTGACAAGTGACGAGTGACCAGTGACAAGTGACAAGTGACCAGTGACCAGTGACCAGTGACCATTGACCAGCGACAAGTGACCAGTGACCAGTGACGAGTGACCAGTGACCAGTGACCAGTGACCAGTGACAAGTGACCAGTGACCAGTGACCAGTGACCAGTGACCAGTGACCAGTGACCAGCGAAAGTGACTAGTGACCAGTGACCAGTGACCACTGACCAGTGACCAGTGACCAGTGACCAGTGACCAGTGACCAGTGACCAGTGACCAGCGAAAGTGACAAGTGACGAGTGACCAGTGACATGTGACCAGTGACAAGTGACAAGTGACAAGTGTCCAGTGACCAGTAACCAGTGACCAGTGACCAGTGACCAGTGACCAGTGACCTGTGACCAGCGAAAGGGACCTGTGACCAGTGTCCAGTGACCAGTGACCAGTGACCAGTGACCAGTGACCAGTGACCAGTGACCAGTGACCAGTGACCAGCGAAAGTGACAGGTGACCAGTGACCAGTGACCAGTGACCAGTGACCAGCGAAAGTGACCAGTGACGAGTGACCAGTGACAAGTGACCAGCGACCAGTGACCAGTGACCAGTGACCAGCGAAAGTGACAGGTGACCAGTGACCAGTGACCAGTGACCAGTGACCAGTGACCAGTGACCAGCGAAAGTGACCAGTGACGAGTGACCAGTGACAAGTGACCAGTGACCAGTGACCAGTGACCAGCAAAATTGACCACCAAATTGACCAGTGACCAGGGACCAGTGACCAGTGACCAGTGACCAGTGACCAGTGACCAGTGACCAGTGACCAGCGAAATTGACCAGTGACCATTGACCAGTGACCAGCGAAAGTGACCAGTGACGAGTGACCTGTGACAAGTGACCAGTGACCAGCGACCAGTGACCAGTGACCAGTGACCAGTGACCAGCGAAAGTGACCAGTGACCAGTGACCAGTGACCAGCGACCAGTGACCAGTGACCAGTGACCAGTGACCAGCAAAATTGACCACCAAATTGACCAGTGACCAGGGACCAGTGACCAGTGACCAGTGACCAGTGACCAGCGAAAGTGACAAGTGACGAGTGACCAGTGACAAGTGACAAGTGACCAGTGACCAGTGACCAGTGACCAGTGACCTGTGACCAGCGAAAGTGACCAGTGACCATTGTCCAGTGACCAGTGACCAGTGACCAGTGACCAGTGACCAGCGAAAGTGACAGGTGACCAGTGACCAGTGACCAGTGACCAGTGACCAGTGACCAGTGACCAGTGACCAGCGAAAGTGACCAGTGACCAGTGAATAGTGACCAGCGAAATTGACCAGTGACCAGTGACCAGTGACCAGCGAAAGTGACCAGTGACGAGTGACCAGTGACAAGTGACCAGTGACAAGTGACCAGTGACCACTGACCAGTGACCAGTGACCAGCGACCAGTGACCAGTGACCAGTGACCAGTGACCAGTGACCAGTGACCAGTGAACAGTGACCAGTGACCAGTGACCTGTGACCAGTGACCAGTGACCAGTGACCAGTGACCAGTGACCAGCGAAAGTGACCAGTGACGAGTGACCAGTGACAAGTGACCAGTGACCAGTGACCATTGACCAGTGACTAGTGACTAGTGACCAGTGACCAACGACCAGTGACCAGTGACCAGTGACCAGCGAAAGTGACCAGTGACCAGTGACCATTGACCAGTGACCAATGACCAGTGACGAGTGACCTGTGACAAGTGACCAGTGACCAGCGACCAGTGACCAGTGACCAGTGACCAGTGACCAGCGAAAGTGACCAGTGACCAGTGACCAGTGACCAGCGGCCAGTGACCAGTGACCAGTGACCAGTGACCAGCAAAATTGACCACCAAATTGACCAGTGACCAGGGACCAGTGACCAGTGACCAGTGACCAGTGACCAGTGACCAGTGACCAGCGAAATTGACCAGTGACCATTGACCAGTGACCAGCGAAAGTGACCAGTGACGAGTGACCTGTGACAAGTGACCAGTGACCAGCGACCAGTGACCAGTGACCAGTGATCAGTGACCAGCGAAAGTGACCAGTGACCAGTGACCAGTGACCAGCGACCAGTGACCAGTGACCAGTGACCAGTGACCAGTGACCAGCGAAAGTGACAAGTGACGAGTGACCAGTGACAAGTGACAAGTGACCAGTGACCAGTGACCAGTGACCAGTGACCTGTGATCAGCGAAAGTGACCAGTGACCAGTGTCCAGTGACCAGTGACCAGTGACCAGTGACCAGTGACCAGTGACCAGTGACCAGCGAAAGTGACAGGTGACCAGTGACCAGTGACCAGTGACCAGTGACCAGTGACCAGTGACCAGTGACCAGCGAAAGTGACCAGTGACCAGTGAATAGTGACCAGCGAAATTGACCAGTTTCCAGTGACCTGTGATAAGTGACCAGTGACCAGCGAAAGTGACCAGTGAACAGTGATCAGCGAAATTGACCAGTGACCAGTGACCAGTGACCAGCGAAAGTGACCAGTGACGAGTGACCAGTGACAAGTGACCAGTGACAAGTGACCAGTGACCACTGACCAGTGACCAGTGACCAGTGACCAGTGAACAGTGACCAGTGACCAGTGACCTGTGACCAGTGACCAGTGACCAGTGACCAGTGACCAGTGACCAGCGAAAGTGACCAGTGACGAGTGACCAGTGACAAGTGACCAGTGACCAGTGACCATTGACCAGTGACTAGTGACTAGTGACCAGTGACCAACGACCAGTGACCAGTGACCAGTGACCAGCGAAAGTGACCAGTGACCAGTGACCATTGACCAGCGACAAGTGACCAGGGACCAGTGACGAGTGACCAGTGACCAGTGACCAGTGACCAGTGACCAGTGACCAGTGACCAGCGAAAGTGACAAGTGACCAGTGACCAGTGACCAGTTTCCAGTGACCTGTGATAAGTGACCAGTGACCAGCGAAAGTGACCAGTGAACAGTGATCAGCGAAATTGACCAGTGACCAGTGACCAGTGACCAGCGAAAGTGACCAGTGACGAGTGACCAGTGACAAGTGACCAGTGACAAGTGACCAGTGACCACTGACCAGTGACCAGTGACCAGCGACCAGTGACCAGTGACCAGTGACCAGTGACCAGTGACCAGTGACCAGTGACCAGCGACCAGCGAAAGTGACCAGTGACGAGTGACCAGTGACAAGTGACCAGTGACCAGTGACCAGTGACCAGTGACCAGTGACCAGCGAAAGTGACCAGTGACGAGTGACCAGTGACAAGTGACCAGTGACCAGTGACCATTGACCAGTGACTAGTGACTAGTGACCAGTGACCAACGACCAGTGACCAGTGACCAGTGACCAGCGAAAGTGACCAGTGACCAGTGACCATTGACCAGCGACAAGTGACCAGTGACCAGTGACGAGTGACCAGTGACCAGTGACCAGTGACCAGTGACCAGTGACCAGCGAAAGTGACAAGTGACCAGTGACCAGTGACCAGTGACCAGTGACCAGTGACCAGTGACCAGTGACCAGTGACCAGTGACCAGTGACCAGTGACCAGTGACCAGTGACCAGTGACCAGCGAAAGTGACCAGTGACGAGTGACCAGTGACAAGTGACCAGTGACCAGTGACCAGTGACCAGTGACCAGTGACCAGTGACCAGCGAAAGTGACTAGTGACCAGTGACCAGTGACCAGTGACCAGTGACCAGTGACCAGCGAAAGTGACCAGTGACGAGTGACCAGTGACAAGTGACCAGTGACCAGTGACCAGTGACCAGCAAAATTGACCACCAAATTGACCAGTGACCAGGGACAAGTGACCAGTGACCAGTGACGAGTGACCAGTGACCAGTGACCAGTGACCAGTGACCAGTGACCAGCGAAAGTGACAAGTGACCAGTGACCAGTGACCAGTGACCAGTGACCAGTGACCAGTGACCAGTGACCAGTGACCAGTGACAAGTGACCAGTGACGAGTGACCTGTGACAAGTGACCAGTGACCAGCGACCAGTGACCAGTGACCAGTGACCAGTGACCGGTGACCAATGACCAGTGACCAGTGACCAGCGAAAGTGACAGGTGACCAGTGACCAGTGACCAGCAAAATTGACCACCAAATTGACCAGTGACCAGGGACCAGTGACCAGTGACCAGTGACCAGTGACCAGTGACCAGTGACCAGCGAAAGTGACAAGTGACGAGTGACCAGTGACAAGTGACAAGTGACCAGTGACCAGTGACCAGTGACCATTGACCAGCGACAAGTGACCAGTGACCAGTGACGAGTGACCAGTGACCAGTGACCAGTGACCAGTGACCAGTGACCAGCGAAAGTGACAAGTGACCAGTGACCAGTGACCAGTGACCAGTGACCAGTGACCAGTGACCAGCGAAAGTGACTAGTGACCAGTGACCAGTGACCAGTGACCAGTGACCAGTGACCAGTGACCAGTGACCAGTGACCAGTGACCAGCGAAAGTGACAAGTGACGAGTGACCAGTGACATGTGACCAGTGACAAGTGACAAGTGACAAGTGTCCAGTGACCAGTAACCAGTGACCAGTGACCAGTGACCAGTGACCAGTGACCTGTGACCAGCGAAAGGGACCTGTGACCAGTGTCCAGTGACCAGTGACCAGTGACCAGTGACCAGTGACCAGTGACCAGTGACCAGTGACCAGTGACCAGCGAAAGTGACAGGTGACCAGTGACCAGTGACCAGTGACCAGTGACCAGCGAAAGTGACCAGTGACGAGTGACCAGTGACAAGTGACCAGTGACCAGTGACCAGTGACCAGTGACCAGCGAAAGTGACAGGTGACCAGTGACCAGTGACCAGTGACCAGTGACCAGTGACCAGTGACCAGCGAAAGTGACCAGTGACGAGTGACCAGTGACAAGTGACCAGTGACCAGTGACCAGTGACCAGCAAAATTGACCACCAAATTGACCAGTGACCAGGGACCAGTGACCAGTGACCAGTGACCAGTGACCAGTGACCAGTGACCAGTGACCAGCGAAATTGACCAGTGACCATTGACCAGTGACCAGCGAAAGTGACCAGTGACGAGTGACCTGTGACAAGTGACCAGTGACCAGCGACCAGTGACCAGTGACCAGTGACCAGTGACCAGCGAAAGTGACCAGTGACCAGTGACCAGTGACCAGCGACCAGTGACCAGTGACCAGTGACCAGTGACCAGCAAAATTGACCACCAAATTGACCAGTGACCAGGGACCAGTGACCAGTGACCAGTGACCAGTGACCAGCGAAAGTGACAAGTGACGAGTGACCAGTGACAAGTGACAAGTGACCAGTGACCAGTGACCAGTGACCAGTGACCTGTGACCAGCGAAAGTGACCAGTGACCATTGTCCAGTGACCAGTGACCAGTGACCAGTGACCAGTGACCAGCGAAAGTGACAGGTGACCAGTGACCAGTGACCAGTGACCAGTGACCAGTGACCAGTGACCAGTGACCAGTGACCAGCGAAAGTGACCAGTGACCAGTGAATAGTGACCAGCGAAATTGACCAGTGACCAGTGACCAGTGACCAGCGAAAGTGACCAGTGACGAGTGACCAGTGACAAGTGACCAGTGACAAGTGACCAGTGACCACTGACCAGTGACCAGTGACCAGCGACCAGTGACCAGTGACCAGTGACCAGTGACCAGTGACCAGTGACCAGTGAACAGTGACCAGTGACCAGTGACCTGTGACCTGTGACCAGTGACCAGTGACCAGTGACCAGTGACCAGTGACCAGCGAAAGTGACCAGTGACGAGTGACCAGTGACAAGTGACCAGTGACCAGTGACCATTGACCAGTGACTAGTGACTAGTGACCAGTGACCAACGACCAGTGACCAGTGACCAGTGACCAGCGAAAGTGACCAGTGACCAGTGACCATTGACCAGTGACAAGTGACCAGTGACGAGTGACCTGTGACAAGTGACCAGTGACCAGCGACCAGTGACCAGTGACCAGTGACCAGTGACCAGTGACCAGTGACCAGTGACCAGTGACCAGCGAAATTGACCAGTGACCAGTGACCAGTGACCAGTGACCAGCAAAATTGACCACCAAATTGACCAGTGACCAGGGACCAGTGACCAGTGACCAGTGACCAGTGACCAGTGACCAGTGACCAGCGAAATTGACCAGTGACCATTGACCAGTGACCAGCGAAAGTGACCAGTGACGAGTGACCTGTGACAAGTGACCAGTGACCAGCGACCAGTGACCAGTGACCAGTGACCAGTGACCAGCGAAAGTGACCAGTGACCAGTGACCAGTGACCAGCGACCAGTGACCAGTGACCAGTGACCAGTGACCAGTGACCAGCGAAAGTGACAAGTGACGAGTGACCAGTGACAAGTGACAAGTGACCAGTGACCAGTGACCAGTGACCAGTGACCTGTGATCAGCGAAAGTGACCAGTGACCAGTGTCCAGTGACCAGTGACCAGTGACCAGTGACCAGTGACCAGTGACCAGTGACCAGCGAAAGTGACAGGTGACCAGTGACCAGTGACCAGTGACCAGTGACCAGTGACCAGTGACCAGTGACCAGCGAAAGTGACCAGTGACCAGTGAATAGTGACCAGCGAAATTGACCAGTTTCCAGTGACCTGTGATAAGTGACCAGTGACCAGCGAAAGTGACCAGTGAACAGTGATCAGCGAAATTGACCAGTGACCAGTGACCAGTGACCAGCGAAAGTGACCAGTGACGAGTGACCAGTGACAAGTGACCAGTGACAAGTGACCAGTGACCACTGACCAGTGACCAGTGACCAGCGACCAGTGACCAGTGACCAGTGACCAGTGAACAGTGACCAGTGACCAGTGACCTGTGACCAGTGACCAGTGACCAGTGACCAGTGACCAGTGACCAGCGAAAGTGACCAGTGACGAGTGACCAGTGACAAGTGACCAGTGACCAGTGACCATTGACCAGTGACTAGTGAACAGTGACCAGTGACCAGTGACCTGTGACCAGTGACCAGTGACCAGTGACCAGCGAAAGTGACCAGTGACGAGTGACCAGTGACAAGTGACCAGTGACCAGTGACCATTGACCAGTGACTAGTGACTAGTGACCAGTGACCAACGACCAGTGACCAGTGACCAGTGACCAGCGAAAGTGACCAGTGACCAGTGACCATTGACCAGTGACAAGTGACCAGTGACGAGTGACCTGTGACAAGTGACCAGTGACCAGCGACCAGTGACCAGTGACCAGTGACCAGTGACCAGCGAAAGTGACCAGTGACCAGTGACCAGTGACCAGCGACCAGTGACCAGTGACCAGTGACCAGTGACCAGCAAAATTGACCACCAAATTGACCAGTGACCAGGGACCAGTGACCAGTGACCAGTGACCAGTGACCAGTGACCAGTGACCAGCGAAATTGACCAGTGACCATTGACCAGTGACCAGCGAAAGTGACCAGTGACGAGTGACCTGTGACAAGTGACCAGTGACCAGCGACCAGTGACCAGTGACCAGTGACCAGTGACCAGCGAAAGTGACCAGTGACCAGTGACCAGTGACCAGCGACCAGTGACCAGTGACCAGTGACCAGTGACCAGTGACCAGCGAAAGTGACAAGTGACGAGTGACCAGTGACAAGTGACAAGTGACCAGTGACCAGTGACCAGTGACCAGTGACCTGTGATCAGCGAAAGTGACCAGTGACCAGTGTCCAGTGACCAGTGACCAGTGACCAGTGACCAGTGACCAGTGACCAGTGACCAGCGAAAGTGACAGGTGACCAGTGACCAGTGACCAGTGACCAGTGACCAGTGACCAGTGACCAGTGACCAGCGAAAGTGACCAGTGACCAGTGAATAGTGACCAGCGAAATTGACCAGTTTCCAGTGACCTGTGATAAGTGACCAGTGACCAGCGAAAGTGACCAGTGAACAGTGATCAGCGAAATTGACCAGTGACCAGTGACCAGTGACCAGCGAAAGTGACCAGTGACGAGTGACCAGTGACAAGTGACCAGTGACAAGTGACCAGTGACCACTGACCAGTGACCAGTGACCAGCGACCAGTGACCAGTGACCAGTGACCAGTGACCAGTGACCAGTGAACAGTGACCAGTGACCAGTGACCTGTGACCAGTGACCAGTGACCAGTGACCAGTGACCAGTGACCAGCGAAAGTGACCAGTGACGAGTGACCAGTGACAAGTGACCAGTGACCAGTGACCATTGACCAGTGACTAGTGACTAGTGACCAGTGACCAACGACCAGTGACCAGTGACCAGTGACCAGCGAAAGTGACCAGTGACCAGTGACCATTGACCAGTGACAAGTGACCAGTGACGAGTGACCTGTGACAAGTGACCAGTGACCAGCGACCAGTGACCAGCGAAAGTGACCAGTGACCAGTGACCAGTGACCAGCGACCAGTGACCAGTGACCAGTGACCAGTGACCAGCAAAATTGACCACCAAATTGACCAGTGACCAGGGACCAGTGACCAGTGACCAGTGACCAGTGACCAGTGACCAGTGACCAGCGAAATTGACCAGTGACCATTGACCAGTGACCAGCGAAAGTGACCAGTGACGAGTGACCTGTGACAAGTGACCAGTGACCAGCGACCAGTGACCAGTGACCAGTGACCAGTGACCAGCGAAAGTGACCAGTGACCAGTGACCAGTGACCAGCGACCAGTGACCAGTGACCAGTGACCAGTGACCAGTGACCAGCGAAAGTGACAAGTGACGAGTGACCAGTGACAAGTGACACGTGACCAGTGACCAGTGACCAGTGACCAGTGACCTGTGATCAGCGAAAGTGACCAGTGACCAGTGTCCAGTGACCAGTGACCAGTGACCAGTGACCAGTGACCAGTGACCAGTGACCAGCGAAAGTGACAGGTGACCAGTGACCAGTGACCAGTGACCAGTGACCAGTGACCAGTGACCAGCGAAAGTGACCAGTGACCAGTGAATAGTGACCAGCGAAATTGACCAGTTTCCAGTGACCTGTGATAAGTGACCAGTGACCAGCGAAAGTGACCAGTGAACAGTGATCAGCGAAATTGACCAGTGACCAGTGACCAGTGACCAGCGAAAGTGACCAGTGACGAGTGACCAGTGACAAGTGACCAGTGACAAGTGACCAGTGACCACTGACCAGTGACCAGTGACCAGCGACCAGTGACCAGTGACCAGTGACCAGTGAACAGTGACCAGTGACCAGTGACCTGTGACCAGTGACCAGTGACCAGTGACCAGTGACCAGTGACCAGCGAAAGTGACCAGTGACGAGTGACCAGTGACAAGTGACCAGTGACCAGTGACCATTGACCAGTGACTAGTGACTAGTGACCAGTGACCAACGACCAGTGACCAGTGACCAGTGACCAGCGAAAGTGACCAGTGACCAGTGACCATTGACCAGCGACAAGTGACCAGGGACCAGTGACGAGTGACCAGTGACCAGTGACCAGTGACCAGTGACCAGTGACCAGTGACCAGCGAAAGTGACAAGTGACCAGTGACCAGTGACCAGTGACCAGTGACCAGTGACCAGTGACCAGTGACCAGTGACCAGTGACAAGTGACCAGTGACGAGTGACCTGTGACAAGTGACCAGTGACCAGCGACCAGTGACCAGTGACCAGTGACCAGTGACCGGTGACCAATGACCAGTGACCAGTGACCAGCGAAAGTGACAGGTGACCAGTGACCAGTGACCAGCAAAATTGACCACCAAATTGACCAGTGACCAGGGACCAGTGACCAGTGACCAGTGACCAGCGAAAGTGACCAGTGACCAGCGAAAGTGACCAGTGAACAGTGATCAGCGAAATTGACCAGTGACCATTGACCAGTGACCAGCGAAAGTGACCAGTGACGAGTGACCAGTGACAAGTGACCAGTGACAAGTGACCAGAGACCACTGACCAGTGACCAGTGACCAGCGACCAGTGACCAGTGACCAGTGACCAGGGACCAGTGACCAGCGAATGTGACCAGTGACCAGTGACCAGTGACCAGTGACCAGTGACTAGCCAAATTGAGCAGTGAGCAGTGACCAGTGACCAGTGACCAGTGACCAGTGACCAGAGACCAGTGACTAGCCAAATTGACCAGTGACCAGTGACCAGTGGCCAGCGGTAGTGACCAGTGACCAGTGACCAGTGACCAGTGACCAGTGACCAGTGACCAGTGACCAGTGACCAGTGACCAGTGAACAGTGACCAGTGACCAGTGACCTGTGACCAGTGACCAGTGACCAGTGACCAGTGACCAGTGACCAGTGACCAGCGAAAGTGACCAGTGACGAGTGACCAGTGACAAGTGACCAGTGACCAGTGACCATTGACCAGTGACTAGTGACTAGTGACCAGTGACCAACGACCAGTGACCAGTGACCAGTGACCAGTGACCAGCGAAAGTGACCAGTGACCAGTGACCATTGACCAGCGACAAGTGACCAGTGACCAGTGACGAGTGACCAGTGACCAGTGACCAGTGACCAGTGACCAGCGAAAGTGACAAGTGACCAGTGACCAGTGACCAGTGACCAGTGACCAGTGACCAGTGACCAGCGAAAGTAACTAGTGACCAGTGACCAGTGACCAGTGACCAGTGACCAGTGACCAGTGACCAGTGACCAGCGAAAGTGACCAGTGACGAGTGACCAGTGACAAGTGACCAGTGACAAGTGACAAGTGACAAGTGACCAGTGACCAGTAACCAGTGACCAGTGACCAGTGACCAGTGACCAGTGACCTGTGACCAGCGAAAGGGACCAGTGACCAGTGTCCAGTGACCAGTGACCAGTGACCAGTGACCAGTGACCAGTGACCAGTGACCAGTGACCAGTGACCAGTGACCAGTGACCAGTGACCAGTAACCAGTGACCAGTGACCAGTGACCAGTGACCAGTGACAAGTGACCAGTGACCAGCGACCAGTGACCAGTGACAAGTGACCAGTGACCAGCGACCAGTGACCAGTGACCAGTGACCAGTGACCAGTGACCAGTGACCAGTGACCAGTGACCAGTGACCAGTGACCAGTGACCAGTAACCAGTGACCAGTGACCAGTGACCAGTGACCAGTGACAAGTGACCAGTGACCAGCGACCAGTGACCAGTGAACAGTGACCAGTGACCAGTGACCAGTGACCAGTGACCAGCGAAATTGACCAGTGACCATTGACCAGTGACCAGCGAAAGTGACCAGTGACGAGTGACCTGTGACAAGTGACCAGTGACCAGCGACCAGTGACCAGTGACCAGTGACCAGTGACCAGCGAAAGTGACCAGTGACCAGTGACCAGTGACCAGCGACCAGTGACCAGTGACCAGTGACCAGTGACCTGTGACCAGTGACCAGCGAAAGTGACCAGTGACCAGGGACCAGTGACCAGTGACCAGCGAAATTGACGAGTGACCAGTGACCAGTGACCAGTGGCAAGTGACCAGTGACCAGTGACCAGCAAAATTGACCAGCAAAATTGACCAGTGACCAGTGACCAGCAAAATTGACCAGCAAAATTGACCAGTGACCAGTGACCAGTGACCAATGACCAGTGACCAGTGACCAGTGACCAGTGACCAGCGAAAGTGACCAGTGACCAGTGACCAGTGACCAGTGACAAGTGACCAGTGACCAGCGACCAGTGACCAGTGACCAGTGACCAGTGACCAGTGACCAGTGACCAGTGACCAGTGACCAGTGACCAGTGACCAGTGACCAGTAACCAGTGACCAGTGACCAGTGACCAGTGACCAGTGACAAGTGACCAGTGACCAGCGACCAGTGACCAGTGAACAGTGACCAGTGACCAGTGACCAGTGACCAGTGACCAGCGAAAATGACTAGTGACCAGTGACCAGTGACCAGCGAAATTGACCAGTGACCAGTGACCAGTGACCAGTGTCCAGTGACCAGTGACCAGTGACCAGCGAAAGTGACCAGTGACCAGGGACCAGTGCCCAGTGACCAGCGAAATTGACCAGTGACCAGGGACCAGTGACCAGTGACAAGTGACCAGTGACCAGTGAGCAGCGAAAGTGACCAGTGAACAGTGACCAGTGACCAGTGACCAGTGACCAGCAAAATTGACCAGCAAAATTGACCAGTGACCAGTGACCAGTGACCAATGACCAGTGACCAGTGACCAGTGACCAGTGACCAGTGACCAGTGACCAGCGACCAGTGACCAGTGACCATTGACCAGTGACCAGTGACCAGTGACCAGTGACCAGCGAATGTGACCAGGGACAAGTGACCAGTGACCAGTGACCAGTGACCAGTGACCAGTGACCAGCGAATGTGACCAGTGAACAGTGACCAGGGACCAGTGACCAGTGACGAGTGACCAGTGACCAGCGAAAGTGAACAGTGACCAGTGACCAGCGAAAGTGACCAGTGACCAGCGAAATTGACCAGTGACCAGTGACCAGTGACCAGTGACAAGTGTCCAGTGACCAGTGACCAGCGAAAGTGACCAGTGAACAGTGACCAGTGACCAGTGACCAGCAAAATTGACCAGCAAAATTGACCAGTGACCAGTGACCAGTGACCAATGACCAGTGACCAGTGACCAGTGACCAGTGACCAGCGAAAGTGACAAGTGACCAGTGACCAGTGACCAGTGACCAGTGACCAGTGACTAGTGACCAGCGAAAGTGACTAGTGACCAGTGACCAGTGACCAGTGACCAGTGACCAGTGACCAGTGACCAGTGACCAGTGACCAGTGACCAGTGACCAGTGACCAGTGACCAGTGACCAGTGACCAGTGACCAGCGAAAGTGACCAGTGACGAGTGACCAGTGACAAGTGACCAGTGACCAGTGACCAGTGACCAGTGACCAGTGACCAGTGACCAGCAAAATTGATCAGCAAAATTGACCAGTGACCAGTGACCAGTGACCAATGACCAGTGACCAGTGACCAGTGACCAGTGACCAGCGAAAGTGACAAGTGACCAGTGACCAGTGACCAGTGACCAGTGACCAGTGACCAGCGAAAGTGACTAGTGACCAGTGACCAGTGACCAGTGACCAGTGACCAGTGACCAGTGACCAGTGACCAGTGACCAGTGACCAGTGACCAGTGACCAGTGACCAGTGACCAGTGACCAGTGACCAGTGACCAGCGAAAGTGACCAGTGACGAGTGACCAGTGACAAGTGACCAGTGACCAGTGACCAGTGACCAGTGACCAGTGACCAGCGAAAGTGACAAGCGACAAGTGACAAGTGACCAGTGACCAGTGACCAGTGACCAGTGACCAGTGACCAGTGACCTGTGACCAGCGAAAGTGACCAGTGACCAGTGTCCAGTGACCAGTCACCATTGACCAGTGACCAGTGACCAGTGACCAGTGACCAGTGACCAGCGAAAGTGACAGGTGACCAGTGACCAGTGACCAGCGAAAGTGACCAGTGACCAGTGAATAGTGACCAGCGAAATTGACCAGTTTCCAGTGACCAGTGATAAGTGACCAGTGACCAGTGACCAGCGAAAGTGACCAGTGAACAGTGACCAGTGACCAGTGACCAGCAAAATTGACCAGCAAAATTGACCAGTGACCAGTGACCAGTGACCAATGACCAGTGACCAGTGACCAGTGACCAGTGACCAGCGAAAGTGACAAGTGACCAGTGACCAGTGACCAGTGACCAGTGACCAGTGACCAGCGAAAGTAACTAGTGACCAGTGACCAGTGACCAGTGACCAGTGACCAGTGACCAGTGACCAGTGACCAGTGACCAGTGACCAGTGACCAGTGACCAGTGACCAGTGACCAGTGACCAGTGACCAGCGAAAGTGACCAGTGACGAGTGACCAGTGACAAGTGACAAGTGACCAGTGACCAGTGACCAGTGACCAGTGACCAGCGAAAGTGACCAGTGACGAGTGACCAGTGACAAGTGACCAGTGACAAGTGACAAGTGACAAGTGACCAGTGACCAGTAACCAGTGACCAGTGACCAGTGACCAGTGACCAGTGACCTGTGACCAGCGAAAGGGACCAGTGACCAGTGTCCAGTGACCAGTGACCAGTGACCAGTGACCAGTGACCAGTGACCAGTGACCAGTGACCAGTGACCAGTGACCAGTGACCAGCGAAAGTGACCAGTGACGAGTGACCAGTGACAAGTGACCAGTGACCAGTGACCAGTGACCAGTGACCAGCAAAATTGACCACCAAATTGACCAGTGACCAGGGACCAGTGACCAGTGACCAGTGACCAGTGACCAGTGACCAGTGACCAGTGACCAGCGAAATTGACCAGTGACCATTGACCAGTGACCAGCGAAAGTGACCAGTGACGAGTGACCTGTGACAAGTGACCAGTGACCAGCGACCAGTGACCAGTGACCAGTGACCAGTGACCAGCGAAAGTGACCAGTGACCAGTGACCAGTGACCAGCGACCAGTGACCAGTGACCAGTGACCAGTGACCTGTGACCAGTGACCAGCGAAAGTGACCAGTGACCAGGGACCAGTGACCAGTGACCAGCGAAATTGACGAGTGACCAGTGACCAGTGACCAGTGACAAGTGACCAGTGACCAGTGACCAGCAAAACTGACCAGCAAAATTGACCAGTGACCAGTGACCAGCAAAATTGACCAGCAAAATTGACCAGTGACCAGTGACCAGTGACCAATGACCAGTGACCAGTGACCAGTGACCAGTGACCAGCGAAAGTGACCAGTGACCAGTGACCAGTGACCAGTGACAAGTGACCAGTGACCAGCGACCAGTGACCAGTGACCAGTGACCAGTGACCAGTGACCAGTGACCAGTGACCAGTGACCAGTGACCAGTGACCAGTGACCAGTGACCAGTGACCAGTAACCAGTGACCAGTGACCAGTGACCAGTGACCAGTGACAAGTGACCAGTGACCAGCGACCAGTGACCAGTGAACAGTGACCAGTGACCAGCGAAAATGACTAGTGACCAGTGACCAGTGACCAGCGAAATTGACCAGTGACCAGTGACCAGTGACCAGTGTCCAGTGACCAGTGACCAGTGACCAGCGAAAGTGACCAGTGACCAGGGACCAGTGCCCAGTGACCAGCGAAATTGACCAGTGACCAGGGACCAGTGACCAGTGACAAGTGACCAGTGACCAGTGAGCAGCGAAAGTGACCAGTGAACAGTGACCAGTGACCAGTGACCAGTGACCAGCAAAATTGACCAGCAAAATTGACCAGTGACCAGTGACCAGTGACCAATGACCAGTGACCAGTGACCAGTGACCAGTGACCAGTGACCAGTGACCAGCGACCAGTGACCAGTGACCATTGACCAGTGACCAGTGACCAGTGACCAGTGACCAGCGAATGTGACCAGGGACAAGTGACCAGTGACCAGTGACCAGTGACCAGTGACCAGTGACCAGCGAATGTGACCAGTGAACAGTGACCAGGGACCAGTGACCAGTGACGAGTGACCAGTGACCAGCGAAAGTGAACAGTGACCAGTGACCAGCGAAAGTGACCAGTGACCAGCGAAATTGACCAGTGACCAGTGACCAGTGACCAGTGACAAGTGTCCAGTGACCAGTGACCAGCGAAAGTGACCAGTGAACAGTGACCAGTGACCAGTGACCAGCAAAATTGACCAGCAAAATTGACCAGTGACCAGTGACCAGTGACCAATGACCAGTGACCAGTGACCAGTGACCAGTGACCAGCGAAAGTGACAAGTGACCAGTGACCAGTGACCAGTGACCAGTGACCAGTGACCAGTGACCAGCGAAAGTGACTAGTGACCAGTGACCAGTGACCAGTGACCAGTGACCAGTGACCAGTGACCAGTGACCAGTGACCAGTGACCAGTGACCAGTGACCAGTGACCAGTGACCAGCGAAAGTGACCAGTGACGAGTGACCAGTGACAAGTGACCAGTGACCAGTGACCAGTGACCAGTGACCAGTGACCAGTGACCAGCAAAATTGATCAGCAAAATTGACCAGTGACCAGTGACCAGTGACCAATGACCAGTGACCAGTGACCAGTGACCAGTGACCAGTGACCAGTGACCAGTGACCAGTGACCAGTGACCAGCGAAAGTGACTAGTGACCAGTGACCAGTGACCAGTGACCAGTGACCAGTGACCAGTGACCAGTGACCAGCGAAAGTGACCAGTGAACAGTGATCAGCGAAATTGACCAGTGACCATTGACCAGTGACCAGCGAAAGTGACCAGTGACGAGTGACCAGTGACAAGTGACCAGTGACAATTGACCAGTGACCACTGACCAGTGACCAGTGACCAGTGACCAGGGACCAGTGAACAGCGAAAGTGACCAGTGACCAGTGACCAGTGACCAGTGACTAGCCAAATTGAGCAGTGAGCAGTGACCAGTGACCAGTGACCAGTGACCAGTGACCAGTGACCAGCGAAAGTGACAGGTGACCAGTGACCAGTGACCAGTGACCAGTGACCAGTGACCAGCGAAAGTGACCAGTGACCAGTGAATAGTGACCAGCGAAATTGACCAGTTTCCAGTGACCAGTGATAAGTGACCAGTGACCAGTGACCAGCGAAAGTGACCAGTGAACAGTGACCAGTGACCAGTGACCAGCAAAATTGACCAGCAAAATTGACCAGTGACCAGTGACCAGTGACCAATGACCAGTGACCAGTGACCAGTGACCAGTGACCAGCGAAAGTGACAAGTGACCAGTGACCAGTGACCAGTGACCAGTGACCAGTGACCAGTGACCAGCGAAAGTGACTAGTGACCAGTGACCAGTGACCAGTGACCAGTGACCAGTGACCAGTGACCAGTGACCAGTGACCAGTGACCAGTGACCAGTGACCAGTGACCAGTGAACAGCGAAAGTGACCAGTGACGAGTGACCAGTGACAAGTGACAAGTGACCAGTGACCAGTGACCAGTGTCCAGTGACAAGCGAAAGTGACCAGTGACCAGTGTCCAGTGACCAGTGACCAGTGACCAGTGACCAGTGACCAGTGACCAGCGAAAGTGACAGGTGACCAGTGACCAGTGACCAGTGACCAGTGACCAGTGACCAGCGAAAGTGACCAGTGACCAGTGAATAGTGACCAGCGAAATTGACCAGTTTCCAGTGACCAGTGATAAGTGACCAGTGACCAGTGACCAGCGAAAGTGACCAGTGAACAGTGATCAGCGAAATTGACCAGTGACCATTGACCAGTGACCAGCGAAAGTGACCAGTGACGAGTGACCAGTGACAAGTGACCAGTGACAAGTGACCAGTGACCACTGACCAGTGACCAGTGACCAGTGACCAGGGACCAGTGAACAGCGAAAGTGACCAGTGACCAGTGACCAGTGACCAGTGACTAGCCAAATTGAGCAGTGAGCAGTGACCAGTGACCAGTGACCAGTGACCAGTGACCAGTGACCAGCGAAATTGACCAGTGACCATTGACCAGTGACCAGCGAAAGTGACCAGTGACGAGCGACCAGTGACCAGTGACCAGTGACCAGTGAACAGTGACCAGTGACCAGTGACCAGTGACCAGCGAAAATGACCAGTGACCAGCGAAAATGACCAGTGACCACTGACCAGTGACCAGCGAAATTGACCAGTGACCAGTGACCAGTGAACAGTGACCAGTGACCAGTGACCAGCGAAAGTGACCAGTGACCAGTGACCAGTGACCAGCGAAATTGACCAGTGACCAGTGACCAGAGACCAGTGACTAGCCAAATTGACCAGTGACCAGTGACCAGTGGCCAGCGGTAGTGACCAGTGACCAGTGATCAGTGACCAGTGAACAGTGACCAGTGACCAGTGACCAGTGACCAGCGAAAATGAATAGTGACCAGTGACCAGTGACCAGCGAAATTGACAAGTGACCAGTGACCAGTGAACAGTGACAAGTGACCAGTGACCAGTGACCAACGAAAGTGACCAGTGAACAGTGACCAGGGACCAGTGACCAGTGACGAGTGACCATTGACCAGCGAAAGTGAACAGTGACCAGTGACCAGTGAAAGTGACCAGTGACCAGTGACCAGTGACCAATGACCAGTGACCAGTGACCAGTGACCAGTGACCAGCGAAAGTGACCAGTGACCAGTGACCAGTGACCAGTGACAAGTGACCAGTGACCAGCGACCAGTGACCAGTGACCAGTGACCAGTGACCAGTGACCAGTGACCAGCGAAAGTGACAAGTGACGAGTGACCAGTGACAAGTGACAAGTGACCAGTGACCAGTGACCAGTGACCAGTGACCTGTGACCAGCGAAAGTGACCAGTGACCAGTGTCCAGTGACCAGTGACCAGTGACCAGTGACCAGTGACCAGTGACCAGTGACCAGCGAAAGTGACAGGTGACCAGTGACCAGTGACCAGTGACCAGCGAAAGTGACCAGTGACCAGTGAATAGTGACCAGCGAAATTGACCAGTTTCCAGTGACCTGTGATAAGTGACCAGTGACCAGCGAAAGTGACCAGTGAACAGTGATCAGCGAAATTGACCAGTGACCAGTGACCAGTGACAAGCGAAAGTGACCAGTGACGAGTGACCAGTGACAAGTGACCAGTGACAAGTGACCAGTGACCACTGACCAGTGACCAGTGACCAGCGACCAGTGACCAGTGACCAGTGACCAGTGACCAGTGACTAGCCAAATTGAGCAGTGAGCAGTGACCAGTGACCAGTGACCAGTGACCAGTGACCAGTGACCAGCGAAATTGACCAGTGACCATTGACCAGTGACCAACGAAAGTGACCAGTGACGAGTGATCTGTGACCAGCGAAATTGACCAGTGACCAGTGACCAGAGACCAGTGACTAGCCAAATTGACCAGTGACCAGTGACCAGTGGCCAGCGGTAGTGACCAGTGACCAGCGACCAGTGATCAGTGACCAGTGAACAGTGACCGGTGACCAGTGACCAGTGACCAGTGACCAGTGACCAGTGACCAGCGAAAATGACCAGTGACCATTGACCATTGACCAGCGACAAGTGACCAGTGACCAGTGTCGAGTGACCAGTGACCAGTGACCAGTGACCAGTGACCAGTGACCAGCGAAAGTGACAAGTGACAAGTGACCAGTGACCAGTGACCAGTGACCAGTGACCAGTGACCAGTGACCAGTGACCAGCGAAAGTGACAGGTGACCAGTGACCAGTGACCAGTGACCAGTGACCAGCGAAAGTGACCAGTGACGAGTGACCAGTGACAAGTGACCAGTGACCAGTGACCAGTGACCAGTGAACAGTGACCAGTGACCAGTGACCAGTGACCAGCGAAAATGACCAGTGACCAGCGAAAATGACCAGTGACCACTGACCAGTGACCAGCGAAATTGACCAGTGACCAGTGACCAGTGAACAGTGACCAGTGACCAGTGACCAGCGAAAGTGACCAGTGACCAGTGACCAGTGACCAGCGAAATTGACCAGTGACCAGTGACCAGAGACCAGTGACTAGCCAAATTGACCAGTGACCAGTGACCAGTGGCCAGCGGTAGTGACCAGTGACCAGTGATCAGTGACCAGTGAACAGTGACCAGTGACCAGTGACCAGTGACCAGCGAAAATGAATAGTGACCAGTGACCAGTGACCAGCGAAATTGACAAGTGACCAGTGACCAGTGAACAGTGACAAGTGACCAGTGACCAGTGACCAACGAAAGTGACCAGTGAACAGTGACCAGGGACCAGTGACCAGTGACGAGTGACCATTGACCAGCGAAAGTGAACAGTGACCAGTGACCAGTGAAAGTGACCAGTGACCAGTGACCAGTGACCAATGACCAGTGACCAGTGACCAGTGACCAGTGACCAGCGAAAGTGACCAGTGACCAGTGACCAGTGACCAGTGACAAGTGACCAGTGACCAGCGACCAGTGACCAGTGACCAGTGACCAGTGACCAGCGAAAGTGACAGGTGACCAGTGACCAGTGACCAGTGACCAGTGACCAGCGAAAGTGACCAGTGACGAGTGACCAGTGACAAGTGACCAGTGACCAGTGACCAGTGACCAGTGACCAGTGAACAGTGACCAGTGACCAGTGACCAGTGACCAGCGAAAATGACCAGTGACCAGCGAAAATGACCAGTGACCACTGACCAGTGACCAGCGAAATTGACCAGTGACCAGTGACCAGTGAACAGTGACCAGTGACCAGTGACCAGCGAAAGTGACCAGTGACCAGTGACCAGTGACCAGCGAAATTGACCAGTGACCAGTGACCAGAGACCAGTGACTAGCCAAATTGACCAGTGACCAGTGACCAGTGGCCAGCGGTAGTGACCAGTGACCAGTGATCAGTGACCAGTGAACAGTGACCAGTGACCAGTGACCAGTGACCAGCGAAAATGAATAGTGACCAGTGACCAGTGACCAGCGAAATTGACAAGTGACCAGTGACCAGTGAACAGTGACAAGTGACCAGTGACCAGTGACCAACGAAAGTGACCAGTGAACAGTGACCAGGGACCAGTGACCAGTGACGAGTGACCATTGACCAGCGAAAGTGAACAGTGACCAGTGACCAGTGAAAGTGACCAGTGACCAGTGACCAGTGACCAATGACCAGTGACCAGTGACCAGTGACCAGTGACCAGCGAAAGTGACCAGTGACCAGTGACCAGTGACCAGTGACAAGTGACCAGTGACCAGCGACCAGTGACCAGTGACCAGTGACCAGTGACCAGTGACCAGTGACCAGCGAAAGTGACAAGTGACGAGTGACCAGTGACAAGTGACAAGTGACCAGTGACCAGTGACCAGTGACCAGTGACCTGTGACCAGCGAAAGTGACCAGTGACCAGTGTCCAGTGACCAGTGACCAGTGACCAGTGACCAGTGACCAGTGACCAGTGACCAGCGAAAGTGACAGGTGACCAGTGACCAGTGACCAGTGACCAGCGAAAGTGACCAGTGACCAGTGAATAGTGACCAGCGAAATTGACCAGTTTCCAGTGACCTGTGATAAGTGACCAGTGACCAGCGAAAGTGACCAGTGAACAGTGATCAGCGAAATTGACCAGTGACCAGTGACCAGTGACAAGCGAAAGTGACCAGTGACGAGTGACCAGTGACAAGTGACCAGTGACAAGTGACCAGTGACCACTGACCAGTGACCAGTGACCAGCGACCAGTGACCAGTGACCAGTGACCAGTGACCAGTGACTAGCCAAATTGAGCAGTGAGCAGTGACCAGTGACCAGTGACCAGTGACCAGTGACCAGTGACCAGCGAAATTGACCAGTGACCATTGACCAGTGACCAACGAAAGTGACCAGTGACGAGTGATCTGTGACCAGCGAAATTGACCAGTGACCAGTGACCAGAGACCAGTGACTAGCCAAATTGACCAGTGACCAGTGACCAGTGGCCAGCGGTAGTGACCAGTGACCAGCGACCAGTGATCAGTGACCAGTGACCAGTGACCAGCGAAAATGACCAGTGACCAGTGACCAGTGACCAGTGACCAACGAAAGTGACCAGTGAACAGTGACCAGGGACCAGTGACCAGTGACGAGTGACCATTGAACAGCGAAAGTGAACAGTGACCAGTGACCAGTGACCAGTGACCAGTGACCAGTGACCAGTGACCAGTGAACAGTGACCAGTGACCAGAGACCTGTGACCAGTCACCAGTGACCAGTGACCAGTGACCAGTGACCAGCGAAAGTGACCAGTGACGAGTGACCAGTGACAAGTGACCAGTGACCAGTGACCATTGACCAGTGACTAGTGACTTGTGACCAGTGACCAACGACCAGTGACCAGTGACCAGTGACCAGCGAAAATGACCAGTGACCATTGACCATTGACCAGCGACAAGTGACCAGTGACCAGTGTCGAGTGACCAGTGACCAGTGACCAGTGACCAGTGACCAGTGACCAGCGAAAGTGACAAGTGACCAGTGACCAGTGACCAGTGACCAGTGACCAGTGACCAGTGACCAGTGACCAGCGAAAGTGACCAGTGACGAGTGACCAGTGACAAGTGACCAGTGACAAGTGACAAGTGACAAGTGACCAGTGACCAGTAACCAGTGACCAGTGACCAGTGACCAGTGACCAGTGACCTGTGACCAGCGAAAGGGACCAGTGACCAGTGTCCAGTGACCAGTGACCAGTGACCAGTGACCAGTGACCAGTGACCAGTGACCAGCGAAAGTGACAGGTGACCAGTGACCAGTGACCAGTGACCAGTGACCAGCGAAAGTGACCAGTGACGAGTGACCAGTGACAAGTGACCAGTGACCAGTGACCAGTGACCAGTGACCAGTGACCAGTGACCAGCGAAAGTGACAAGTGACCAGTGACCAGTGACCAGTGACCAGAGACCAGTGACTAGCCAAATTGACCAGTGACCAGTGACCAGTGGCCAGCGGTAGTGACCAGTGACCAGTGACCAGTGATCAGTGACCAGTGAACAGTGACCAGTGACCAGTGACCAGTGACCAGCGAAAATGACCAGTGATCAGTGACCAGTGACCAGCGAAATTGACAAGTGACCAGTGACCAGTGAACAGTGACAAGTGACCAGTGACCAGTGACCAACGAAAGTGACCAGTGACCAGCGAAAGTGACCAGTGACCAGTGACCAGTGACCAGTGACAAGTGACCAGTGACCAGCGACCAGTGACCAGTGACCAGTGACCAGTGACCAGTGACCAGTAACCAGTGACTAGTGACCAGTGACCAGTGACCAGTGACAAGTGACCAGTGACCAGCGACCAGTGACCAGTGACCAGTGACCAGTGACCTGTGACCAGTGACCAGCGAAAGTGACCAGTGACCAGGGACCAGTGACCAGTGACCAGCGAAATTGACGAGTGACCAGTGACCAGTGACCAGTGACAAGTGACCAGTGACCAGTGACCAGTGACCAGCAAAATTGACCAGCAAAATTGACCAGTGACCAGTGACCAGCAAAATTGACCAGCAAAATTGACCAGTGACCAGTGACCAGTGACCAATGACCAGTGACCAGTGACCAGTGACCAGTGACCAGCGAAAGTGACCAGTGACCAGTGACCAGTGACCAGTGACAAGTGACCAGTGACCAGCGACCAGTGACCAGTGACCAGTGACCAGTGACCAGTGACCAGTGACCAGTGACCAGTGACCAGTGACCAGTGACCAGTAACCAGTGACCAGTGACCAGTGACCAGTGACCAGTGACAAGTGACCAGTGACCAGCGACCAGTGACCAGTGAACAGTGACCAGTGACCAGTGACCAGTGACCAGTGACCAGCGAAAATGACTAGTGACCAGTGACCAGTGACCAGCGAAATTGACCAGTGACCAGTGACCAGTGACCAGTGTCCAGTGACCAGTGACCAGTGACCAGCGAAAGTGACCAGTGACCAGGGACCAGTGCCCAGTGACCAGCGAAATTGACCAGTGACCAGTGACCAGTGACCAGTGACAAGTGACCAGTGACCAGTGAGCAGCGAAAGTGACCAGTGAACAGTGACCAGTGACCAGTGACCAGTGACCAGCAAAATTGACCAGCAAAATTGACCAGTGACCAGTGACCAGTGACCAATGACCAGTGACCAGTGACCAGTGACCAGTGACCAGTGACCAGTGACCAGTGACCAGCGACCAGTGACCAGTGACCATTGACCAGTGACCAGTGACCAGCGAATGTGACCAGGGACAAGTGACCAGTGACCAGTGACCAGTGACCAGTGACCAGTGACCAGCGAATGTGACCAGTGAACAGTGACCAGGGACCAGTGACCAGTGACGAGTGACCAGTGACCAGCGAAAGTGAACAGTGACCAGTGACCAGCGAAAGTGACCAGTGACCAGGGACCAGTGACCAGTGACCAGCGAAATTGACCAGTGACCAGTGACCAGTGACCAGTGACAAGTGTCCAGTGACCAGTGACCAGCGAAAGTGACCAGTGAACAGTGACCAGTGACCAGTGACCAGCAAAATTGACCAGCAAAATTGACCAGTGACCAGTGACCAGTGACCAATGACCAGTGACCAGTGACCAGTGACCAGTGACCAGTGACCAGTGACCAGCGAAAGTGACAAGTGACCAGTGACCAGTGACCAGTGACCAGTGACCAGTGACCAGTGACCAGCGAAAGTGACTAGTGACCAGTGACCAGTGACCAGTGACCAGTGACCAGTGACCAGTGACCAGTGACCAGTGACCAGTGACCAGTGACCAGTGACCAGTGACCAGCGAAAGTGACCAGTGACGAGTGACCAGTGACAAGTGACCAGTGACCAGTGACCAGTGACCAGTGACCAGTGACCAGCAAAATTGACCAGCAAAATTGACCAGTGACCAGTGACCAGTGACCAATGACCAGTGACCAGTGACCAGTGACCAGTGACCAGCGAAAGTGACAAGTGACCAGTGACCAGTGACCAGTGACCAGTGACCAGTGACCAGCGAAAGTGACTAGTGACCAGTGACCAGTGACCAGTGACCAGTGACCAGTGACCAGTGACCAGTGACCAGTGACCAGTAACCAGTGACCAGCGAAAGTGACCAGTGACGAGTGACCAGTGACAAGTGACCAGTGACCAGTGACCAGTGACCAGTGACCAGTGACCAGCGAAAGTGACAAGCGACAAGTGACAAGTGACCAGTGACCAGTGACCAGTGACCAGTGACCAGTGACCAGTGACCTGTGACCAGCGAAAGTGACCAGTGACCAGTGTCCAGTGACCAGTCACCATTGACCAGTGACCAGTGACCAGTGACCTGTGACCAGTGACCAGCGAAAGTGACAGGTGACCAGTGACCAGTGACCAGTGACCAGTGACCAGCGAAAGTGACCAGTGACCAGTGAATAGTGACCAGCGAAATTGACCAGTTTCCAGTGACCAGTGATAAGTGACCAGTGACCAGTGACCAGCGAAAGTGACCAGTGAACAGTGACCAGTGACCAGTGACCAGCAAAATTGACCAGCAAAATTGACCAGTGACCAGTGACCAATGACCAGTGACCAGTGACCAGTGACCAGTGACCAGTGACCAGCGAAAGTGACAAGTGACCAGTGACCAGTGACCAGTGACCAGTGACCAGTGACCAGCGAAAGTGACTAGTGACCAGTGACCAGTGACCAGTGACCAGTGACCAGTGACCAGTGACCAGTGACCAGTGACCAGTGACCAGTGACCAGTGACCAGTGACCAGTGACCAGTGACCAGCGAAAGTGACCAGTGACGAGTGACCAGTGACAAGTGACAAGTGACTAGTGACCAGTGACCAGTGTCCAGTGACCAGTGACCTGTGACAAGCGAAAGTGACCAGTGACCAGTGTCCAGTGACCAGTGACCAGTGACCAGTGACCAGTGACCAGTGACCAGTGACCAGTGACCAGCGAAAGTGACCAGTGACGTGTGACCAGTGACAAGTGACAAGTGACCAGTGACCAGTGACCAGTGACCTGTGACCAGCGAAAGTGACCAGTGACCAGTGTCCAGTGACCAGCGATCAGTGACCAGTGAACAGTGACCGGTGACCAGCGACCAGTGACCAGTGACCAGTGACCAGGGACCAGTGACCAGCGAAAGTGACCAGTGACCAGTGACCAGGGACCAGTGACCAGCGAAAGTGACCAGTGACGAGTGACCAGTGACAAGTGACCAGTGACCAGTGACCAGGGACCAGTGACCAGCGAAAGTGACCAGTGACGAGTGACCAGTGACAAGTGACCAGTGACAAGTGACCAGTGACCACTGACCAGTGACCAGTGACCAGCGACCAGTGACCAGTGACCAGTGACCAGGGACCAGTGACCAGCGAAAGTGACCAGTGACCAGTGACCAGTGACCAGTGACTAGCCAAATTGAGCAGTGAGCAGTGACCAGTGACCAGTGACCAGTGACCAGTGACCAGTGACCAGCGATCAGTGACCAGTGAACAGTGACCGGTGACCAGCGACCAGTGACCAGTGACCAGCGAAAGTGACCAGTGACGTGTGACCAGTGACAAGTGACAAGTGACCAGTGACCAGTGACCAGTGACCAGTGACCAGTGACCTGTGACCAGCGAAAGTGACCAGTGACCAGTGTCCAGTGACCAGCGATCAGTGACCAGTGAACAGTGACCGGTGACCAGCGACCAGTGACCAGTGACCAGTGACCAGGGACCAGTGACCAGCGAAAGTGACCAGTGACCAGTGACCAGGGACCAGTGACCAGCGAAAGTGACCAGTGACGAGTGACCAGTGACAAGTGACCAGTGACAAGTGACCAGTGACCACTGACCAGTGACCAGTGACCAGCGACCAGTGACCAGTGACCAGTGACCAGGGACCAGTGACCAGCGAAAGTGACCAGTGACCAGTGACCAGTGACCAGTGACTAGCCAAATTGAGCAGTGAGCAGTGACCAGTGACCAGTGACCAGTGACCAGCGATCAGTGACCAGTGAACAGTGACCAGTGACCAGCGAAAGTGACCAGGGACAAGTGACCAGTGACCAGTGACCAGTGACCAGTGACCAGTGACCAGTGACCAGTGTCCAGTGACCAGTGACCAGTGACAAGTGACCAGTGACCAGCGACCAGTGACCAGTGACCAGTGACCAGTGACCAGTGACCAGTGACCAGTGACCAGTGACCAGCGAAACTGACCAGTGACGAGTGACCAGTGACAAGTGACCAGTGACAAGTGACCAGTGACCACTGACCAGTGACCAGTGACCAGCGACCAGTGACCAGTGACGAGTGACCAGTGACAAGTGACCAGTGACAAGTGACCAGTGACCACTGACCAGTGACCAGTGACCAGTGACCAGGGACCAGTGAACAGCGAAAGTGACCAGTGACCAGTGACCAGTGACCAGTGACTAGCCAAATTGAGCAGTGAGCAGTGACCAGTGACCAGTGACCAGTGACCAGTGACCAGTGACCAGCGAAATTGACCAGTGACCATTGACCAGTGACCAGCGAAAGTGACCAGTGACGAGCGACCAGTGACCAGTGACCAGTGACCAGTGAACAGTGACCAGTGACCAGTGACCAGTGACCAGCGAAAATGACCAGTGACCAGCGAAAATGACCAGTGACCAGTGACCAGTGACCAGCGAAATTGACCAGTGACCAGTGACCAGTGAACAGTGACCAGTGACCAGTGACCAGCGAAAGTGACCAGTGACCAGTGACCAGTGACCAGCGAAATTGACCAGTGACCAGTGACCAGAGACCAGTGACTAGCCAAATTGACCAGTGACCAGTGACCAGTGGCCAGCGGTAGTGACCAGTGACCAGTGATCAGTGACCAGTGAACAGTGACCAGTGACCAGTGACCAGTGACCAGCGAAAATGAATAGTGACCAGTGACCAGTGACCAGCGAAATTAACAAGTGACCAGTGACCAGTGAACAGTGACAAGTGACCAGTGACCAGTGACCAACGAAAGTGACCAGTGAACAGTGACCAGGGACCAGTGACCAGTGACGAGTGACCATTGACCAGCGAAAGTGAACAGTGACCAGTGACCAGTGAAAGTGACCAGTGACCAGTGACCAGTGACCAGCGAAATTGACCAGTGACCAGTGACCAGTGACCAGTGACCAGTGACCAGTGACCAGTGGCCAGTGACCAGTGACCAGCGAAAGTGACCAGTGAAGAGTGACCAGTGACAAGTGACCAGTGACCTGTGACCAGTGACCAGTGACCAGTGACCAGTGACCAGTGACCAGTGACCAGTGACCAGCGAAAGCGACCAGTGACGAGTCACCAGTGACAAGTGACCAGTGACCAGTGTCCAGTGACCAGTGACCAGTGACCAGTGACCAGTGACCAGCGAAAGTGACAAGCGACGAGTGTCCAGTGACAAGTGACAAGTGACCAGTGACAAGTGACCAGTGTCCAGTGACCAGTGACCTGTGACAAGCGAAAGTGACCAGTGACCAGTGTCCAGTGACCAGTGACCAGTGACCAGTGACCAGTGACCAGTGACCAGTGACCACTGACCAGCGAAAGTGACAGGTGACCAGTGACCAGTGACCAGTGACCAGTGACCAGTGACCAGTGATCAGTGACCAGCGAAAGTGACCATTGACCAGTGAATAGTGACCAGCGAAATTGGCCAGTTTCCAGTGACCAGTGATAAGTGACCAGTGAGCAGTGACCAGCGAAAGTGACCAGTGAACAGTGATCAGCGAAATTGACCAGTGACCATTGACCAGTGACCAGCGAAAGTGACCAGTGACGAGTGAAAAGTGACAAGTGACCAGTGACAAGTGACCAGTGACCACTGACCAGTGACCAGTGACCAGCGACCAGTGACCAGTGACCAATGACCAGTGACCAGTGACTAGCCAAATTGAGCAGTGAGCAGTGACCAGTGACCAGTGACCAGTGATCAGTGACCAGTGACCAGCGAAATTGACCAGTGACCATTGACCAGTGACCAGCGAAAGTGACCAGTGACGAGTGACCTGTGACAAGTGACCAGTGACCAGCGACCAGTGACCAGTGACCAGTGACCAGTGACCAGTGACCAGCGAAAATGACCAGTGACCAGTGTCCAGTGACCAGCGAAATTGACCAGTGACCAGTGACCAGTGACCAGTGTCCAGTGACCAGTGACCAGTGACCAGCGAAAGTGACCAGTGACCAGGGACCAGTGACCAGTGACCAGCGAAATTGACCAGTGACCAGTGACCAGTGACCAGTGACAAGTGACCAGTGAGCAGTGAGCAGCGAAAGTGACCAGTGAACAGTGACCAGTGACCAGTGACCAGCAAAATTGACCAGCAAAATTGACCAGTGACCAGTGACCAGTGACCATTGACCAGTGACCAGGGACCAGTGACCAGCGAAAGTGACCAGTGACGAGTGACCAGTGACAAGTGACCAGTGACAAGTGACCAGTGACCACTGACCAGTGACCAGTGACCAGCGACCAGTGACCAGTGACCAGTGACCAGGGACCAGTGACCAGCGAAAGTGACCAGTGACCAGTGACCAGTGACCAGTGACTAGCCAAATTGAGCAGTGAGCAGTGACCAGTGACCAGTGACCAGTGACCAGTGACCAGTGACCAGCGATCAGTGACCAGTGAACAGTGACCGGTGACCAGCGACCAGTGACCAGTGACCAGTGACCAGTGACCAGTGACCAGCGAAAGTGACCAGTGACGTGTGACCAGTGACAAGTGACAAGTGACCAGTGACCAGTGACCAGTGACCAGTGACCAGTGACCTGTGACCAGCGAAAGTGACCAGTGACCAGTGTCCAGTGACCAGCGATCAGTGACCAGTGAACAGTGACCGGTGACCAGCGACCAGTGACCAGTGACCAGTGACCAGGGACCAGTGACCAGCGAAAGTGACCAGTGACCAGTGACCAGGGACCAGTGACCAGCGAAAGTGACCAGTGACGAGTGACCAGTGACAAGTGACCAGTGACAAGTGACCAGTGACCACTGACCAGTGACCAGTGACCAGCGACCAGTGACCAGTGACCAGTGACCAGGGACCAGTGACCAGCGAAAGTGACCAGTGACCAGTGACCAGTGACCAGTGACTAGCCAAATTGAGCAGTGAGCAGTGACCAGTGACCAGTGACCAGTGACCAGCGATCAGTGACCAGTGAACAGTGACCAGTGACCAGCGAAAGTGACCAGTGACCAGTGACCAGTGTCCAGTGACCAGTGACCAGTGACAAGTGACCAGTGACCAGCGACCAGTGACCAGTGACCAGTGACCAGTGACCAGTGACCTGTGACCAGTGACCAGTGACCAGCGAAACTGACCAGTGACGAGTGACCAGTGACAAGTGACCAGTGACAAGTGACCAGTGACCACTGACCAGTGACCAGTGACCAGCGACCAGTGACCAGTGACGAGTGACCAGTGACAAGTGACCAGTGACAAGTGACCAGTGACCACTGACCAGTGACCAGTGACCAGTGACCAGGGACCAGTGAACAGCGAAAGTGACCAGTGACCAGTGACCAGTGACCAGTGACTAGCCAAATTGAGCAGTGAGCAGTGACCAGTGACCAGTGACCAGTGACCAGTGACCAGTGACCAGCGAAATTGACCAGTGACCATTGACCAGTGACCAGCGAAAGTGACCAGTGACGAGCGACCAGTGACCAGTGACCAGTGACCAGTGAACAGTGACCAGTGACCAGTGACCAGTGACCAGCGAAAATGACCAGTGACCAGCGAAAATGACCAGTGACCAGTGACCAGTGACCAGCGAAATTGACCAGTGACCAGTGACCAGTGAACAGTGACCAGTGACCAGTGACCAGCGAAAGTGACCAGTGACCAGTGACCAGTGACCAGCGAAATTGACCAGTGACCAGTGACCAGAGACCAGTGACTAGCCAAATTGACCAGTGACCAGTGACCAGTGGCCAGCGGTAGTGACCAGTGACCAGTGATCAGTGACCAGTGAACAGTGACCAGTGACCAGTGACCAGTGACCAGCGAAAATGAATAGTGACCAGTGACCAGTGACCAGCGAAATTAACAAGTGACCAGTGACCAGTGAACAGTGACAAGTGACCAGTGACCAGTGACCAACGAAAGTGACCAGTGAACAGTGACCAGGGACCAGTGACCAGTGACGAGTGACCATTGACCAGCGAAAGTGAACAGTGACCAGTGACCAGTGAAAGTGACCAGTGACCAGTGACCAGTGACCAGCGAAATTGACCAGTGACCAGTGACCAGTGACCAGTGACCAGTGACCAGTGACCAGTGGCCAGTGACCAGTGACCAGCGAAAGTGACCAGTGAAGAGTGACCAGTGACAAGTGACCAGTGACCTGTGACCAGTGACCAGTGACCAGTGACCAGTGACCAGTGACCAGTGACCAGTGACCAGCGAAAGCGACCAGTGACGAGTCACCAGTGACAAGTGACCAGTGACCAGTGTCCAGTGACCAGTGACCAGTGACCAGTGACCAGTGACCAGCGAAAGTGACAAGCGACGAGTGTCCAGTGACAAGTGACAAGTGACCAGTGACAAGTGACCAGTGTCCAGTGACCAGTGACCTGTGACAAGCGAAAGTGACCAGTGACCAGTGTCCAGTGACCAGTGACCAGTGACCAGTGACCAGTGACCAGTGACCAGTGACCAGTGACCACTGACCAGCGAAAGTGACAGGTGACCAGTGACCAGTGACCAGTGACCAGTGACCAGTGACCAGTGATCAGTGACCAGCGAAAGTGACCATTGACCAGTGAATAGTGACCAGCGAAATGGGCCAGTTTCCAGTGACCAGTGATAAGTGACCAGTGAGCAGTGACCAGCGAAAGTGACCAGTGAACAGTGATCAGGGACCAGTGACCAGCGAAAGTGACCAGTGACGAGTGACCAGTGACAAGTGACCAGTGACAAGTGACCAGTGACCACTGACCAGTGACCAGTGACCAGCGACCAGTGACCAGTGACCAGTGACCAGGGACCAGTGACCAGCGAAAGTGACCAGTGACCAGTGACCAGTGACCAGTGACTAGCCAAATTGAGCAGTGAGCAATGACCAGTGACCAGTGACCAGTGACCAGCGATCAGTGACCAGTGAACAGTGACCAGTGACCAGCGAAAGTGACCAGGGACAAGTGACCAGTGACCAGTGACCAGTGACCAGTGACCAGTGACCAGTGACCAGTGTCCAGTGACCAGTGACCAGTGACAAGTGACCAGTGACCAGCGACCAGTGACCAGTGACCAGTGACCAGTGACCAGTGACCAGTGACCAGTGACCAGTGACCAGCGAAACTGACCAGTGACGAGTGACCAGTGACAAGTGACCAGTGACAAGTGACCAGTGACCACTGACCAGTGACCAGTGACCAGCGACCAGTGACCAGTGACGAGTGACCAGTGACAAGTGACCAGTGACAAGTGACCAGTGACCACTGACCAGTGACCAGTGACCAGTGACCAGGGACCAGTGAACAGCGAAAGTGACCAGTGACCAGTGACCAGTGACCAGTGACTAGCCAAATTGAGCAGTGAGCAGTGACCAGTGACCAGTGACCAGTGACAAGTGACAAGTGACCAGTGACCAGTGACCAGTGACCTGTGACCAGCGAAAGTGACCAGTGACCAGTGTCCAGTGACCAGTGACCAGTGACCAGTAGCCAGTGACCAGTAACCAGCGAAAGTGACAGGTGACCAGTGACCAGTGACCAGTGACCAGTGACCAGTGACCAGCGAAAGTGACCAGTGACCAGTGAATAGTGACCAGCGAAATTGACCAGTTTCCAGTGACCAGTGATAAGTGACCAGTGACCAGTGACCAGCGAAAGTGACTAGTGAACAGTGATCAGCGAAATTGACCAGTGACCATTGACCAGTGACCAGCGAAACTGACCAGTGACGAGTGACCAGTGACAAGTGACCAGTGACAAGTGACCAGTGACCACTGACCAGTGACCAGTGACCAGCGACCAGTGACCAGTGACCAGTGACCAGGGACCAGTGACCAGCGAAAGTGACCAGTGACCAGTGACCAGGGACCAGTGACCAGCGAAAGTGACCAGTGACGAGTGACCAGTGACAAGTGACCAGTGACAAGTGACCAGTGACCACTGACCAGTGACCAGTGACCAGCGACCAGTGACCAGTGACCAGTGACCAGGGACCAGTGAACAGCGAAAGTGACCAGTGACCAGTGACCAGTGACCACTCACCAGTGACCAGTGACCAGCGACCATTGACCAGTGACCAGTGACCAGGGACCAGTGACCAGCGAAAGTGACCAGTGACCAGTGACCAGGGACCAGTGACCAGCAAAAGTGACCAGTGACGAGTGACCAGTGACAAGTGACCAGTGACAAGTGACCAGTGACCACTGACCAGTGACCAGTGACCAGCGACCAGTGACCAGTGACCAGTGACCAGGGACCAGTGACTAGCCAAATTGAGCAGTGAGCAGTGACCAGTGACCAGTGACCAGTGACCAGTGACCAGTGACCAGCGATCAGTGACCAGTGAACAGTGACCAGTGACCAGCGAAAGTGACCAGGGACAAGTGACCAGTGACCAGTGACCAGTGACCAGTGACCAGTGACCAGTGTCCAGTGACCAGTGACCAGTGACCAGTGACCAGTGACCAGTGACCAGTGACCAGTGACCAGTGACCAGCGAAAGTGACCAGTGACGAGTGACCAGTGACAAGTGACCAGTGACCAGTGACCAGTGACCAGTGACCAGTGACCAGTGACCAGTGACCAGCGAAAGTGACAAGCGACGAGTGTCCAGTGACAAGTGACAAGTGACCAGTGACCAGTGACCAGTGTCCAGTGACCAGTGACCTGTGACAAGCGAAAGTGACCAGTGACCAGTGTCCAGTGACCAGTGACCAGTGACCAGTGACCAGTGACCAGTGACCAGTGACCAGTGACCAGCGAAAGTGACAGGTGACCAGTGACCAGTGACCAGTGACCAGTGACCAGTGACCAGTGACCAGTGACCAGCGAAAGTGACCATTGACCAGTGAATAGTGACCAGCGAAATTGGCCAGTTTCCAGTGACCAGTGATAAGTGACCAGTGACCAGTGACCAGCGAAAGTGACCAGTGAACAGTGATCAGCGAAATTGACCAGTGACCATTGACCAGTGACCAGCGAAAGTGACCAGTGACGAGTGACCAGTGACAAGTGACCAGTGACAAGTGACCAGAGACCACTGACCAGTGACCAGTGACCAGCGACCAGTGACCAGTGACCAATGACCAGTGACCAGTGACTAGCCAAATTGAGCAGTGAGCAGTGACCAGTGACCAGTGACCAGTGATCAGTGACCAGTGACCAGCGAAATTGACCAGTGACCATTGACCAGTGACCAGCGAAAGTGACCAGTGACGAGTGACCTGTGACAAGTGACCAGTGACCAGCGACCAGTGACCAGTGACCAGTGACCAGTGACCAGTGACCAGCGAAAATGACCAGTGACCAGTGACCAGTGACCAGCGAAATTGACCAGTGACCAGTGACCAGTGACCAGTGTCCAGTGACCAGTGACCAGTGACCAGCGAATGTGACCAGTGACCAGGGACCAGTGACCAGTGACCAGCGAAATTGACCAGTGACCAGTGACCAGTGACCAGTGACAAGTGACCAGTGACCAGTGAGCAGCGAAAGTGACCAGTGAACAGTGACCAGTGACCAGTGACCAGCAAAATTGACCAGCAAAATTGACCAGCAAAATTGACCAGTGACCAGTGACCAGTGACCAATGACCAGTGACCAGTGACCAGTGACCAGCGACCAGTGACCAGTGACCATTGACCAGTGACCAGTGACCAGTGACCAGTGACCAGTGACCAGCGAAAGTGACCAGGGACAAGTGACCAGTGACCAGTGACCAGTGACCAGTGACCAGTGACCAGTGACCAGTGTCCAGTGACCAGTGACCAGTGACAAGTGACCAGTGACCAGCGACCAGTGACCAGTGACCAGTGACCAGTGACCAGTGACCAGTGACCAGTGACCAGTGACCACTGACCATCGAAAGTGACCAGTGACCAGTGACCAGTGACCAGTGACCAGCGACCAGTGACCAGTGACCAGCGACCAGTGACCAGTGACCAGTGACCAGTGAACAGTGACCAGTGACCAGTGACGAGTGACCAGTGACCAGTGACCAGTGACCAGTGACCAGTGACCAGTGACCAGCGAAAGTGACCAGTGACGTGTGACCAGTGACAAGTGACAAGTGACCAGTGACCAGTGACCAGTGACCAGTGACCAGTGACCTGTGACCAGCGAAAGTGACCAGTGACCAGTGTCCAGTGACCAGCGATCAGTGACCAGTGAACAGTGACCGGTGACCAGCGACCAGTGACCAGTGACCAGTGACCAGGGACCAGTGACCAGCGAAAGTGACCAGTGACCAGTGACCAGGGACCAGTGACCAGCGAAAGTGACCAGTGACGAGTGACCAGTGACAAGTGACCAGTGACCAGTGACCAGGGACCAGTGACCAGCGAAAGTGACCAGTGACGAGTGACCAGTGACAAGTGACCAGTGACAAGTGACCAGTGACCACTGACCAGTGACCAGTGACCAGCGACCAGTGACCAGTGACCAGTGACCAGGGACCAGTGACCAGCGAAAGTGACCAGTGACCAGTGACCAGTGACCAGTGACTAGCCAAATTGAGCAGTGAGCAGTGACCAGTGACCAGTGACCAGTGACCAGTGACCAGTGACCAGCGATCAGTGACCAGTGAACAGTGACCGGTGACCAGCGACCAGTGACCAGTGACCAGTGACCAGTGACCAGTGACCAGCGAAAGTGACCAGTGACGTGTGACCAGTGACAAGTGACAAGTGACCAGTGACCAGTGACCAGTGACCAGTGACCAGTGACCTGTGACCAGCGAAAGTGACCAGTGACCAGTGTCCAGTGACCAGCGATCAGTGACCAGTGAACAGTGACCGGTGACCAGCGACCAGTGACCAGTGACCAGTGACCAGGGACCAGTGACCAGCGAAAGTGACCAGTGACCAGTGACCAGGGACCAGTGACCAGCGAAAGTGACCAGTGACGAGTGACCAGTGACAAGTGACCAGTGACAAGTGACCAGTGACCACTGACCAGTGACCAGTGACCAGCGACCAGTGACCAGTGACCAGTGACCAGGGACCAGTGACCAGCGAAAGTGACCAGTGACCAGTGACCAGTGACCAGTGACTAGCCAAATTGAGCAGTGAGCAGTGACCAGTGACCAGTGACCAGTGACCAGCGATCAGTGACCAGTGAACAGTGACCAGTGACCAGCGAAAGTGACCAGGGACAAGTGACCAGTGACCAGTGACCAGTGACCAGTGACCAGTGACCAGTGACCAGTGTCCAGTGACCAGTGACCAGTGACAAGTGACCAGTGACCAGCGACCAGTGACCAGTGACCAGTGACCAGTGACCAGTGACCAGTGACCAGTGACCAGTGACCAGCGAAACTGACCAGTGACGAGTGACCAGTGACAAGTGACCAGTGACAAGTGACCAGTGACCACTGACCAGTGACCAGTGACCAGCGACCAGTGACCAGTGACGAGTGACCAGTGACAAGTGACCAGTGACAAGTGACCAGTGACCACTGACCAGTGACCAGTGACCAGTGACCAGGGACCAGTGAACAGCGAAAGTGACCAGTGACCAGTGACCAGTGACCAGTGACTAGCCAAATTGAGCAGTGAGCAGTGACCAGTGACCAGTGACCAGTGACCAGTGACCAGTGACCAGCGAAATTGACCAGTGACCATTGACCAGTGACCAGCGAAAGTGACCAGTGACGAGCGACCAGTGACCAGTGACCAGTGACCAGTGAACAGTGACCAGTGACCAGTGACCAGTGACCAGCGAAAATGACCAGTGACCAGCGAAAATGACCAGTGACCAGTGACCAGTGACCAGCGAAATTGACCAGTGACCAGTGACCAGTGAACAGTGACCAGTGACCAGTGACCAGCGAAAGTGACCAGTGACCAGTGACCAGTGACCAGCGAAATTGACCAGTGACCAGTGACCAGAGACCAGTGACTAGCCAAATTGACCAGTGACCAGTGACCAGTGGCCAGCGGTAGTGACCAGTGACCAGTGATCAGTGACCAGTGAACAGTGACCAGTGACCAGTGACCAGTGACCAGCGAAAATGAATAGTGACCAGTGACCAGTGACCAGCGAAATTAACAAGTGACCAGTGACCAGTGAACAGTGACAAGTGACCAGTGACCAGTGACCAACGAAAGTGACCAGTGAACAGTGACCAGGGACCAGTGACCAGTGACGAGTGACCATTGACCAGCGAAAGTGAACAGTGACCAGTGACCAGTGAAAGTGACCAGTGACCAGTGACCAGTGACCAGCGAAATTGACCAGTGACCAGTGACCAGTGACCAGTGACCAGTGACCAGTGACCAGTGGCCAGTGACCAGTGACCAGCGAAAGTGACCAGTGAAGAGTGACCAGTGACAAGTGACCAGTGACCTGTGACCAGTGACCAGTGACCAGTGACCAGTGACCAGTGACCAGTGACCAGTGACCAGCGAAAGCGACCAGTGACGAGTCACCAGTGACAAGTGACCAGTGACCAGTGTCCAGTGACCAGTGACCAGTGACCAGTGACCAGTGACCAGCGAAAGTGACAAGCGACGAGTGTCCAGTGACAAGTGACAAGTGACCAGTGACAAGTGACCAGTGTCCAGTGACCAGTGACCTGTGACAAGCGAAAGTGACCAGTGACCAGTGTCCAGTGACCAGTGACCAGTGACCAGTGACCAGTGACCAGTGACCAGTGACCACTGACCAGCGAAAGTGACAGGTGACCAGTGACCAGTGACCAGTGACCAGTGACCAGTGACCAGTGATCAGTGACCAGCGAAAGTGACCATTGACCAGTGAATAGTGACCAGCGAAATTGGCCAGTTTCCAGTGACCAGTGATAAGTGACCAGTGAGCAGTGACCAGCGAAAGTGACCAGTGAACAGTGATCAGCGAAATTGACCAGTGACCATTGACCAGTGACCAGCGAAAGTGACCAGTGACGAGTGAAAAGTGACAAGTGACCAGTGACAAGTGACCAGTGACCACTGACCAGTGACCAGTGACCAGCGACCAGTGACCAGTGACCAATGACCAGTGACCAGTGACTAGCCAAATTGAGCAGTGAGCAGTGACCAGTGACCAGTGACCAGTGATCAGTGACCAGTGACCAGCGAAATTGACCAGTGACCATTGACCAGTGACCAGCGAAAGTGACCAGTGACGAGTGACCTGTGACAAGTGACCAGTGACCAGCGACCAGTGACCAGTGACCAGTGACCAGTGACCAGTGACCAGCGAAAATGACCAGTGACCAGTGTCCAGTGACCAGCGAAATTGACCAGTGACCAGTGACCAGTGACCAGTGTCCAGTGACCAGTGACCAGTGACCAGCGAAAGTGACCAGTGACCAGGGACCAGTGACCAGTGACCAGCGAAATTGACCAGTGACCAGTGACCAGTGACCAGTGACAAGTGACCAGTGAGCAGTGAGCAGCGAAAGTGACCAGTGAACAGTGACCAGTGACCAGTGACCAGCAAAATTGACCAGCAAAATTGACCAGTGACCAGTGACCAGTGACCATTGACCAGTGACCAGGGACCAGTGACCAGCGAAAGTGACCAGTGACGAGTGACCAGTGACAAGTGACCAGTGACAAGTGACCAGTGACCACTGACCAGTGACCAGTGACCAGCGACCAGTGACCAGTGACCAGTGACCAGGGACCAGTGACCAGCGAAAGTGACCAGTGACCAGTGACCAGTGACCAGTGACTAGCCAAATTGAGCAGTGAGCAGTGACCAGTGACCAGTGACCAGTGACCAGTGACCAGTGACCAGCGATCAGTGACCAGTGAACAGTGACCGGTGACCAGCGACCAGTGACCAGTGACCAGTGACCAGTGACCAGTGACCAGCGAAAGTGACCAGTGACGTGTGACCAGTGACAAGTGACAAGTGACCAGTGACCAGTGACCAGTGACCAGTGACCAGTGACCTGTGACCAGCGAAAGTGACCAGTGACCAGTGTCCAGTGACCAGCGATCAGTGACCAGTGAACAGTGACCGGTGACCAGCGACCAGTGACCAGTGACCAGTGACCAGGGACCAGTGACCAGCGAAAGTGACCAGTGACCAGTGACCAGGGACCAGTGACCAGCGAAAGTGACCAGTGACGAGTGACCAGTGACAAGTGACCAGTGACAAGTGACCAGTGACCACTGACCAGTGACCAGTGACCAGCGACCAGTGACCAGTGACCAGTGACCAGGGACCAGTGACCAGCGAAAGTGACCAGTGACCAGTGACCAGTGACCAGTGACTAGCCAAATTGAGCAGTGAGCAGTGACCAGTGACCAGTGACCAGTGACCAGCGATCAGTGACCAGTGAACAGTGACCAGTGACCAGCGAAAGTGACCAGTGACCAGTGACCAGTGTCCAGTGACCAGTGACCAGTGACAAGTGACCAGTGACCAGCGACCAGTGACCAGTGACCAGTGACCAGTGACCAGTGACCAGTGACCAGTGACCAGTGACCAGCGAAACTGACCAGTGACGAGTGACCAGTGACAAGTGACCAGTGACAAGTGACCAGTGACCACTGACCAGTGACCAGTGACCAGCGACCAGTGACCAGTGACGAGTGACCAGTGACAAGTGACCAGTGACAAGTGACCAGTGACCACTGACCAGTGACCAGTGACCAGTGACCAGGGACCAGTGAACAGCGAAAGTGACCAGTGACCAGTGACCAGTGACCAGTGACTAGCCAAATTGAGCAGTGAGCAGTGACCAGTGACCAGTGACCAGTGACCAGTGACCAGTGACCAGCGAAATTGACCAGTGACCATTGACCAGTGACCAGCGAAAGTGACCAGTGACGAGCGACCAGTGACCAGTGACCAGTGACCAGTGAACAGTGACCAGTGACCAGTGACCAGTGACCAGCGAAAATGACCAGTGACCAGCGAAAATGACCAGTGACCAGTGACCAGTGACCAGCGAAATTGACCAGTGACCAGTGACCAGTGAACAGTGACCAGTGACCAGTGACCAGCGAAAGTGACCAGTGACCAGTGACCAGTGACCAGCGAAATTGACCAGTGACCAGTGACCAGAGACCAGTGACTAGCCAAATTGACCAGTGACCAGTGACCAGTGGCCAGCGGTAGTGACCAGTGACCAGTGATCAGTGACCAGTGAACAGTGACCAGTGACCAGTGACCAGTGACCAGCGAAAATGAATAGTGACCAGTGACCAGTGACCAGCGAAATTAACAAGTGACCAGTGACCAGTGAACAGTGACAAGTGACCAGTGACCAGTGACCAACGAAAGTGACCAGTGAACAGTGACCAGGGACCAGTGACCAGTGACGAGTGACCATTGACCAGCGAAAGTGAACAGTGACCAGTGACCAGTGAAAGTGACCAGTGACCAGTGACCAGTGACCAGCGAAATTGACCAGTGACCAGTGACCAGTGACCAGTGACCAGTGACCAGTGACCAGTGGCCAGTGACCAGTGACCAGCGAAAGTGACCAGTGAAGAGTGACCAGTGACAAGTGACCAGTGACCTGTGACCAGTGACCAGTGACCAGTGACCAGTGACCAGTGACCAGTGACCAGTGACCAGCGAAAGCGACCAGTGACGAGTCACCAGTGACAAGTGACCAGTGACCAGTGTCCAGTGACCAGTGACCAGTGACCAGTGACCAGTGACCAGCGAAAGTGACAAGCGACGAGTGTCCAGTGACAAGTGACAAGTGACCAGTGACAAGTGACCAGTGTCCAGTGACCAGTGACCTGTGACAAGCGAAAGTGACCAGTGACCAGTGTCCAGTGACCAGTGACCAGTGACCAGTGACCAGTGACCAGTGACCAGTGACCAGTGACCACTGACCAGCGAAAGTGACAGGTGACCAGTGACCAGTGACCAGTGACCAGTGACCAGTGACCAGTGATCAGTGACCAGCGAAAGTGACCATTGACCAGTGAATAGTGACCAGCGAAATGGGCCAGTTTCCAGTGACCAGTGATAAGTGACCAGTGAGCAGTGACCAGCGAAAGTGACCAGTGAACAGTGATCAGGGACCAGTGACCAGCGAAAGTGACCAGTGACGAGTGACCAGTGACAAGTGACCAGTGACAAGTGACCAGTGACCACTGACCAGTGACCAGTGACCAGCGACCAGTGACCAGTGACCAGTGACCAGGGACCAGTGACCAGCGAAAGTGACCAGTGACCAGTGACCAGTGACCAGTGACTAGCCAAATTGAGCAGTGAGCAGTGACCAGTGACCAGTGACCAGTGACCAGCGATCAGTGACCAGTGAACAGTGACCAGTGACCAGCGAAAGTGACCAGGGACAAGTGACCAGTGACCAGTGACCAGTGACCAGTGACCAGTGACCAGTGACCAGTGTCCAGTGACCAGTGACCAGTGACAAGTGACCAGTGACCAGCGACCAGTGACCAGTGACCAGTGACCAGTGACCAGTGACCAGTGACCAGTGACCAGTGACCAGCGAAACTGACCAGTGACGAGTGACCAGTGACAAGTGACCAGTGACAAGTGACCAGTGACCACTGACCAGTGACCAGTGACCAGCGACCAGTGACCAGTGACGAGTGACCAGTGACAAGTGACCAGTGACAAGTGACCAGTGACCACTGACCAGTGACCAGTGACCAGTGACCAGGGACCAGTGAACAGCGAAAGTGACCAGTGACCAGTGACCAGTGACCAGTGACTAGCCAAATTGAGCAGTGAGCAGTGACCAGTGACCAGTGACCAGTGACCAGTGACCAGTGACCAGCGAAATTGACCAGTGACCATTGACCAGTGACCAGCGAAAGTGACCAGTGACGAGCGACCAGTGACCAGTGACCAGTGACCAGTGAACAGTGACCAGTGACCAGTGACCAGTGACCAGCGAAAATGACCAGTGACCAGCGAAAATGACCAGTGACCAGTGACCAGTGACCAGCGAAATTGACCAGTGACCAGTGACCAGTGAACAGTGACCAGTGACCAGTGACCAGCGAAAGTGACCAGTGACCAGTGACCAGTGACCAGCGAAATTGACCAGTGACCAGTGACCAGAGACCAGTGACTAGCCAAATTGACCAGTGACCAGTGACCAGTGGCCAGCGGTAGTGACCAGTGACCAGTGATCAGTGACCAGTGAACAGTGACCAGTGACCAGTGACCAGTGACCAGCGAAATTGACCAGTGACCAGTGACCAGTGACCAGTGACAAGTGACCAGTGAGCAGTGAGCAGCGAAAGTGACCAGTGAACAGTGACCAGTGACCAGTGACCAGCAAAATTGACCAGCAAAATTGACCAGTGACCAGTGACCAGTGACCATTGACCAGTGACCAGGGACCAGTGACCAGCGAAAGTGACCAGTGACGAGTGACCAGTGACAAGTGACCAGTGACAAGTGACCAGTGACCACTGACCAGTGACCAGTGACCAGCGACCAGTGACCAGTGACCAGTGACCAGGGACCAGTGACCAGCGAAAGTGACCAGTGACCAGTGACCAGTGACCAGTGACTAGCCAAATTGAGCAGTGAGCAGTGACCAGTGACCAGTGACCAGTGACCAGTGACCAGTGACCAGCGATCAGTGACCAGTGAACAGTGACCGGTGACCAGCGACCAGTGACCAGTGACCAGTGACCAGTGACCAGTGACCAGCGAAAGTGACCAGTGACGTGTGACCAGTGACAAGTGACAAGTGACCAGTGACCAGTGACCAGTGACCAGTGACCAGTGACCTGTGACCAGCGAAAGTGACCAGTGACCAGTGTCCAGTGACCAGCGATCAGTGACCAGTGAACAGTGACCGGTGACCAGCGACCAGTGACCAGTGACCAGTGACCAGGGACCAGTGACCAGCGAAAGTGACCAGTGACCAGTGACCAGGGACCAGTGACCAGCGAAAGTGACCAGTGACGAGTGACCAGTGACAAGTGACCAGTGACAAGTGACCAGTGACCACTGACCAGTGACCAGTGACCAGCGACCAGTGACCAGTGACCAGTGACCAGGGACCAGTGACCAGCGAAAGTGACCAGTGACCAGTGACCAGTGACCAGTGACTAGCCAAATTGAGCAGTGAGCAGTGACCAGTGACCAGTGACCAGTGACCAGCGATCAGTGACCAGTGAACAGTGACCAGTGACCAGCGAAAGTGACCAGTGACCAGTGACCAGTGTCCAGTGACCAGTGACCAGTGACAAGTGACCAGTGACCAGCGACCAGTGACCAGTGACCAGTGACCAGTGACCAGTGACCAGTGACCAGTGACCAGCGAAACTGACCAGTGACGAGTGACCAGTGACAAGTGACCAGTGACAAGTGACCAGTGACCACTGACCAGTGACCAGTGACCAGCGACCAGTGACCAGTGACGAGTGACCAGTGACAAGTGACCAGTGACAAGTGACCAGTGACCACTGACCAGTGACCAGTGACCAGTGACCAGGGACCAGTGAACAGCGAAAGTGACCAGTGACCAGTGACCAGTGACCAGTGACCAGTGACTAGCCAAATTGAGCAGTGAGCAGTGACCAGTGACCAGTGACCAGTGACCAGTGACCAGTGACCAGCGAAATTGACCAGTGACCATTGACCAGTGACCAGCGAAAGTGACCAGTGACGAGCGACCAGTGACCAGTGACCAGTGACCAGTGAACAGTGACCAGTGACCAGTGACCAGTGACCAGCGAAAATGACCAGTGACCAGCGAAAATGACCAGTGACCAGTGACCAGTGACCAGCGAAATTGACCAGTGACCAGTGACCAGTGAACAGTGACCAGTGACCAGTGACCAGCGAAAGTGACCAGTGACCAGTGACCAGTGACCAGCGAAATTGACCAGTGACCAGTGACCAGAGACCAGTGACTAGCCAAATTGACCAGTGACCAGTGACCAGTGGCCAGCGGTAGTGACCAGTGACCAGTGATCAGTGACCAGTGAACAGTGACCAGTGACCAGTGACCAGTGACCAGCGAAAATGAATAGTGACCAGTGACCAGTGACCAGCGAAATTAACAAGTGACCAGTGACCAGTGAACAGTGACAAGTGACCAGTGACCAGTGACCAACGAAAGTGACCAGTGAACAGTGACCAGGGACCAGTGACCAGTGACGAGTGACCATTGACCAGCGAAAGTGAACAGTGACCAGTGACCAGTGAAAGTGACCAGTGACCAGTGACCAGTGACCAGCGAAATTGACCAGTGACCAGTGACCAGTGACCAGTGACCAGTGACCAGTGACCAGTGGCCAGTGACCAGTGACCAGCGAAAGTGACCAGTGAAGAGTGACCAGTGACAAGTGACCAGTGACCTGTGACCAGTGACCAGTGACCAGTGACCAGTGACCAGTGACCAGTGACCAGTGACCAGCGAAAGCGACCAGTGACGAGTCACCAGTGACAAGTGACCAGTGACCAGTGTCCAGTGACCAGTGACCAGTGACCAGTGACCAGTGACCAGCGAAAGTGACAAGCGACGAGTGTCCAGTGACAAGTGACAAGTGACCAGTGACAAGTGACCAGTGTCCAGTGACCAGTGACCTGTGACAAGCGAAAGTGACCAGTGACCAGTGTCCAGTGACCAGTGACCAGTGACCAGTGACCAGTGACCAGTGACCAGTGACCAGTGACCACTGACCAGCGAAAGTGACAGGTGACCAGTGACCAGTGACCAGTGACCAGTGACCAGTGACCAGTGATCAGTGACCAGCGAAAGTGACCATTGACCAGTGAATAGTGACCAGCGAAATTGGCCAGTTTCCAGTGACCAGTGATAAGTGACCAGTGAGCAGTGACCAGCGAAAGTGACCAGTGAACAGTGATCAGCGAAATTGACCAGTGACCATTGACCAGTGACCAGCGAAAGTGACCAGTGACGAGTGACCAGTGACAAGTGACCAGTGACAAGTGACCAGTGACCACTGACCAGTGACCAGTGACCAGCGACCAGTGACCAGTGACCAATGACCAGTGACCAGTGACTAGCCAAATTGAGCAGTGAGCAGTGACCAGTGACCAGTGACCAGTGATCAGTGACCAGTGACCAGCGAAATTGACCAGTGACCATTGACCAGTGACCAGCGAAAGTGACCAGTGACGAGTGACCTGTGACAAGTGACCAGTGACCAGCGACCAGTGACCAGTGACCAGTGACCAGTGACCAGTGACCAGCGAAAATGACCAGTGACCAGTGTCCAGTGACCAGCGAAATTGACCAGTGACCAGTGACCAGTGACCAGTGTCCAGTGACCAGTGACCAGTGACCAGCGAAAGTGACCAGTGACCAGGGACCAGTGACCAGTGACCAGCGAAATTGACCAGTGACCAGTGACCAGTGACCAGTGACCAGTGACAAGTGACCAGTGAGCAGTGAGCAGCGAAAGTGACCAGTGAACAGTGACCAGTGACCAGTGACCAGCAAAATTGACCAGCAAAATTGACCAGTGACCAGTGACCAGTGACCATTGACCAGTGACCAGTGACCAGTGACCAGTGACCAGTGACCAGCGAAAGTGACCAGTGACCAGCGACCAGTGACCAGTGACCAGTGACCAGTGACCAGTGACCAGCGAAAATGACCAGTGACCAGTGACCAGTGACCAGCGAAATTGACCAGTGATCAGTGACCAGTGACCAGTGTCCAGTGACCAGTGACCAGTGACCAGCGAAAGTGACCAGTGACCAGGGACCAGTGACCAGTGACCAGCGAAATTGACCAGTGACCAGTGACCAGTGACCAGTGACCAGTGACAAGTGACCAGTGACCAGTGAGCAGCGAAAGTGACCAGTGAACAGTGACCAGTGACCAGTGACCAGCAAAATTGACCAGCAAAATTGACCAGTGACCAGTGACCAATGACCAATGACCAGTGACCAGTGACCAGTGACCAGCGACCAGTGACCAGTGACCATTGACCAGTGACCAGTGACCAGTGACCAGTGACCAGTGACCAGCGAAAGTGACCAGGGACAAGTGACCAGTGACCAGTGACCAGTGACCAGTGACCAGTGACTAGTGACCAGTGACCAGTGTCCAGTGACCAGTGACCAGTGACAAGTGACCAGTGACCAGCGACCAGTGACCAGTGACCAGTGACCAGTGACCAGTGACCAGTGACCAGTGACCACTGACCATCGAAAGTGACCAGTGACCAGTGACCAGTGACCAGTGACCAGCGACCAGTGACCAGTGACCAGTGACCAGTGAACAGTGACCAGTGACCAGCGACCAGTGACCAGTGACCAGTGACCAGTGAACAGTGACCAGTGACCAGTGACGAGTGACCAGTGACCAGTGACCATTGACCAGTGACCAGTGACCAGTGACCAGTGACCAGTGACCAGCGAAAGTGACCAGTGACGAGTGACCAGTGACAAGTGACAAGTGACCAGTGACCAGTGACCAGTGACCAGTGACCAGTGACCTGTGACCAGCGAAAGTGACCAGTGACCAGTGTCCAGTGACCAGTGACCAGTGACCAGTAGCCAGTGACCAGTAACCAGCGAAAGTGACAGGTGACCAGTGACCAGTGACCAGTGACCAGTGACCAGTGACCAGCGAAAGTGACCAGTGACCAGTGAATAGTGACCAGCGAAATTGACCAGTTTCCAGTGACCAGTGATAAGTGACCAGTGACCAGTGACCAGCGAAAGTGACTAGTGAACAGTGATCAGCGAAATTGACCAGTGACCATTGACCAGTGACCAGCGAAACTGACCAGTGACGAGTGACCAGTGACAAGTGACCAGTGACAAGTGACCAGTGACCACTGACCAGTGACCAGTGACCAGCGACCAGTGACCAGTGACCAGTGACCAGGGACCAGTGACCAGCGAAAGTGACCAGTGACCAGTGACCAGGGACCAGTGACCAGCGAAAGTGACCCGTGACGAGTGACCAGTGACAAGTGACCAGTGACAAGTGACCAGTGACCACTGACCAGAGACCAGTGACCAGCGACCAGTGACCAGTGACCAGTGACCAGGGACCAGTGACCAGCGAAAGTGACCAGTGACCAGTGACCAGTGACCAGTGACTAGCCAAATTGAGCAGTGAGCAGTGACCAGTGACCAGTGACCAGTGACCAGTGACCAGTGACCAGCGATCAGTGACCAGTGAACAGTGACCGGTGACTAGTGACCAGTGACCAGCGAAAATGACCAGTGATCAGTGACCAGTGACCAGCGAAATTGACAAGTGACCAGTGACCAGTGAACAGTGACAAGTGACCAGTGACCAGTGACCAGCGAAAGTGACCAGTGACGAGTGACCAGTGACAAGTGACCAGTGACAAGTGACCAGTGACCACTCACCAGTGACCAGTGACCAGCGACCATTGACCAGTGACCAGTGACCAGGGACCAGTGACCAGCGAAAGTGACCAGTGACCAGTGACCAGGGAGCAGTGACCAGCGAAAGTGACCAGTGACGAGTGACCAGTGACAAGTGACCAGTGACAAGTGACCAGTGACCACTGACCAGTGACCAGTGACCAGCGACCAGTGACCAGTGACCAGTGACCAGGGACCAGTGACCAGCGAAAGTGACCAGTGACCAGTGACCAGTGACCAGTGACTAGCCAAATTGAGCAGTGAGCAGTGACCAGTGACCAGTGACCAGTGACCAGTGACCAGTGACCAGCGATCAGTGACCAGTGAACAGTGACCAGTGACCAGCGAAAGTGACCAGGGACAAGTGACCAGTGACCAGTGACCAGTGACCAGTGACCAGTGACCAGTGTCCAGTGACCAGTGACCAGTGATCAGTGACCAGTGACCAGTGACCAGTGACCAGTGACCAGTGACCAGCGAAAGTGACCAGTGACGAGTGACCAGTGACAAGTGACCAGTGACCAGTGACCAGTGACCAGTGACCAGTGACCAGTGACCAGTGACCAGTGACCAGTGACCAGCGAAAGTGACAAGCGACGAGTGTCCAGTGACAAGTGACAAGTGACCAGTGACCAGTGACCAGTGTCCAGTGACCAGTGACCTGTGACAAGCGAAAGTGACCAGTGACCAGTGTCCATTGACCAGTGACCATTGACCAGTGACCAGCGAAAGTGACCAGTGACGAGTGACCAGTGACAAGTGACCAGTGACAAGTGACCAGTGACCACTGACCAGTGACCAGTGACCAGCGACCAGTGACCAGTGACCAATGACCAGTGACCAGTGACTAGCCAAATTGACCAGTGACCAGTGACCAGTGACCAGCGAAAGTGACCAGTGACGAGTGACCAGTGACAAGTGACCAGTGACCAGTGACCAGTGACCAGTGACCAGTGACCAGTGACCAGTGACCAGTGACCAGTGACCAGCGAAAGTGACAAGCGACGAGTGTCCAGTGACAAGTGACAAGTGACCAGTGACCAGTGACCAGTGTCCAGTGACCAGTGACCTGTGACAAGCGAAAGTGACCAGTGACCAGTGTCCATTGACCAGTGACCATTGACCAGTGACCAGCGAAAGTGACCAGTGACGAGTGACCAGTGACAAGTGACCAGTGACAAGTGAACAGTGACAAGTGACCAGTGACCAGTGACCAACGAAAGTGACCAGTGAACAGTGACCAGGGACCAGTGACCAGTGACGAGTGACCATTGACCAGCGAAAGTGAACAGTGACCAGTGACCAGTGAAAGTGACCAGTGACCAGTGACCAGTGACCAGCGAAATTGACCAGTGACCAGTGACCAGTGACCAGTGACCAGTGACCAGTGACCAGTGGCCAGTGACCAGTGACCAGCGAAAGTGACCAGTGAAGAGTGACCAGTGACAAGTGACCAGTGACCTGTGACCAGTGACCAGTGACCAGTGACCAGTGACCAGTGACCAGTGACCAGTGACCAGCGAAAGCGACCAGTGACGAGTCACCAGTGACAAGTGACCAGTGACCAGTGTCCAGTGACCAGTGACCAGTGACCAGTGACCAGTGACCAGCGAAAGTGACAAGCGACGAGTGTCCAGTGACAAGTGACAAGTGACCAGTGACAAGTGACCAGTGTCCAGTGACCAGTGACCTGTGACAAGCGAAAGTGACCAGTGACCAGTGTCCAGTGACCAGTGACCAGTGACCAGTGACCAGTGACCAGTGACCAGTGACCAGTGACCACTGACCAGCGAAAGTGACAGGTGACCAGTGACCAGTGACCAGTGACCAGTGACCAGTGACCAGTGATCAGTGACCAGCGAAAGTGACCATTGACCAGTGAATAGTGACCAGCGAAATTGGCCAGTTTCCAGTGACCAGTGATAAGTGACCAGTGAGCAGTGACCAGCGAAAGTGACCAGTGAACAGTGATCAGCGAAATTGACCAGTGACCATTGACCAGTGACCAGCGAAAGTGACCAGTGACGAGTGACCAGTGACAAGTGACCAGTGACAAGTGACCAGTGACCACTGACCAGTGACCAGTGACCAGCGACCAGTGACCAGTGACCAATGACCAGTGACCAGTGACTAGCCAAATTGAGCAGTGAGCAGTGACCAGTGACCAGTGACCAGTGATCAGTGACCAGTGACCAGCGAAATTGACCAGTGACCATTGACCAGTGACCAGCGAAAGTGACCAGTGACGAGTGACCTGTGACAAGTGACCAGTGACCAGCGACCAGTGACCAGTGACCAGTGACCAGTGACCAGTGACCAGCGAAAATGACCAGTGACCAGTGTCCAGTGACCAGCGAAATTGACCAGTGACCAGTGACCAGTGACCAGTGTCCAGTGACCAGTGACCAGTGACCAGCGAAAGTGACCAGTGACCAGGGACCAGTGACCAGTGACCAGCGAAATTGACCAGTGACCAGTGACCAGTGACCAGTGACAAGTGACCAGTGAGCAGTGAGCAGCGAAAGTGACCAGTGAACAGTGACCAGTGACCAGTGACCAGCAAAATTGACCAGCAAAATTGACCAGTGACCAGTGACCAGTGACCATTGACCAGTGACCAGTGACCAGTGACCAGTGACCAGTGACCAGCGAAAGTGACCAGTGACCAGCGACCAGTGACCAGTGACCAGTGACCAGTGACCAGTGACCAGCGAAAATGACCAGTGACCAGTGACCAGTGACCAGCGAAATTGACCAGTGATCAGTGACCAGTGACCAGTGTCCAGTGACCAGTGACCAGTGACCAGCGAAAGTGACCAGTGACCAGGGACCAGTGACCAGTGACCAGCGAAATTGACCAGTGACCAGTGACCAGTGACCAGTGACAAGTGACCAGTGACCAGTGAGCAGCGAAAGTGACCAGTGAACAGTGACCAGTGACCAGTGACCAGCAAAATTGACCAGCAAAATTGACCAGTGACCAGTGACCAATGACCAATGACCAGTGACCAGTGACCAGTGACCAGCGACCAGTGACCAGTGACCATTGACCAGTGACCAGTGACCAGTGACCAGTGACCAGTGACCAGCGAAAGTGACCAGGGACAAGTGACCAGTGACCAGTGACCAGTGACCAGTGACCAGTGACTAGTGACCAGTGACCAGTGTCCAGTGACCAGTGACCAGTGACAAGTGACCAGTGACCAGCGACCAGTGACCAGTGACCAGTGACCAGTGACCAGTGACCAGTGACCAGTGACCACTGACCATCGAAAGTGACCAGTGACCAGTGACCAGTGACCAGTGACCAGCGACCAGTGACCAGTGACCAGTGACCAGTGAACAGTGACCAGTGACCAGCGACCAGTGACCAGTGACCAGTGACCAGTGAACAGTGACCAGTGACCAGTGACGAGTGACCAGTGACCAGTGACCATTGACCAGTGACCAGTGACCAGTGACCAGTGACCAGTGACCAGCGAAAGTGACCAGTGACGAGTGACCAGTGACAAGTGACAAGTGACCAGTGACCAGTGACCAGTGACCAGTGACCAGTGACCTGTGACCAGCGAAAGTGACCAGTGACCAGTGTCCAGTGACCAGTGACCAGTGACCAGTAGCCAGTGACCAGTAACCAGCGAAAGTGACAGGTGACCAGTGACCAGTGACCAGTGACCAGTGACCAGTGACCAGCGAAAGTGACCAGTGACCAGTGAATAGTGACCAGCGAAATTGACCAGTTTCCAGTGACCAGTGATAAGTGACCAGTGACCAGTGACCAGCGAAAGTGACTAGTGAACAGTGATCAGCGAAATTGACCAGTGACCATTGACCAGTGACCAGCGAAACTGACCAGTGACGAGTGACCAGTGACAAGTGACCAGTGACAAGTGACCAGTGACCACTGACCAGTGACCAGTGACCAGCGACCAGTGACCAGTGACCAGTGACCAGGGACCAGTGACCAGCGAAAGTGACCAGTGACCAGTGACCAGGGACCAGTGACCAGCGAAAGTGACCCGTGACGAGTGACCAGTGACAAGTGACCAGTGACAAGTGACCAGTGACCACTGACCAGAGACCAGTGACCAGCGACCAGTGACCAGTGACCAGTGACCAGGGACCAGTGACCAGCGAAAGTGACCAGTGACCAGTGACCAGTGACCAGTGACTAGCCAAATTGAGCAGTGAGCAGTGACCAGTGACCAGTGACCAGTGACCAGTGACCAGTGACCAGCGATCAGTGACCAGTGAACAGTGACCGGTGACTAGTGACCAGTGACCAGCGAAAATGACCAGTGATCAGTGACCAGTGACCAGCGAAATTGACAAGTGACCAGTGACCAGTGAACAGTGACAAGTGACCAGTGACCAGTGACCAGCGAAAGTGACCAGTGACGAGTGACCAGTGACAAGTGACCAGTGACAAGTGACCAGTGACCACTCACCAGTGACCAGTGACCAGCGACCATTGACCAGTGACCAGTGACCAGGGACCAGTGACCAGCGAAAGTGACCAGTGACCAGTGACCAGGGAGCAGTGACCAGCGAAAGTGACCAGTGACGAGTGACCAGTGACAAGTGACCAGTGACAAGTGACCAGTGACCACTGACCAGTGACCAGTGACCAGCGACCAGTGACCAGTGACCAGTGACCAGGGACCAGTGACCAGCGAAAGTGACCAGTGACCAGTGACCAGTGACCAGTGACTAGCCAAATTGAGCAGTGAGCAGTGACCAGTGACCAGTGACCAGTGACCAGTGACCAGTGACCAGCGATCAGTGACCAGTGAACAGTGACCAGTGACCAGCGAAAGTGACCAGGGACAAGTGACCAGTGACCAGTGACCAGTGACCAGTGACCAGTGACCAGTGTCCAGTGACCAGTGACCAGTGATCAGTGACCAGTGACCAGTGACCAGTGACCAGTGACCAGTGACCAGCGAAAGTGACCAGTGACGAGTGACCAGTGACAAGTGACCAGTGACCAGTGACCAGTGACCAGTGACCAGTGACCAGTGACCAGTGACCAGTGACCAGTGACCAGCGAAAGTGACAAGCGACGAGTGTCCAGTGACAAGTGACAAGTGACCAGTGACCAGTGACCAGTGTCCAGTGACCAGTGACCTGTGACAAGCGAAAGTGACCAGTGACCAGTGTCCATTGACCAGTGACCATTGACCAGTGACCAGCGAAAGTGACCAGTGACGAGTGACCAGTGACAAGTGACCAGTGACAAGTGACCAGTGACCACTGACCAGTGACCAGTGACCAGCGACCAGTGACCAGTGACCAATGACCAGTGACCAGTGACTAGCCAAATTGAGCAGTGAGCAGTGACCAGTGACCAGTGACCAGTGATCAGTGACCAGTGACCAGCGAAATTGACCAGTGACCATTGACCAGTGACCAGCGAAAGTGACCAGTGACGAGTGACCTGTGACAAGTGACCAGTGACAAGCGACCAGTGACCAGTGACCAGTGACCAGTGACCAGTGACCAGCGAAAATGACCAGTGACCAGTGACCAGTGACCAGCGAAATTGACCAGTGACCAGTGACCAGTGACCAGTGTCCAGTGACCAGTGACCAGTGACCAGCGAATGTGACCAGTGACCAGGGACCAGTGACCAGTGACCAGCGAAATTGACCAGTGACCAGTGACCAGTGACCAGTGACAAGTGACCAGTGACCAGTGAGCAGCGAAAGTGACCAGTGAACAGTGACCAGTGACCAGTGACCAGCAAAATTGACCAGCAAAATTGACCAGTGACCAGTGACCAGTGACCAATGACCAGTGACCAGTGACCAGTGACCAGCGACCAGTGACCAGTGACCATTGACCAGTGACCAGTGACCAGTGACCAGCGAAAGTGACCAGGGACAAGTGACCAGTGACCAGTGACCAGTGACCAGTGACCAGTGACCAGTGACCAGTGACCAGTGACCAGTGTCCAGTGACCAGTGACCAGTGACAAGTGACCAGTGACCAGCGACCAGTGACCAGTGACCAGTGACCAGTGACCACTGACCATCGAAAGTGACCAGTGACCAGTGACCAGTGACCAGTGACCAGCGACCAGTGACCAGTGACCAGTGACCAGTGACCAGCGAAAGTGACCAGTGACGTGTGACCAGTGACAAGTGACAAGTGACCAGTGACCAGTGACCAGTGACCAGTGACCAGTGACCTGTGACCAGCGAAAGTGACCAGTGACCAGTGTCCAGTGACCAGTGACCAGTGACCAGTGACCAGTGACCAGTGACCAGCGAAAGTGACACGTGACCAGTGACCAGTGACCAGTGACTAGTGACCAGTGACCAGCGAAATTGACCAGTGACCAGTGAATAGTGACCAGCGAAATTGACCAGTTTCCAGTGACCAGTGATAAGTGACCAGTGACCAGTGACCAGCGAAAGTGACCAGTGAACAGTGATCAGCGAAATTGACCAGCAAAATTGACCAGTGACCAGTGACCAGTGACCAATGACCAGTGACCAGTGACCAGTGACAAGCGACCAGTGACCAGTGACCATTGACCAGTGACCAGTGACCAGTGACCAGTGACCAGCGAAAGTGACCAGTGACCAGCGACCAGTGACCAGTGACCAGTGACCAGTGACCAGTGACCAGCGAAAATGACCAGTGACCAGTGACCAGTGACCAGCGAAATTGACCAGTGATCAGTGACCAGTGACCAGTGTCCAGTGACCAGTGACCAGTGACCAGCGAAAGTGACCAGTGACCAGGGACCAGTGACCAGTGACCAGCGAAATTGACCAGTGACCAGTGACCAGTGACCAGTGACAAGTGACCAGTGACCAGTGAGCAGCGAAAGTGACCAGTGAACAGTGACCAGTGACCAGTGACCAGCAAAATTGACCAGCAAATTTGACCAGTGACCAGTGACCAATGACCAATGACCAGTGACCAGTGACCAGTGACCAGCGACCAGTGACCAGTGACCATTGACCAGTGACCAGTGACCAGTGACCAGTGACCAGTGACCAGCGAAAGTGACCAGGGACAAGTGACCAGTGACCAGTGACCAGTGACCAGTGACCAGTGACTAGTGACTAGTGACCAGTGACCAGTGTCCAGTGACCAGTGACCAGTGACAAGTGACCAGTGACCAGCGACCAGTGACCAGTGACCAGTGACCAGTGACCAGTGACCAGTGACCAGTGACCACTGACCATCGAAAGTGACCAGTGACCAGTGACCAGTGACCAGTGACCAGCGACCAGTGACCAGTGACCAGTGACCAGTGAACAGTGACCAGTGACCAGCGACCAGTTACCAGTGACCAGTGACCAGTGAACAGTGACCAGTGACCAGTGACGAGTGACCAGTGACCAGTGACCAGTGACCAGTGACCAGTGACCAGTGACCAGTGACCAGTGACCAGCGAAAGTGACCAGTGACGAGTGACCAGTGACAAGTGACAAGTGACCAGTGACCAGTGACCAATGACCAGTGACCAGTGACCTGTGACCAGCGAAAGTGACCAGTGACCAGTGTCCAGTGACCAGTGACCAGTGACCAGTAGCCAGTGACCAGTAACCAGCGAAAGTGACAGGTGACCAGTGACCAGTGACCAGTGACCAGTGACCAGTGACCAGCGAAAGTGACCAGTGACCAGTGAATAGTGACCAGCGAAATTGACCAGTTTCCAGTGACCAGTGATAAGTGACCAGTGACCAGTGACCAGCGAAAGTGACTAGTGAACAGTGATCAGCGAAATTGACCAGTGACCATTGACCAGTGACCAGCGAAACTGACCAGTGACGAGTGACCAGTGACAAGTGACCAGTGACAAGTGACCAGTGACCACTGACCAGTGACCAGTGACCAGCGACCAGTGACCAGTGACCAGTGACCAGGGACCAGTGACCAGCGAAAGTGACCAGTGACCAGTGACCAGGGACCAGTGACCAGCGAAAGTGACCAGTGACGAGTGACCAGTGACAAGTGACCAGTGACAAGTGACCAGTGACCACTGACCAGTGACCAGTGACCAGCGACCAGTGACCAGTGACCAGTGACCAGGGACCAGTGAACAGCGAAAGTGACCAGTGACCAGTGACCAGTGACCAGTGACTAGCCAAATTGAGCAGTGAGCAGTGACCAGTGACCAGTGACCAGTGACCAGTGACCAGTGACCAGCGACCAGTGACCAGTGAACAGTGACCGGTGACTAGTGACCAGTGACCAGCGAAAATGACCAGTGATCAGTGACCAGTGACCAGCGAAATTGACAAGTGACCAGTGACCAGTGAACAGTGACAAGTGACCAGTGACCAGTGACCAGCGAAAGTGACCAGTGACGAGTGACCAGTGACAAGTGACCAGTGACAAGTGACCAGTGACCACTCACCAGTGACCAGTGACCAGCGACCATTGACCAGTGACCAGTGACCAGGGACCAGTGACCAGCGAAAGTGACCAGTGACCAGTGACCAGGGACCAGTGACCAGCGAAAGTGACCAGTGACGAGTGACCAGTGACAAGTGACAAGTGACCAGTGACAAGTGACCAGTGACCACTGACCAGTGACCAGTGACCAGCGACCAGTGACCAGTGACCAGTGACCAGGGACCAGTGACCAGCGAAAGTGACCAGTGACCAGTGACCAGTGACCAGTGACTAGCCAAATTGAGCAGTGAGCAGTGACCAGTGACCAGTGACCAGTGACCAGCGATCAGTGACCAGTGAACAGTGACCAGTGACCAGCGAAAGTGACCAGGGACAAGTGACCAGTGACCAGTGACCAGTGACCAGTGACCAGTGACCAGTGTCCAGTGACCAGTGACCAGTGACCAGTGACCAGTGACCAGTGACCAGTGACCAGTGACCAGTGACCAGCGAAAGTGACCAGTGACGAGTGACCAGTGACAAGTGACCAGTGACCAGTGACCAGTGACCAGTGACCAGTGACCAGTGACCAGTGACCAGCGAAAGTGACAAGCGACGAGTGTCCAGTGACAAGTGACAAGTGACCAGTGACCAGTGACCAGTGTCCAGTGACCAGTGACCTGTGACAAGCGAAAGTGACCAGTGACCAGTGTCCAGTGACCAGTGACCAGTGACCAGTGACCAGTGACCAGTGACCAGTGACCAGTGACCAGCGAAAGTGACAGGTGACCAGTGACCAGTGACCAGTGACCAGTGACCAGTGACCAGTGACCAGTGACCAGCGAAAGTGACCATTGACCAGTGAATAGTGACCAGCGAAATTGGCCAGTTTCCAGTGACCAGTGATAAGTGACCAGTGACCAGTGACCAGCGAAAGTGACCAGTGAACAGTGATCAGCGAAATTGACCAGTGACCATTGACCAGTGACCAGCGAAAGTGACCAGTGACGAGTGACCAGTGACAAGTGACCAGTGACAAGTGACCAGTGACCACTGACCAGTGACCAGTGACCAGCAACCAGTGACCAGTGACCAATGACCAGTGACCAGTGACTAGCCAAATTGAGCAGTGAGCAGTGACCAGTGACCAGTGACCAGTGATCAGTGACCAGTGACCAGCGAAATTGACCAGTGACCATTGACCAGTGACCAGCGAAAGTGACCAGTGACGAGTGACCTGTGACAAGTGACCAGTGACCAGCGACCAGTGACCAGTGACCAGTGACCAGTGACCAGTGACCAGCGAAAATGACCAGTGACCAGTGACCAGTGACCAGCGAAATTGAGCAGTGACCAGTGACCAGTGACCAGTGTCCACTGACCAGTGACCAGTGACCAGCGAATGTGACCAGTGACCAGGGACCAGTGACCAGTGACCAGCGAAATTGACCAGTGACCAGTGACCAGTGACCAGTGACAAGTGACCAGTGACCAGTGAGCAGCGAAAGTGACCAGTGAACAGTGACCAGTGACCAGTGACCAGCAAAATTGACCAGCAAAATTGACCAGCAAAATTGACCAGTGACCAGTGACCAGTGACCAATGACCAGTGACCAGTGACCAGTGACCAGCGACCAGTGACCAGTGACCATTGACCAGTGACCAGTGACCAGTGACCAGTGACCAGTGACCAGCGAAAGTGACCAGGGACAAGTGACCAGTGACCAGTGACCAGTGACCAGTGACCAGTGTCCAGTGACCAGTGACCAGTGACAAGTGACCAGTGACCAGCGACCAGTGACCAGTGACCAGTGACCAGTGACCAGTGACCAGTGACCAGTGACCAGTGACCACTGACCATCGAAAGTGACCAGTGACCAGTGACCAGTGACCAGTGACCAGCGACCAGTGACCAGTGACCAGCGACCAGTGACCAGTGACCAGTGACCAGTGACCAGTGACCAGCGACCAGTGACCAGTGACCATTGACCAGTGACCAGTGACCAGTGACCAGTGACCAGTGACCAGCGAAAGTGACCAGGGACAAGTGACCAGTGACCAGTGACCAGTGACCAGTGACCAGTGTCCAGTGACCAGTGACCAGTGACAAGTGACCAGTGACCAGCGACCAGTGACCAGTGACCAGTGACCAGTGACCAGTGACCAGTGACCAGTGACCAGTGACCACTGACCATCGAAAGTGACCAGTGACCAGTGACCAGTGACCAGTGACCAGCGACCAGTGACCAGTGACCAGCGACCAGTGACCAGTGAACAGTGACCAGTGAACAGTGACCAGTGACCAGTGACCAGTGACCAGTGACCAGTGACCAGCGAAATTGACCAGTGACCAGTGAATAGTGACCAGCGAAATTGACCAGTTTCCAGTGACCAGTGATAAGTGACCAGTGACCAGTGACCAGCGAAAGTGACCAGTGAACAGTGATCAGCGAAATTGACCAGTGACCATTGACCAGTGACCAGCGAAACTGACCAGTGACGAGTGACCAGTGACAAGTGACCAGTGACAAGTGACCAGTGACCACTGACCAGTGACCAGTGACCAGCGACCAGTGACCAGTGACCAGTGACCAGGGACCTGTGACCAGCGAAAGTGACCAGTGACCAGTGACCAGGGACCAGTGACCAGCGAAAGTGACCAGTGACGAGTGACCAGTGACAAGTGACCAGTGACAAGTGACCAGTGACCACTGACCAGTGACCAGTGACCAGCGACCAGTGACCAGTGACCAGTGACCAGGGACCAGTGACCAGCGAAAGTGACCAGTGACCAGTGACCAGTGACCAGTGACTAGCCAAATTGAGCAGTGAGCAGTGACCAGTGACCAGTGACCAGTGACCAGTGACCAGTGACCAGCGATCAGTGACCAGTGAACAGTGACCGGTGACCAGCGACCCGTGACCAGTGACCAGTGACCAGGGACCAGTGACCAGCGAAAGTGACCAGTGACCAGTGACCAGGGACCAGTGACCAGCGAAAGTGACCAGTGACGAGTGACCAGTGACAAGTGACCAGTGACAAGTGACCAGTGACCACTGACCAGTGACCAGTGACCAGCGACCAGTGACCAGTGACCAGTGACCAGGGACCAGTGACCAGCGAAAGTGACCAGTGACCAGTGACCAGTGACCAGTGACTAGCCAAATTGAGCAGTGAGCAGTGACCAGTGACCAGTGACCAGTGACCAGCGATCAGTGACCAGTGAACAGTGACCAGTGACCAGCGAAAGTGACCAGGGACAAGTGACCAGTGACCAGTGACCAGTGACCAGTGACCAGTGACCAGTGACCAGTGACCAGTGACCAGTGACCAGTGTCCAGTGACCAGTGACCAGTGACAAGTGACCAGTGACCAGCGACCAGTGACCAGTGACCAGTGACCAGTGACCAGTGACCAGTGACCAGTGACCAGTGACCAGTGACCAGCGAAACTGACCAGTGACGAGTGACCAGTGACAAGTGACCAGTGACAAGTGACCAGTGACCACTGACCAGTGACCAGTGACCAGCGACCAGTGACCAGTGACGAGTGACCAGTGACAAGTGACCAGTGACAAGTGACCAGTGACCACTGCCCAGTGACCAGTGACCAGTGACCAGGGACCAGTGAACAGCGAAAGTGACCAGTGACCAGTGACCAGTGACCAGTGACTAGCCAAATTGAGCAGTGAGCAGTGACCAGTGACCAGTGACCAGTGACCAGTGACCAGTGACCAGCGAAATTGACCAGTGACCATTGACCAGTGACCAGCGAAAGTGACCAGTGACGAGCGACCAGTGACCAGTGACCAGTGACCAGTGAACAGTGACCAGTGACCAGTGACCAGTGACCAGCGAAAATGACCAGTGACCAGCGAAAATGACCAGTGACCAGTGACCAGTGACCAGCGAAATTGACCAGTGACCAGTGACCAGTGAACAGTGACCAGTGACCAGTGACCAGCGAAAGTGACCAGTGACCAGTGACCAGTGACCAGCGAAATTGACCAGTGACCAGTGACCAGAGACCAGTGACTAGCCAAATTGACCAGTGACCAGTGACCAGTGGCCAGCGGTAGTGACCAGTGACCAGTGATCAGTGACCAGTGAACAGTGACCAGTGACCAGTGACCAGTGACCAGCGAAAATGAATAGTGACCAGTGACCAGTGACCAGCGAAATTGACAAGTGACCAGTGACCAGTGAACAGTGACAAGTGACCAGTGACCAGTGACCAACGAAAGTGACCAGTGAACAGTGACCAGGGACCAGTGACCAGTGACGAGTGACCATTGACCAGCGAAAGTGAACAGTGACCAGTGACCAGTGAAAGTGACCAGTGACCAGTGACCAGTGACCAGCGAAATTGACCAGTGACCAGTGACCAGTGACCAGTGACCAGTGACCAGTGACCAGTGGCCAGTGACCAGTGACCAGCGAAAGTGACCAGTGAAGAGTGACCAGTGACAAGTGACCAGTGACCTGTGACCAGTGACCAGTGACCAGTGACCAGTGACCAGTGACCAGTGACCAGTGACCAGCGAAAGCGACCAGTGACGAGTCACCAGTGACAAGTGACCAGTGACCAGTGTCCAGTGACCAGTGACCAGTGACCAGTGACCAGTGACCAGTGACCAGTGACCAGTGAACAGTGACCAGTGACGTGTGACCAGTGACAAGTGACAAGTGACCAGTGACCAGTGACCAGTGACCAGTGACCAGTGACCTGTGACCAGCGAAAGTGACCAGTGACCAGTGTCCAGTGACCAGTGACCAGTGACCAGTGACCAGTGACCAGTGACCAGCGAAAGTGACACGTGACCAGTGACCAGTGACCAGTGACCAGTGACCAGTGACCAGCGAAATTGACCAGTGACCAGTGAATAGTGACCAGCGAAATTGACCAGTTTCCAGTGACCAGTGATAAGTGACCAGTGACCAGTGACCAGCGAAAGTGACCAGTGAACAGTGATCAGCGAAATTGACCAGCAAAATTGACCAGTGACCAGTGACCAGTGACCAATGACCAGTGACCAGTGACCAGTGACAAGCGACCAGTGACCAGTGACCATTGACCAGTGACCAGTGACCAGTGACCAGTGACCAGTGACCAGCGAAAGTGACCAGTGACCAGCGACCAGTGACCAGTGACCAGTGACCAGTGACCAGTGACCAGCGAAAATGACCAGTGACCAGTGACCAGTGACCAGCGAAATTGACCAGTGATCAGTGACCAGTGACCAGTGTCCAGTGACCAGTGACCAGTGACCAGCGAAAGTGACCAGTGACCAGGGACCAGTGACCAGTGACCAGCGAAATTGACCAGTGACCAGTGACCAGTGACCAGTGACAAGTGACCAGTGACCAGTGAGCAGCGAAAGTGACCAGTGAACAGTGACCAGTGACCAGTGACCAGCAAATTTGACCAGTGACCAGTGACCAATGACCAATGACCAGTGACCAGTGACCAGTGACCAGCGACCAGTGACCAGTGACCATTGACCAGTGACCAGTGACCAGTGACCAGTGACCAGTGACCAGCGAAAGTGACCAGGGACAAGTGACCAGTGACCAGTGACCAGTGACCAGTGACCAGTGACCAGTGACTAGTGACCAGTGACCAGTGTCCAGTGACCAGTGACCAGTGACAAGTGACCAGTGACCAGCGACCAGTGACCAGTGACCAGTGACCAGTGACCAGTGACCAGTGACCAGTGACCACTGACCATCGAAAGTGACCAGTGACCAGTGACCAGTGACCAGTGACCAGCGACCAGTGACCAGTGACCAGTGACCAGTGAACAGTGACCAGTGACCAGCGACCAGTGACCAGTGACCAGTGACCAGTGAACAGTGACCAGTGACCAGTGACGAGTGACCAGTGACCAGTGACCAGTGACCAGTGACCAGTGACCAGTGACCAGTGACCAGTGACCAGCGAAAGTGACCAGTGACGAGTGACCAGTGACAAGTGACAAGTGACCAGTGACCAGTGACCAGTGACCAGTGACCAGTGACCTGTGACCAGCGAAAGTGACCAGTGACCAGTGTCCAGTGACCAGTGACCAGTGACCAGTAGCCAGTGACCAGTAACCAGCGAAAGTGACAGGTGACCAGTGACCAGTGACCAGTGACCAGTGACCAGTGACCAGCGAAAGTGACCAGTGACCAGTGAATAGTGACCAGCGAAATTGACCAGTTTCCAGTGACCAGTGATAAGTGACCAGTGACCAGTGACCAGCGAAAGTGACTAGTGAACAGTGATCAGCGAAATTGACCAGTGACCATTGACCAGTGACCAGCGAAACTGACCAGTGACGAGTGACCAGTGACAAGTGACCAGTGACAAGTGACCAGTGACCACTGACCAGTGACCAGTGACCAGCGACCAGTGACCAGTGACCAGTGACCAGGGACCAGTGACCAGCGAAAGTGACCAGTGACCAGTGACCAGGGACCAGTGACCAGCGAAAGTGACCAGTGACGAGTGACCAGTGACAAGTGACCAGTGACAAGTGACCAGTGACCACTGACCAGTGACCAGTGACCAGCGACCAGTGACCAGTGACCAGTGACCAGGGACCAGTGAACAGCGAAAGTGACCAGTGACCAGTGACCAGTGACCAGTGACTAGCCAAATTGAGCAGTGAGCAGTGACCAGTGACCAGTGACCAGTGACCAGTGACCAGTGACCAGCGACCAGTGACCAGTGAACAGTGACCGGTGACTAGTGACCAGTGACCAGCGAAAATGACCAGTGATCAGTGACCAGTGACCAGCGAAATTGACAAGTGACCAGTGACCAGTGAACAGTGACAAGTGACCAGTGACCAGTGACCAGCGAAAGTGACCAGTGACGAGTGACCAGTGACAAGTGACCAGTGACAAGTGACCAGTGACCACTCACCAGTGACCAGTGACCAGCGACCATTGACCAGTGACCAGTGACCAGGGACCAGTGACCAGCGAAAGTGACCAGTGACCAGTGACCAGGGACCAGTGACCAGCGAAAGTGACCAGTGACGAGTGACCAGTGACAAGTGACCAGTGACAAGTGACCAGTGACCACTGACCAGTGACCAGTGACCAGCGACCAGTGACCAGTGACCAGTGACCAGGGACCAGTGACCAGCGAAAGTGACCAGTGACCAGTGACCAGTGACTAGCCAAATTGAGCAGTGAGCAGTGACCAGTGACCAGTGACCAGTGACCAGTGACCAGTGACCAGCGATCAGTGACCAGTGAACAGTGACCAGTGACCAGCGAAAGTGACCAGGGACAAGTGACCAGTGACCAGTGTCCAGTGACCAGTGACCAGTGACCAGTGTCCAGTGACCAGTGACCAGTGACCAGTGACCAGTGACCAGTGACCAGTGACCAGTGACCAGTGACCAGCGAAAGTGACCAGTGACGAGTGACCAGTGACAAGTGACCAGTGACCAGTGACCAGTGACCAGTGACCAGTGACCAGTGACCAGCGACCAGTGACCAGTGACCAGTGACCAGTGACCAGGGACCTGTGACCAGCGAAAGTGACCAGTGACCAGTGACCAGGGACCAGTGACCAGCGAAAGTGACCAGTGACGAGTGACCAGTGACAAGTGACCAGTGACAAGTGACCAGTGACCACTGACCAGTGACCAGTGACCAGCGACCAGTGACCAGTGACCAGTGACCAGGGACCAGTGACCAGCGAAAGTGACCAGTGACCAGTGACCAGTGACCAGTGACTAGCCAAATTGAGCAGTGAGCAGTGACCAGTGACCAGTGACCAGTGACCAGTGACCAGTGACCAGCGATCAGTGACCAGTGAACAGTGACCGGTGACCAGCGACCCGTGACCAGTGACCAGTGACCAGGGACCAGTGACCAGCGAAAGTGACCAGTGACCAGTGACCAGTGACGAGTGACCAGTGACAAGTGACCAGTGACAAGTGACCAGTGACCACTGACCAGTGACCAGTGACCAGCGACCAGTGACCAGTGACCAGTGACCAGGGACCAGTGACCAGCGAAAGTGACCAGTGACCAGTGACCAGTGACCAGTGACTAGCCAAATTGAGCAGTGAGCAGTGACCAGTGACCAGTGACCAGTGACCAGCGATCAGTGACCAGTGAACAGTGACCAGTGACCAGCGAAAGTGACCAGGGACAAGTGACCAGTGACCAGTGACCAGTGACCAGTGACCAGTGACCAGTGACCAGTGACCAGTGACCAGTGACCAGTGACCAGTGTCCAGTGACCAGTGACCAGTGACAAGTGACCAGTGACCAGCGACCAGTGACCAGTGACCAGTGACCAGTGACCAGTGACCAGTGACCAGTGACCAGTGACCAGCGAAACTGACCAGTGACGAGTGACCAGTGACAAGTGACCAGTGACAAGTGACCAGTGACCACTGACCAGTGACCAGTGACCAGCGACCAGTGACCAGTGACGAGTGACCAGTGACAAGTGACCAGTGACAAGTGACCAGTGACCACTGACCAGTGACCAGTGACCAGTGACCAGGGACCAGTGAACAGCGAAAGTGACCAGTGACCAGTGACCAGTGACCAGTGACTAGCCAAATTGAGCAGTGAGCAGTGACCAGTGACCAGTGACCAGTGACCAGTGACCAGTGACCAGCGAAATTGACCAGTGACCATTGACCAGTGACCAGCGAAAGTGACCAGTGACGAGCGACCAGTGACCAGTGACCAGTGACCAGTGAACAGTGACCAGTGACCAGTGACCAGTGACCAGCGAAAATGACCAGTGACCAGCGAAAATGACCAGTGACCAGTGACCAGTGACCAGCGAAATTGACCAGTGACCAGTGACCAGTGAACAGTGACCAGTGACCAGTGACCAGCGAAAGTGACCAGTGACCAGTGACCAGTGACCAGCGAAATTGACCAGTGACCAGTGACCAGAGACCAGTGACTAGCCAAATTGACCAGTGACCAGTGACCAGTGGCCAGCGGTAGTGACCAGTGACCAGTGATCAGTGACCAGTGAACAGTGACCAGTGACCAGTGACCAGTGACCAGCGAAAATGAATAGTGACCAGTGACCAGTGACCAGCGAAATTGACAAGTGACCAGTGACCAGTGAACAGTGACAAGTGACCAGTGACCAGTGACCAACGAAAGTGACCAGTGAACAGTGACCAGGGACCAGTGACCAGTGACGAGTGACCATTGACCAGCGAAAGTGAACAGTGACCAGTGACCAGTGAAAGTGACCAGTGACCAGTGACCAGTGACCAGCGAAATTGACCAGTGACCAGTGACCAGTGACCAGTGACCAGTGACCAGTGACCAGTGGCCAGTGACCAGTGACCAGCGAAAGTGACCAGTGAAGAGTGACCAGTGACAAGTGACCAGTGACCTGTGACCAGTGACCAGTGACCAGTGACCAGTGACCAGTGACCAGTGACCAGTGACCAGCGAAAGCGACCAGTGACGAGTCACCAGTGACAAGTGACCAGTGACCAGTGTCCAGTGACCAGTGACCAGTGACCAGTGACCAGTGACCAGTGACCAGTGACCAGTGAACAGTGACCAGTGACGTGTGACCAGTGACAAGTGACAAGTGACCAGTGACCAGTGACCAGTGACCAGTGACCAGTGACCTGTGACCAGCGAAAGTGACCAGTGACCAGTGTCCAGTGACCAGTGACCAGTGACCAGTGACCAGTGACCAGTGACCAGCGAAAGTGACACGTGACCAGTGACCAGTGACCAGTGACCAGTGACCAGTGACCAGCGAAATTGACCAGTGACCAGTGAATAGTGACCAGCGAAATTGACCAGTTTCCAGTGACCAGTGATAAGTGACCAGTGACCAGTGACCAGCGAAAGTGACCAGTGAACAGTGATCAGCGAAATTGACCAGCAAAATTGACCAGTGACCAGTGACCAGTGACCAATGACCAGTGACCAGTGACCAGTGACAAGCGACCAGTGACCAGTGACCATTGACCAGTGACCAGTGACCAGTGACCAGCGAAAGTGACCAGTGACCAGCGACCAGTGACCAGTGACCAGTGACCAGTGACCAGTGACCAGCGAAAATGACCAGTGACCAGTGACCAGTGACCAGCGAAATTGACCAGTGATCAGTGACCAGTGACCAGTGTCCAGTGACCAGTGACCAGTGACCAGCGAAAGTGACCAGTGACCAGGGACCAGTGACCAGTGACCAGCGAAATTGACCAGTGACCAGTGACCAGTGACCAGTGACAAGTGACCAGTGACCAGTGAGCAGCGAAAGTGACCAGTGAACAGTGACCAGTGACCAGTGACCAGCAAAATTGACCAGCAAATTTGACCAGTGACCAGTGACCAATGACCAATGACCAGTGACCAGTGACCAGTGACCAGCGACCAGTGACCAGTGACCATTGACCAGTGACCAGTGACCAGTGACCAGTGACCAGTGACCAGCGAAAGTGACCAGGGACAAGTGACCAGTGACCAGTGACCAGTGACCAGTGACCAGTGACTAGTGACCAGTGACCAGTGTCCAGTGACCAGTGACCAGTGACAAGTGACCAGTGACCAGCGACCAGTGACCAGTGACCAGTGACCAGTGACCAGTGACCAGTGACCAGTGACCACTGACCATCGAAAGTGACCAGTGACCAGTGACCAGTGACCAGTGACCAGCGACCAGTGACCAGTGACCAGTGACCAGTGAACAGTGACCAGTGACCAGTGACCAGTGACCAGTGACCAGTGACCAGTGACCAGTGACCAGTGACCAGCGAAATTGACCAGTGACCATTGACCAGTGACCAGCGAAAGTGACCAGTGACGAGCGACCAGTGACCAGTGACCAGTGACCAGTGAACAGTGACCAGTGACCAGTGACCAGTGACCAGCGAAAATGACCAGTGACCAGCGAAAATGACCAGTGACCAGTGACCAGTGACCAGCGAAATTGACCAGTGACCAGTGACCAGTGAACAGTGACCAGTGACCAGTGACCAGCGAAAGTGACCAGTGACCAGTGACCAGTGACCAGCGAAATTGACCAGTGACCAGTGACCAGAGACCAGTGACTAGCCAAATTGACCAGTGACCAGTGACCAGTGGCCAGCGGTAGTGACCAGTGACCAGTGATCAGTGACCAGTGAACAGTGACCAGTGACCAGTGACCAGTGACCAGCGAAAATGAATAGTGACCAGTGACCAGTGACCAGCGAAATTGACAAGTGACCAGTGACCAGTGAACAGTGACAAGTGACCAGTGACCAGTGACCAACGAAAGTGACCAGTGAACAGTGACCAGGGACCAGTGACCAGTGACGAGTGACCATTGACCAGCGAAAGTGAACAGTGACCAGTGACCAGTGAAAGTGACCAGTGACCAGTGACCAGTGACCAGCGAAATTGACCAGTGACCAGTGACCAGTGACCAGTGACCAGTGACCAGTGACCAGTGGCCAGTGACCAGTGACCAGCGAAAGTGACCAGTGAAGAGTGACCAGTGACAAGTGACCAGTGACCTGTGACCAGTGACCAGTGACCAGTGACCAGTGACCAGTGACCAGTGACCAGTGACCAGCGAAAGCGACCAGTGACGAGTCACCAGTGACAAGTGACCAGTGACCAGTGTCCAGTGACCAGTGACCAGTGACCAGTGACCAGTGACCAGTGACCAGTGACCAGTGAACAGTGACCAGTGACGTGTGACCAGTGACAAGTGACAAGTGACCAGTGACCAGTGACCAGTGACCAGTGACCAGTGACCTGTGACCAGCGAAAGTGACCAGTGACCAGTGTCCAGTGACCAGTGACCAGTGACCAGTGACCAGTGACCAGTGACCAGCGAAAGTGACACGTGACCAGTGACCAGTGACCAGTGACCAGTGACCAGTGACCAGCGAAATTGACCAGTGACCAGTGAATAGTGACCAGCGAAATTGACCAGTTTCCAGTGACCAGTGATAAGTGACCAGTGACCAGTGACCAGCGAAAGTGACCAGTGAACAGTGATCAGCGAAATTGACCAGCAAAATTGACCAGTGACCAGCGACCAGTGACCAGTGACCAGTGACCAGTGACCAGTGACCAGCGAAAATGACCAGTGACCAGTGACCAGTGACCAGCGAAATTGACCAGTGATCAGTGACCAGTGACCAGTGTCCAGTGACCAGTGACCAGTGACCAGCGAAAGTGACCAGTGACCAGGGACCAGTGACCAGTGACCAGCGAAATTGACCAGTGACCAGTGACCAGTGACCAGTGACAAGTGACCAGTGACCAGTGAGCAGCGAAAGTGACCAGTGAACAGTGACCAGTGACCAGTGACCAGCAAAATTGACCAGCAAATTTGACCAGTGACCAGTGACCAATGACCAATGACCAGTGACCAGTGACCAGTGACCAGCGACCAGTGACCAGTGACCATTGACCAGTGACCAGTGACCAGTGACCAGTGACCAGTGACCAGCGAAAGTGACCAGGGACAAGTGACCAGTGACCAGTGACCAGTGACCAGTGACCAGTGACTAGTGACCAGTGACCAGTGTCCAGTGACCAGTGACCAGTGACAAGTGACCAGTGACCAGCGACCAGTGACCAGTGACCAGTGACCAGTGACCAGTGACCAGTGACCAGTGACCACTGACCATCGAAAGTGACCAGTGACCAGTGACCAGTGACCAGTGACCAGCGACCAGTGACCAGTGACCAGTGACCAGTGAACAGTGACCAGTGACCAGCGACCAGTGACCAGTGACCAGTGACCAGTGAACAGTGACCAGTGACCAGTGACGAGTGACCAGTGACCAGTGACCAGTGACCAGTGACCAGTGACCAGTGACCAGTGACCAGTGACCAGCGAAAGTGACCAGTGACGAGTGACCAGTGACAAGTGACAAGTGACCAGTGACCAGTGACCAGTGACCAGTGACCAGTGACCTGTGACCAGCGAAAGTGACCAGTGACCAGTGTCCAGTGACCAGTGACCAGTGACCAGTAGCCAGTGACCAGTAACCAGCGAAAGTGACAGGTGACCAGTGACCAGTAACCAGTGACCAGTGACCAGTGACCAGCGAAAGTGACCAGTGACCAGTGAATAGTGACCAGCGAAATTGACCAGTTTCCAGTGACCAGTGATAAGTGACCAGTGACCAGTGACCAGCGAAAGTGACTAGTGAACAGTGATCAGCGAAATTGACCAGTGACCATTGACCAGTGACCAGCGAAACTGACCAGTGACGAGTGACCAGTGACAAGTGACCAGTGACAAGTGACCAGTGACCACTGACCAGTGACCAGTGACCAGCGACCAGTGACCAGTGACCAGTGACCAGGGACCAGTGACCAGCGAAAGTGACCAGTGACCAGTGACCAGGGACCAGTGACCAGCGAAAGTGACCAGTGACGAGTGACCAGTGACAAGTGACCAGTGACAAGTGACCAGTGACCACTGACCAGTGACCAGTGACCAGCGACCAGTGACCAGTGACCAGTGACCAGGGACCAGTGAACAGCGAAAGTGACCAGTGACCAGTGACCAGTGACCAGTGACTAGCCAAATTGAGCAGTGAGCAGTGACCAGTGACCAGTGACCAGTGACCAGTGACCAGTGACCAGCGACCAGTGACCAGTGAACAGTGACCGGTGACTAGTGACCAGTGACCAGCGAAAATGACCAGTGATCAGTGACCAGTGACCAGCGAAATTGACAAGTGACCAGTGACCAGTGAACAGTGACAAGTGACCAGTGACCAGTGACCAGCGAAAGTGACCAGTGACGAGTGACCAGTGACAAGTGACCAGTGACAAGTGACCAGTGACCACTCACCAGTGACCAGTGACCAGCGACCATTGACCAGTGACCAGTGACCAGGGACCAGTGACCAGCGAAAGTGACCAGTGACCAGTGACCAGGGACCAGTGACCAGCGAAAGTGACCAGTGACGAGTGACCAGTGACAAGTGACCAGTGACAAGTGACCAGTGACCACTGACCAGTGACCAGTGACCAGCGACCAGTGACCAGTGACCAGTGACCAGGGACCAGTGAACAGCGAAAGTGACCAGTGACCAGTGACCAGTGACCAGTGACTAGCCAAATTGAGCAGTGAGCAGTGACCAGTGACCAGTGACCAGTGACCAGTGACCAGTGACCAGCGACCAGTGACCAGTGAACAGTGACCGGTGACTAGTGACCAGTGACCAGCGAAAATGACCAGTGATCAGTGACCAGTGACCAGCGAAATTGACAAGTGACCAGTGACCAGTGAACAGTGACAAGTGACCAGTGACCAGTGACCAGCGAAAGTGACCAGTGACGAGTGACCAGTGACAAGTGACCAGTGACAAGTGACCAGTGACCACTCACCAGTGACCAGTGACCAGCGACCATTGACCAGTGACCAGTGACCAGGGACCAGTGACCAGCGAAAGTGACCAGTGACCAGTGACCAGGGACCAGTGACCAGCGAAAGTGACCAGTGACGAGTGACCAGTGACAAGTGACCAGTGACAAGTGACCAGTGACCACTGACCAGTGACCAGTGACCAGCGACCAGTGACCAGTGACCAGTGACCAGGGACCAGTGACCAGCGAAAGTGACCAGTGACCAGTGACCAGTGACTAGCCAAATTGAGCAGTGAGCAGTGACCAGTGACCAGTGACCAGTGACCAGTGACCAGTGACCAGCGATCAGTGACCAGTGAACAGTGACCAGTGACCAGCGAAAGTGACCAGGGACAAGTGACCAGTGACCAGTGTCCAGTGACCAGTGACCAGTGACCAGTGTCCAGTGACCAGTGACCAGTGACCAGTGACCAGTGACCAGTGACCAGTGACCAGTGACCAGTGACCAGCGAAAGTGACCAGTGACGAGTGACCAGTGACAAGTGACCAGTGACCAGTGACCAGTGACCAGTGACCAGTGACCAGTGACCAGCGACCAGTGACCAGTGACCAGTGACCAGGGACCTGTGACCAGCGAAAGTGACCAGTGACCAGTGACCAGGGACCAGTGACCAGCGAAAGTGACCAGTGACGAGTGACCAGTGACAAGTGACCAGTGACAAGTGACCAGTGACCACTGACCAGTGACCAGTGACCAGCGACCAGTGACCAGTGACCAGTGACCAGGGACCAGTGACCAGCGAAAGTGACCAGTGACCAGTGACCAGTGACCAGTGACTAGCCAAATTGAGCAGTGAGCAGTGACCAGTGACCAGTGACCAGTGACCAGTGACCAGTGACCAGCGATCAGTGACCAGTGAACAGTGACCGGTGACCAGCGACCCGTGACCAGTGACCAGTGACCAGGGACCAGTGACCAGCGAAAGTGACCAGTGACCAGTGACCAGTGACGAGTGACCAGTGACAAGTGACCAGTGACAAGTGACCAGTGACCACTGACCAGTGACCAGTGACCAGCGACCAGTGACCAGTGACCAGTGACCAGGGACCAGTGACCAGCGAAAGTGACCAGTGACCAGTGACCAGTGACCAGTGACTAGCCAAATTGAGCAGTGAGCAGTGACCAGTGACCAGTGACCAGTGACCAGCGATCAGTGACCAGTGAACAGTGACCAGTGACCAGCGAAAGTGACCAGGGACAAGTGACCAGTGACCAGTGACCAGTGACCAGTGACCAGTGACCAGTGACCAGTGACCAGTGACCAGTGACCAGTGTCCAGTGACCAGTGACCAGTGACAAGTGACCAGTGACCAGCGACCAGTGACCAGTGACCAGTGACCAGTGACCAGTGACCAGTGACCAGTGACCAGTGACCAGCGAAACTGACCAGTGACGAGTGACCAGTGACAAGTGACCAGTGACAAGTGACCAGTGACCACTGACCAGTGACCAGTGACCAGCGACCAGTGACCAGTGACGAGTGACCAGTGACAAGTGACCAGTGACAAGTGACCAGTGACCACTGACCAGTGACCAGTGACCAGTGACCAGGGACCAGTGAACAGCGAAAGTGACCAGTGACCAGTGACCAGTGACCAGTGACTAGCCAAATTGAGCAGTGAGCAGTGACCAGTGACCAGTGACCAGTGACCAGTGACCAGTGACCAGCGAAATTGACCAGTGACCATTGAACAGTGACCAGCGAAAGTGACCAGTGACGAGCGACCAGTGACCAGTGACCAGTGACCAGTGAACAGTGACCAGTGACCAGTGACCAGTGACCAGCGAAAATGACCAGTGACCAGCGAAAATGACCAGTGACCAGTGACCAGTGACCAGCGAAATTGACCAGTGACCAGTGACCAGTGAACAGTGACCAGTGACCAGTGACCAGCGAAAGTGACCAGTGACCAGTGACCAGTGACCAGCGAAATTGACCAGTGACCAGTGACCAGAGACCAGTGACTAGCCAAATTGACCAGTGACCAGTGACCAGTGGCCAGCGGTAGTGACCAGTGACCAGTGATCAGTGACCAGTGAACAGTGACCAGTGACCAGTGACCAGTGACCAGCGAAAATGAATAGTGACCAGTGACCAGTGACCAGCGAAATTGACAAGTGACCAGTGACCAGTGAACAGTGACAAGTGACCAGTGACCAGTGACCAACGAAAGTGACCAGTGAACAGTGACCAGGGACCAGTGACCAGTGACGAGTGACCATTGACCAGCGAAAGTGAACAGTGACCAGTGACCAGTGAAAGTGACCAGTGACCAGTGACCAGTGACCAGCGAAATTGACCAGTGACCAGTGACCAGTGACCAGTGACCAGTGACCAGTGACCAGTGGCCAGTGACCAGTGACCAGCGAAAGTGACCAGTGAAGAGTGACCAGTGACAAGTGACCAGTGACCTGTGACCAGTGACCAGTGACCAGTGACCAGTGACCAGTGACCAGTGACCAGTGACCAGCGAAAGCGACCAGTGACGAGTCACCAGTGACAAGTGACCAGTGACCAGTGTCCAGTGACCAGTGACCAGTGACCAGTGACCAGTGACCAGTGACCAGTGACCAGTGAACAGTGACCAGTGACGTGTGACCAGTGACAAGTGACAAGTGACCAGTGACCAGTGACCAGTGACCAGTGACCAGTGACCTGTGACCAGCGAAAGTGACCAGTGACCAGTGTCCAGTGACCAGTGACCAGTGACCAGTGACCAGTGACCAGTGACCAGCGAAAGTGACACGTGACCAGTGACCAGTGACCAGTGACCAGTGACCAGTGACCAGCGAAATTGACCAGTGACCAGTGAATAGTGACCAGCGAAATTGACCAGTTTCCAGTGACCAGTGATAAGTGACCAGTGACCAGTGACCAGCGAAAGTGACCAGTGAACAGTGATCAGCGAAATTGACCAGCAAAATTGACCAGTGACCAGTGACCAGTGACCAATGACCAGTGACCAGTGACCAGTGACAAGCGACCAGTGACCAGTGACCATTGACCAGTGACCAGTGACCAGTGACCAGCGAAAGTGACCAGTGACCAGCGACCAGTGACCAGTGACCAGTGACCAGTGACCAGTGACCAGCGAAAATGACCAGTGACCAGTGACCAGTGACCAGCGAAATTGACCAGTGATCAGTGACCAGTGACCAGTGTCCAGTGACCAGTGACCAGTGACCAGCGAAAGTGACCAGTGACCAGGGACCAGTGACCAGTGACCAGCGAAATTGACCAGTGACCAGTGACCAGTGACCAGTGACAAGTGACCAGTGACCAGTGAGCAGCGAAAGTGACCAGTGAACAGTGACCAGTGACCAGTGACCAGCAAAATTGACCAGCAAATTTGACCAGTGACCAGTGACCAATGACCAATGACCAGTGACCAGTGACCAGTGACCAGCGACCAGTGACCAGTGACCATTGACCAGTGACCAGTGACCAGTGACCAGTGACCAGTGACCAGCGAAAGTGACCAGGGACAAGTGACCAGTGACCAGTGACCAGTGACCAGTGACCAGTGACTAGTGACCAGTGACCAGTGTCCAGTGACCAGTGACCAGTGACAAGTGACCAGTGACCAGCGACCAGTGACCAGTGACCAGTGACCAGTGACCAGTGACCAGTGACCAGTGACCACTGACCATCGAAAGTGACCAGTGACCAGTGACCAGTGACCAGTGACCAGCGACCAGTGACCAGTGACCAGTGACCAGTGAACAGTGACCAGTGACCAGTGACCAGTGACCAGTGACCAGTGACCAGTGACCAGTGACCAGTGACCAGCGAAAGTGACCAGTGACGAGTGACCAGTGACAAGTGACAAGTGACCAGTGACCAGTGACCAGTGACCAGTGACCAGTGACCTGTGACCAGCGAAAGTGACCAGTGACCAGTGTCCAGTGACCAGTGACCAGTGACCAGTAGCCAGTGACCAGTAACCAGCGAAAGTGACAGGTGACCAGTGACCAGTGACCAGTGACCAGTGACCAGTGACCAGCGAAAGTGACCAGTGACCAGTGAATAGTGACCAGCGAAATTGACCAGTTTCCAGTGACCAGTGATAAGTGACCAGTGACCAGTGACCAGCGAAAGTGACTAGTGAACAGTGATCAGCGAAATTGACCAGTGACCATTGACCAGTGACCAGCGAAACTGACCAGTGACGAGTGACCAGTGACAAGTGACCAGTGACAAGTGACCAGTGACCACTGACCAGTGACCAGTGACCAGCGACCAGTGACCAGTGACCAGTGACCAGGGACCAGTGACCAGCGAAAGTGACCAGTGACCAGTGACCAGGGACCAGTGACCAGCGAAAGTGACCAGTGACGAGTGACCAGTGACAAGTGACCAGTGACAAGTGACCAGTGACCACTGACCAGTGACCAGTGACCAGCGACCAGTGACCAGTGACCAGTGACCAGGGACCAGTGAACAGCGAAAGTGACCAGTGACCAGTGACCAGTGACCAGTGACTAGCCAAATTGAGCAGTGACCAGTGACCAGTGACCAGTGACCAGTGACCAGCGACCAGTGACCAGTGAACAGTGACCGGTGACTAGTGACCAGTGACCAGCGAAAATGACCAGTGATCAGTGACCAGTGACCAGCGAAATTGACAAGTGACCAGTGACCAGTGAACAGTGACAAGTGACCAGTGACCAGTGACCAGCGAAAGTGACCAGTGACGAGTGACCAGTGACAAGTGACCAGTGACAAGTGACCAGTGACCACTCACCAGTGACCAGTGACCAGCGACCATTGACCAGTGACCAGTGACCAGGGACCAGTGACCAGCGAAAGTGACCAGTGACCAGTGACCAGGGACCAGTGACCAGCGAAAGTGACCAGTGACGAGTGACCAGTGACAAGTGACCAGTGACAAGTGACCAGTGACCACTGACCAGTGACCAGTGACCAGCGACCAGTGACCAGTGACCAGTGACCAGGGACCAGTGACCAGCGAAAGTGACCAGTGACCAGTGACCAGTGACTAGCCAAATTGAGCAGTGAGCAGTGACCAGTGACCAGTGACCAGTGACCAGTGACCAGTGACCAGCGATCAGTGACCAGTGAACAGTGACCAGTGACCAGCGAAAGTGACCAGGGACAAGTGACCAGTGACCAGTGTCCAGTGACCAGTGACCAGTGACCAGTGTCCAGTGACCAGTGACCAGTGACCAGTGACCAGTGACCAGTGACCAGTGACCAGTGACCAGTGACCAGCGAAAGTTACCAGTGACGAGTGACCAGTGACCAGTGACCAGTGACCAGTGACCAGTGACCAGTGACCAGCGAAAGTGACAAGCGACGAGTGTCCAGTGACAAGTGACAAGTGACCAGTGACCAGTGACCAGTGTCCAGTGACCAGTGACCTGTGACAAGCGAAAGTGACCAGTGACCAGTGTCCAGTGACCAGTGACCAGTGACCAGTGACCAGTGACCAGTGACCAGTGACCAGTGACCAGCGAAAGTGACAGGTGACCAGTGACCAGTGACCAGTGACCAGTGACCAGTGACCAGTGACCAGTGACCAGCGAAAGTGACCATTGACCAGTGAATAGTGACCAGCGAAATTGGCCAGTTTCCAGTGACCAGTGATAAGTGACCAGTGACCAGTGACCAGCGAAAGTGACCAGTGAACAGTGATCAGCGAAATTGACCAGTGACCATTGACCAGTGACCAGCGAAAGTGACCAGTGACGAGTGACCAGTGACAAGTGACCAGTGACAAGTGACCAGTGACCACTGACCAGTGACCAGTGACCAGCGACCAGTGACCAGTGACCAATGACCAGTGACCAGTGACTAGCCAAATTGAGCAGTGAGCAGTGACCAGTGACCAGTGACCAGTGATCAGTGACCAGTGACCAGCGAAATTGACCAGTGACCATTGACCAGTGACCAGCGAAAGTGACCAGTGACGAGTGACCTGTGACAAGTGACCAGTGACCAGCGACCAGTGACCAGTGACCAGTGACCAGTGACCAGTGACCAGCGAAAATGACCAGTGACCAGTGACCAGTGACCAGCGAAATTGAGCAGTGACCAGTGACCAGTGACCAGTGTCCAGTGACCAGTGACCAGTGACCAGCGAATGTGACCAGTGACCAGGGACCAGTGACCAGTGACCAGCGAAATTGACCAGTGACCAGTGACCAGTGACCAGTGACAAGTGACCAGTGACCAGTGAGCAGCGAAAGTGACCAGTGAACAGTGACCAGTGACCAGTGACCAGCAAAATTGACCAGCAAAATTGACCAGCAAAATTGACCAGTGACCAGTGACCAGTGACCAATGACCAGTGACCAGTGACCAGTGACCAGCGACCAGTGACCAGTGACCATTGACCAGTGACCAGTGACCAGTGACCAGTGACCAGTGATCAGCGAAATTGACCAGTGACCATTGACCAGTGACCAGCGAAAGTGACCAGTGACGAGTGACCAGTGACAAGTGACCAGTGACAAGTGACCAGTGACCACTGACCAGTGACCAGTGACCAGCGACCAGTGACCAGTGACCAATGACCAGTGACCAGTGACTAGCCAAATTGAGCAGTGAGCAGTGACCAGTGACCAGTGACCAGTGATCAGTGACCAGTGACCAGCGAAATTGACCAGTGACCATTGACCAGTGACCAGCGAAAGTGACCAGTGACGAGTGACCTGTGACAAGTGACCAGTGACCAGCGACCAGTGACCAGTGACCAGTGACCAGTGACCAGTGACCAGCGAAAATGACCAGTGACCAGTGTCCAGTGACCAGCGAAATTGACCAGTGACCAGTGACCAGTGACCAGTGTCCAGTGACCAGTGACCAGTGACCAGCGAAAGTGACCAGTGACCAGGGACCAGTGACCAGTGACCAGCGAAATTGACCAGTGACCAGTGACCAGTGACCAGTGACAAGTGACCAGTGACCAGTGAGCAGCGAAAGTGACCAGTGAACAGTGACCAGTGACCAGTGACCAGCAAAATTGACCAGCAAAATTGACCAGTGACCAGTGACCAGTGACCAATGACCAGTGACCAGTGACCAGTGACAAGCGACCAGTGACCAGTGACCATTGACCAGTGACCAGTGACCAGTGACCAGTGACCAGTGACCAGCGAAAGTGACCAGTGACCAGCGACCAGTGACCAGTGACCAGTGACCAGTGACCAGTGACCAGCGAAAATGACCAGTGACCAGTGACCAGTGACCAGCGAAATTGACCAGTGATCAGTGACCAGTGACCAGTGTCCAGTGACCAGTGACCAGTGACCAGCGAAAGTGACCAGTGACCAGGGACCAGTGACCAGTGACCAGCGAAATTGACCAGTGACCAGTGACCAGTGACCAGTGACAAGTGACCAGTGACAAGTGAGCAGCGAAAGTGACCAGTGAACAGTGACCAGTGACCAGTGACCAGCAAAATTGACCAGCAAAATTGACCAGTGACCAGTGACCAATGACCAATGACCAGTGACCAGTGACCAGTGACCAGCGACCAGTGACCAGTGACCATTGACCAGTGACCAGTGACCAGTGACCAGTGACCAGTGACCAGCGAAAGTGACCAGGGACAAGTGACCAGTGACCAGTGACCAGTGACCAGTGACCAGTGACCAGTGACTAGTGACCAGTGACCAGTGTCCAGTGACCAGTGACCAGTGACAAGTGACCAGTGACCAGCGACCAGTGACCAGTGACCAGTGACCAGTGACCAGTGACCAGTGACCAGTGACCACTGACCATCGAAAGTGACCAGTGACCAGTGACCAGTGACCAGTGACCAGCGACCAGTGACCAGTGACCAGTGACCAGTGAACAGTGACCAGTGACCAGCGACCAGTGACCAGTGACCAGTGACCAGTGAACAGTGACCAGTGACCAGTGAGGAGTGACCAGTGACCAGTGACCAGTGACCAGCGAAAGTGACCAGTGACGAGTGACCAGTGACAAGTGACAAGTGACCAGTGACCAGTGACCAGTGACCAGTGACCAGTGACCTGTGACCAGCGAAAGTGACCAGTGACCAGTGTCCAGTGACCAGTGACCAGTGACCAGTAGCCAGTGACCAGTAACCAGCGAAAGTGACAGGTGACCAGTGACCAGTGACCAGTGACCAGTGACCAGTGACCAGCGAAAGTGACCAGTGACCAGTGAATAGTGACCAGCGAAATTGACCAGTTTCCAGTGACCAGTGATAAGTGACCAGTGACCAGTGACCAGCGAAAGTGACTAGTGAACAGTGATCAGCGAAATTGACCAGTGACCATTGACCAGTGACCAGCGAAACTGACCAGTGACGAGTGACCAGTGACAAGTGACCAGTGACAAGTGACCAGTGACCACTGACCAGTGACCAGTGACCAGCGACCAGTGACCAGTGACCAGTGACCAGGGACCAGTGACCAGCGAAAGTGACCAGTGACCAGTGACCAGGGACCAGTGACCAGCGAAAGTGACCAGTGACGAGTGACCAGTGACAAGTGACCAGTGACAAGTGACCAGTGACCACTGACCAGTGACCAGTGACCAGCGGCCAGTGACCAGTGACCAGTGACCAGGGACCAGTGACCAGCGAAAGTGACCAGTGACCAGTGACCAGTGACCAGTGACTAGCCAAATTGAGCAGTGAGCAGTGACCAGTGACCAGTGACCAGTGACCAGTGACCAGTGACCAGCGATCAGTGACCAGTGAACAGTGACCGGTGACTAGTGACCAGTGACCAGCGAAAATGACCAGTGATCAGTGACCAGTGACCAGCGAAATTGACAAGTGACCAGTGACCAGTGAACAGTGACAAGTGACCAGTGACCAGTGACCAGCGAAAGTGACCAGTGACGAGTGACCAGTGACAAGTGACCAGTGACAAGTGACCAGTGACCACACACCAGTGACCAGTGACCAGCGACCATTGACCAGTGACCAGTGACCAGGGACCAGTGACCAGCGAAAGTGACCAGTGACCAGTGACCAGTGACCAGTGACTAGCCAAATTGAGCAGTGAGCAGTGACCAGTGACCAGTGACCAGTGACCAGTGACCAGTGACCAGTGACCAGTGACCAGCGATCAGTGACCAGTGAACAGTGACCGGTGACTAGTGACCAGTGACCAGCGAAAATGACCAGTGATCAGTGACCAGTGACCAGCGAAATTGACAAGTGACCAGTGACCAGTGAACAGTGACCAGGGACCAGTGAACAGCGAAAGTGACCAGTGACCAGTGACCAGTGACCAGTGACTAGCCAAATTGAGCAGTGAGCAGTGACCAGTGACCAGTGACCAGTGACCAGTGACCAGTGACCAGCGAAATTGACCAGTGACCATTGACCAGTGACCAATGACCAGTGACCAGTGACCAGTGACCAGCGACCAGTGACCAGTGACCATTGACCAGTGACCAGTGACCAGTGACCAGTGACCAGTGACCAGCGAAAGTGACCAGGGACAAGTGACCAGTGACCAGTGACCAGTGACCAGTGACCAGTGACCAGTGACTAGTGACCAGTGACCAGTGTCCAGTGACCAGTGACCAGTGACAAGTGACCAGTGACCAGCGACCAGTGACCAGTGACCAGTGACCAGTGACCAGTGACCAGTGACCAGTGACCACTGACCATCGAAAGTGACCAGTGACCAGTGACCAGTGACCAGTGACCAGCGACCAGTGACCAGTGACCAGTGACCAGTGAACAGTGACCAGTGACCAGCGACCAGTGACCAGTGACCAGTGACCAGTGAACAGTGACCAGTGACCAGTGAGGAGTGACCAGTGACCAGTGACCAGTGACCAGCGAAAGTGACCAGTGACGAGTGACCAGTGACAAGTGACAAGTGACCAGTGACCAGTGACCAGTGACCAGTGACCAGTGACCTGTGACCAGCGAAAGTGACCAGTGACCAGTGTCCAGTGACCAGTGACCAGTGACCAGTAGCCAGTGACCAGTAACCAGCGAAAGTGACAGGTGACCAGTGACCAGTGACCAGTGACCAGTGACCAGTGACCAGCGAAAGTGACCAGTGACCAGTGAATAGTGACCAGCGAAATTGACCAGTTTCCAGTGACCAGTGATAAGTGACCAGTGACCAGTGACCAGCGAAAGTGACTAGTGAACAGTGATCAGCGAAATTGACCAGTGACCATTGACCAGTGACCAGCGAAACTGACCAGTGACGAGTGACCAGTGACAAGTGACCAGTGACAAGTGACCAGTGACCACTGACCAGTGACCAGTGACCAGCGACCAGTGACCAGTGACCAGTGACCAGGGACCAGTGACCAGCGAAAGTGACCAGTGACCAGTGACCAGGGACCAGTGACCAGCGAAAGTGACCAGTGACGAGTGACCAGTGACAAGTGACCAGTGACAAGTGACCAGTGACCACTGACCAGTGACCAGTGACCAGCGGCCAGTGACCAGTGACCAGTGACCAGGGACCAGTGACCAGCGAAAGTGACCAGTGACCAGTGACCAGTGACCAGTGACTAGCCAAATTGAGCAGTGAGCAGTGACCAGTGACCAGTGACCAGTGACCAGTGACCAGTGACCAGCGATCAGTGACCAGTGAACAGTGACCGGTGACTAGTGACCAGTGACCAGCGAAAATGACCAGTGATCAGTGACCAGTGACCAGCGAAATTGACAAGTGACCAGTGACCAGTGAACAGTGACAAGTGACCAGTGACCAGTGACCAGCGAAAGTGACCAGTGACGAGTGACCAGTGACAAGTGACCAGTGACAAGTGACCAGTGACCACACACCAGTGACCAGTGACCAGCGACCATTGACCAGTGACCAGTGACCAGGGACCAGTGACCAGCGAAAGTGACCAGTGACCAGTGACCAGTGACCAGTGACTAGCCAAATTGAGCAGTGAGCAGTGACCAGTGACCAGTGACCAGTGACCAGTGACCAGTGACCAGTGACCAGTGACCAGCGATCAGTGACCAGTGAACAGTGACCGGTGACTAGTGACCAGTGACCAGCGAAAATGACCAGTGATCAGTGACCAGTGACCAGCGAAATTGACAAGTGACCAGTGACCAGTGAACAGTGACAAGTGACCAGTGACCAGTGACCAGCGAAAGTGACCAGTGACGAGTGACCAGTGACAAGTGACCAGTGACAAGTGACCAGTGACCACTCACCAGTGACCAGTGACCAGCGACCATTGACCAGTGACCAGTGACCAGGGACCAGTGACCAGCGAAAGTGACCAGTGACCAGTGACCAGGGACCAGTGACCAGCGAAAGTGACCAGTGACGAGTGACCAGTGACAAGTGACCAGTGACAAGTGACCAGTGACCACTGACCACTGACCAGTGACCAGTGACCAGCGACCAGTGACCAGTGACCAGTGACCAGTGACCAGGGACCAGTGACCAGCGAAAGTGACCAGTGACCAGTGACCAGTGACCAGTGACTAGCCAAATTGAGCAGTGAGCAGTGACCAGTGACCAGTGACCAGTGACCAGTGACCAGTGACCAGTGACCAGCGATCAGTGACCAGTGAACAGTGACCAGTGACCAGCGAAAGTGACCAGGGACAAGTGACCAGTGACCAGTGACCAGTGACCAGTGACCAGTGACCAGTGTCCAGTGACCAGTGACCAGTGATCAGTGACCAGTGACCAGTGACCAGTGACCAGTGACCAGTGACCAGCGAAAGTGACCAGTGACGAGTGACCAGTGACAAGTGACCAGTGACCAGTGACCAGTGACCAGTGACCAGTGACCAGTGACCAGTGACCAGCGAAAGTGACAAGCGACGAGTGTCCAGTGACAAGTGACAAGTGACCAGTGACCAGTGACCAGTGTCCAGTGACCAGTGACCTGTGACAAGCGAAAGTGACCAGTGACCAGTGTCCATTGACCAGTGACCAGCGAAAGTGACCAGTGACGAGTGACCAGTGACAAGTGACCAGTGACAAGTGACCAGTGACCACTGACCAGTGACCAGTGACCAGCGACCAGTGACCAGTGACCAATGACCAGTGACCAGTGACTAGCCAAATTGAGCAGTGAGCAGTGACCAGTGACCAGTGACCAGTGATCAGTGACCAGTGACCAGCGAAATTGACCAGTGACCATTGACCAGTGACCAGCGAAAGTGACCAGTGACGAGTGACCTGTGACAAGTGACCAGTGACCAGCGACCAGTGACCAGTGACCAGTGACCAGTGACCAGTGACCAGCGAAAATGACCAGTGACCAGTGACCAGTGACCAGCGAAATTGACCAGTGACCAGTGACCAGTGACCAGTGTCCAGTGACCAGTGACCAGTGACCAGCGAATGTGACCAGTGACCAGGGACCAGTGACCAGTGACCAGCGAAATTGACCAGTGACCAGTGACCAGTGACCAGTGACAAGTGACCAGTGACCAGTGAGCAGCGAAAGTGACAAGTGAACAGTGACCAGTGACCAGTGACCAGCAAAATTGACCAGAAAAATTGACCAGTGACCAGTGACCAGTGACCAATGACCAGTGACCAGTGACCAGTGACCAGCGACCAGTGACCAGTGACCATTGACCAGTGACCAGTGACCAGTGACCAGTGACCAGTGACCAGTGTCCAGTGACCACTGACCAGTGACCAGTGACCAGTGACCAGGGACCAGTGAACAGCGAAAGTGACCAGTGACCAGTGACCAGTGACCAGTGACTAGCCAAATTGAGCAGTGAGCAGTGACCAGTGACCAGTGACCAGTGACCAGTGACCAGTGACCAGCGAAATTGACCAGTGACCATTGACCAGTGACCAGCGAAAGTGACCAGTGACGAGCGACCAGTGACCAGTGACCAGTGACCAGTGAACAGTGACCAGTGACCAGTGACCAGTGACCAGCGAAAATGACCAGTGACCAGCGAAAATGACCAGTGACCAGTGACCAGTGACCAGCGAAATTGACCAGTGACCAGTGACCAGTGAACAGTGACCAGTGACCAGTGACCAGCGAAAGTGACCAGTGACCAGTGACCAGTGACCAGCGAAATTGACCAGTGACCAGTGACCAGAGACCAGTGACTAGCCAAATTGACCAGTGACCAGTGACCAGTGGCCAGCGGTAGTGACCAGTGACCAGTGATCAGTGACCAGTGAACAGTGACCAGTGACCAGTGACCAGTGACCAGCGAAAATGAATAGTGACCAGTGACCAGTGACCAGCGAAATTGACAAGTGACCAGTGACCAGTGAACAGTGACAAGTGACCAGTGACCAGTGACCAACGAAAGTGACCAGTGAACAGTGACCAGGGACCAGTGACCAGTGACGAGTGACCATTGACCAGCGAAAGTGAACAGTGACCAGTGACCAGTGAAAGTGACCAGTGACCAGTGACCAGTGACCAGCGAAATTGACCAGTGACCAGTGACCAGTGACCAGTGACCAGTGACCAGTGACCAGTGGCCAGTGACCAGTGACCAGCGAAAGTGACCAGTGAAGAGTGACCAGTGACAAGTGACCAGTGACCTGTGACCAGTGACCAGTGACCAGCGAAAGCGACCAGTGACGAGTCACCAGTGACAAGTGACCAGTGACCAGTGTCCAGTGACCAGTGACCAGTGACCAGTGACCAGTGACCAGCGAAAGTGACAAGCGACGAGTGTCCAGTGACAAGTGACAAGTGACCAGTGACAAGTGACCAGTGTCCAGTGACCAGTGACCTGTGACAAGCGAAAGTGACCAGTGACGAGTGACCAGTGACAAGTGACCAGTGACAAGTGACCAGTGACCACTCACCAGTGACCAGTGACCAGCGACCATTGACCAGTGACCAGTGACCAGGGACCAGTGACCAGCGAAAGTGACCAGTGACCAGTGACCAGGGACCAGTGACCAGCGAAAGTGACCAGTGACGAGTGACCAGTGACAAGTGACCAGTGACAAGTGACCAGTGACCACTGACCAGTGACCAGTGACCAGCGACCAGTGACCAGTGACCAGTGACCAGGGACCAGTGACCAGCGAAAGTGACCAGTGACCAGTGACCAGTGACCAGTGACTAGCCAAATTGAGCAGTGAGCAGTGACCAGTGACCAGTGACCAGTGACCAGTGACCAGTGACCAGCGATCAGTGTCCAGTGAACAGTGACCAGTGACCAGCGAAAGTGACCAGGGACAAGTGACCAGTGACCAGTGACCAGTGACCAGTGACCAGTGACCAGTGTCCAGTGACCAGTGACCAGTGATCAGTGACCAGTGACCAGTGACCAGTGACCAGTGACCAGTGACCAGCGAAAGTGACCAGTGACGAGTGACCAGTGACAAGTGACCAGTGACCAGTGACCAGTGACCAGTGACCAGTGACCAGTGACCAGTGACCAGCGAAAGTGACAAGCGACGAGTGTCCAGTGACAAGTGACAAGTGACCAGTGACCAGTGACCAGTGTCCAGTGACCAGTGACCTGTGACAAGCGAAAGTGACCAGTGACCAGTGTCCATTGACCAGTGACCATTGACCAGTGACCAGCGAAAGTGACCAGTGACGAGTGACCAGTGACAAGTGACCAGTGACAAGTGACCAGTGACCACTGACCAGTGACCAGTGACCAGCGACCAGTGACCAGTGACCAATGACCAGTGACCAGTGACTAGCCAAATTGAGCAGTGAGCAGTGACCAGTGACCAGTGACCAGTGATCAGTGACCAGTGACCAGCGAAATTGACCAGTGACCATTGACCAGTGACCAGCGAAAGTGACCAGTGACGAGTGACCTGTGACAAGTGACCAGTGACCAGCGACCAGTGACCAGTGACCAGTGACCAGTGACCAGTGACCAGTGACCAGCGAAAATGACCAGTGACCAGTGACCAGTGACCAGCGAAATTGACCAGTGACCAGTGACCAGTGACCAGTGTCCAGTGACCAGTGACCAGTGACCAGCGAATGTGACCAGTGAACAGGGACCAGTGACCAGTGACCAGCGAAATTGACCAGTGACCAGTGACCAGTGACCAGTGACAAGTGACCAGTGACCAGTGAGCAGCGAAAGTGACCAGTGAACAGTGACCAGTGACCAGTGACCAGCAAAATTGACCAGAAAAATTGACCAGTGACCAGTGACCAGTGACCAATGACCAGTGACCAGTGACCAGTGACCAGCGACCAGTGACCAGTGACCATTGACCAGTGACCAGTGACCAGTGACCAGTGACCAGTGACCAGTGTCCAGTGACCAGTGACCAGTGACAAGTGACCAGTGACCAGCGACCAGTGACCAGTGACCAGTGACCAGTGACCAGTGACCAGTGACCAGTGACCAGTGACCAGCGAAACTGACCAGTGACGAGTGACCAGTGACAAGTGACCAGTGACAAGTGACCAGTGACCACTGACCAGTGACCAGTGACCAGTGACCAGGGACCAGTGAACAGCGAAAGTGACCAGTGACCAGTGACCAGTGACCAGTGACTAGCCAAATTGAGCAGTGAGCAGTGACCAGTGACCAGTGACCAGTGACCAGTGACCAGTGACCAGCGAAATTGACCAGTGACCATTGACCAGTGACCAGCGAAAGTGACCAGTGACGAGCGACCAGTGACCAGTGACCAGTGACCAGTGAACAGTGACCAGTGACCAGTGACCAGTGACCAGCGAAAATGACCAGTGACCAGCGAAAATGACCAGTGACCAGTGACCAGTGACCAGCGAAATTGACCAGTGACCAGTGACCAGTGAACAGTGACCAGTGACCAGTGACCAGCGAAAGTGACCAGTGACCAGTGACCAGTGACCAGCGAAATTGACCAGTGACCAGTGACCAGAGACCAGTGACTAGCCAAATTGACCAGTGACCAGTGACCAGTGGCCAGCGGTAGTGACCAGTGACCAGTGATCAGTGACCAGTGAACAGTGACCAGTGACCAGTGACCAGTGACCAGCGAAAATGAATAGTGACCAGTGACCAGTGACCAGCGAAATTGACAAGTGACCAGTGACCAGTGAACAGTGACAAGTGACCAGTGACCAGTGACCAACGAAAGTGACCAGTGAACAGTGACCAGGGACCAGTGACCAGTGACGAGTGACCATTGACCAGCGAAAGTGAACAGTGACCAGTGACCAGTGAAAGTGACCAGTGACCAGTGACCAGTGACCAGCGAAATTGACCAGTGACCAGTGACCAGTGACCAGTGACCAGTGACCAGTGACCAGTGGCCAGTGACCAGTGACCAGCGAAAGTGACCAGTGAAGAGTGACCAGTGACAAGTGACCAGTGACCTGTGACCAGTGACCAGTGACCAGTGACCAGTGACCAGTGACCAGTGACCAGTGACCAGCGAAAGCGACCAGTGACGAGTCACCAGTGACAAGTGACCAGTGACCAGTGTCCAGTGACCAGTGACCAGTGACCAGTGACCAGTGACCAGCGAAAGTGACAAGCGACGAGTGTCCAGTGACAAGTGACAAGTGACCAGTGACAAGTGACCAGTGTCCAGTGACCAGTGACCTGTGACAAGCGAAAGTGACCAGTGACCAGTGTCCAGTGACCAGTGACCAGTGACCAGTGACCAGTGACCAGTGACCAGTGACCACTGACCAGCGAAAGTGACAGGTGACCAGTGACCAGTGACCAGTGACCAGTGACCAGTGACCAGTGATCAGTGACCAGCGAAAGTGACCATTGACCAGTGAATAGTGACCAGCGAAATTGGCCAGTTTCCAGTGACCAGTGATAAGTGACCAGTGAGCAGTGACCAGCGAAAGTGACCAGTGAACAGTGATCAGCGAAATTGACCAGTGACCATTGACCAGTGACCAGCGAAAGTGACCAGTGACGAGTGACCAGTGACAAGTGACCAGTGACAAGTGACCAGTGACCACTGACCAGTGACCAGTGACCAGCGACCAGTGACCAGTGACCAATGACCAGTGACCAGTGACTAGCCAAATTGAGCAGTGAGCAGTGACCAGTGACCAGTGACCAGTGATCAGTGACCAGTGACCAGCGAAATTGACCAGTGACCATTGACCAGTGACCAGCGAAAGTGACCAGTGACGAGTGACCTGTGACAAGTGACCAGTGACCAGCGACCAGTGACCAGTGACCAGTGACCAGTGACCAGTGACCAGCGAAAATGACCAGTGACCAGTGTCCAGTGACCAGCGAAATTGACCAGTGACCAGTGACCAGTGACCAGTGTCCAGTGACCAGTGACCAGTGACCAGCGAAAGTGACCAGTGACCAGGGACCAGTGACCAGTGACCAGCGAAATTGACCAGTGACCAGTGACCAGTGACCAGTGACAAGTGACCAGTGACCAGTGAGCAGCGAAAGTGACCAGTGAACAGTGACCAGTGACCAGTGACCAGCAAAATTGACCAGCAAAATTGACCAGTGACCAGTGACCAGTGACCAATGACCAGTGACCAGTGACCAGTGACAAGCGACCAGTGACCAGTGACCATTGACCAGTGACCAGTGACCAGTGACCAGTGACCAGTGACCAGCGAAAGTGACCAGTGACCAGCGACCAGTGACCAGTGACCAGTGACCAGTGACCAGTGACCAGCGAAAATGACCAGTGACCAGTGACCAGTGACCAGCGAAATTGACCAGTGATCAGTGACCAGTGACCAGTGTCCAGTGACCAGTGACCAGTGACCAGCGAAAGTGACCAGTGACCAGGGACCAGTGACCAGTGACCAGCGAAATTGACCAGTGACCAGTGACCAGTGACCAGTGACAAGTGACCAGTGACCAGTGAGCAGCGAAAGTGACCAGTGAACAGTGACCAGTGACCAGTGACCAGCAAAATTGACCAGCAAAATTGACCAGTGACCAGCGACCAATGACCAATGACCAGTGACCAGTGACCAGTGACCAGCGACCAGTGACCAGTGACCATTGACCAGTGACCAGTGACCAGTGACCAGTGACCAGTGACCAGCGAAAGTGACCAGGGACAAGTGACCAGTGACCAGTGACCAGTGACCAGTGACCAGTGACTAGTGACCAGTGACCAGTGTCCAGTGACCAGTGACCAGTGACAAGTGACCAGTGACCAGCGACCAGTGACCAGTGACCAGTGACCAGTGACCAGTGACCAGTGACCAGTGACCACTGACCATCGAAAGTGACCAGTGACCAGTGACCAGTGACCAGTGACCAGCGACCAGTGACCAGTGACCAGTGACCAGTGAACAGTGACCAGTGACCAGCGACCAGTGACCAGTGACCAGTGACCAGTGACCAGTGAACAGTGACCAGTGACCAGTGACGTGTGACCAGTGACCAGTGACCATTGACCAGTGACCAGTGACCAGTGACCAGTGACCAGTGACCAGTGACCAGCGAAAGTGACCAGTGACGAGTGACCAGTGACAAGTGACAAGTGACCAGTGACCAGTGACCAGTGACCAGTGACCAGTGACCTGTGACCAGCGAAAGTGACCAGTGACCAGTGTCCAGTGACCAGTGACCAGTGACCAGTAGCCAGTGACCAGTAACCAGCGAAAGTGACAGGTGACCAGTGACCAGTGACCAGTGGCCAGTGACCAGTGACCAGCGAAAGTGACCAGTGACCAGTGAATAGTGACCAGCGAAATTGACCAGTTTCCAGTGACCAGTGATAAGTGACCAGTGACCAGTGACCAGCGAAAGTGACTAGTGAACAGTGATCAGCGAAATTGACCAGTGACCATTGACCAGTGACCAGCGAAACTGACCAGTGACGAGTGACCAGTGACAAGTGACCAGTGACAAGTGACCAGTGACCACTGACCAGTGACCAGTGACCAGCGACCAGTGACCAGTGACCAGTGACCAGGGACCAGTGACCAGCGAAAGTGACCAGTGACCAGTGACCAGGGACCAGTGACCAGCGAAAGTGACCAGTGACGAGTGACCAGTGACAAGTGACCAGTGACAAGTGACCAGTGACCACTGACCAGTGACCAGTGACCAGCGACCAGTGACCAGTGACCAGTGACCAGGTACCAGTGACCAGCGAAAGTGACCAGTGACCAGTGACCAGTGACCAGTGACTAGCCAAATTGAGCAGTGAGCAGTGACCAGTGACCAGTGACCAGTGACCAGTGACCAGCGATCAGTGACCAGTGAACAGTGACCGGTGACTAGTGACCAGTGACCAGCGAAAATGACCAGTGATCAGTGACCAGTGACCAGCGAAATTGACAAGTGACCAGTGACCAGTGAACAGTGACAAGTGACCCGTGACCTGTGACCAGCGAAAGTGACCAGTGACGAGTGACCAGTGACAAGTGACCAGTGACAAGTGACCAGTGACCACTCACCAGTGACCAGTGACCAGCGACCATTGACCAGTGACCAGTGACCAGGGACCAGTGACCAGCGAAAGTGACCAGTGACCAGTGACCAGGGACCAGTGACCAGCGAAAGTGACCAGTGACGAGTGACCAGTGACAAGTGACCAGTGACAAGTGACCAGTGACCACTGACCAGTGACCAGTGACCAGCGACCAGTGACCAGTGACCAGTGACCAGGGACCAGTGACCAGCGAAAGTGACCAGTGACCAGTGACCAGTGACCAGTGACTAGCCAAATTGAGCAGTGAGCAGTGACCAGTGACCAGTGACCAGTGACCAGTGACCAGTGACCAGCGATCAGTGACCAGTGAACAGTGACCAGTGACCAGCGAAAGTGACCAGGGACAAGTGACCAGTGACCAGTGACCAGTGACCAGTGACCAGTGACCAGTGTCCAGTGACCAGTGATCAGTGATCAGTGATCAGTGACCAGTGACCAGTGACCAGTGACCAGTGACCAGTGACCAGCGAAAGTGACCAGTGACGAGTGACCAGTGACAAGTGACCAGTGACCAGTGACCAGTGACCAGTGACCAGTGACCAGTGACCAGTGACCAGCGAAAGTGACAAGCGACGAGTGTCCAGTGACAAGTGACAAGTGACCAGTGACCAGTGACCAGTGTCCAGTGACCAGTGACCTGTGACAAGCGAAAGTGACCAGTGACCAGTGTCCATTGACCAGTGACCATTGACCAGTGACCAGCGAAAGTGACCAGTGACGAGTGACCAGTGACAAGTGACCAGTGACAAGTGACCAGTGACCACTGACCAGTGACCAGTGACCAGCGACCAGTGACCAGTGACCAATGACCAGTGACCAGTGACTAGCCAAATTGAGCAGTGAGCAGTGACCAGTGACCAGTGACCAGTGATCAGTGACCAGTGACCAGCGAAATTGACCAGTGACCATTGACCAGTGACCAGCGAAAGTGACCAGTGACGAGTGACCTGTGACAAGTGACCAGTGACCAGCGACCAGTGACCAGTGACCAGTGACCAGTGACCAGTGACCAGCGAAAATGACCAGTGACCAGTGACCAGTGACCAGCGAAATTGACCAGTGACCAGTGACCAGTGACCAGTGTCCAGTGACCAGTGACCAGTGACCAGCGAATGTGACCAGTGACCAGGGACCAGTGACCAGTGACCAGTGAACAGTGACCAGTGACCAGTGACGTGTGACCAGTGACCAGTGACCATTGACCAGTGACCAGTGACCAGTGACCAGTGACCAGTGACCAGTGACCAGCGAAAGTGACCAGTGACGAGTGACCAGTGACAAGTGACAAGTGACCAGTGACCAGTGACCAGTGACCAGTGACCAGTGACCTGTGACCAGCGAAAGTGACCAGTGACCAGTGTCCAGTGACCAGTGACCAGTGACCAGTAGCCAGTGACCAGTAACCAGCGAAAGTGACAGGTGACCAGTGACCAGTGACCAGTGGCCAGTGACCAGTGACCAGCGAAAGTGACCAGTGACCAGTGAATAGTGACCAGCGAAATTGACCAGTTTCCAGTGACCAGTGATAAGTGACCAGTGACCAGTGACCAGCGAAAGTGACTAGTGAACAGTGATCAGCGAAATTGACCAGTGACCATTGACCAGTGACCAGCGAAACTGACCAGTGACGAGTGACCAGTGACAAGTGACCAGTGACAAGTGACCAGTGACCACTGACCAGTGACCAGTGACCAGCGACCAGTGACCAGCGAAAGTGACCAGTGACCAGTGACCAGGGACCAGTGACCAGCGAAAGTGACCAGTGACGAGTGACCAGTGACAAGTGACCAGTGACAAGTGACCAGTGACCACTGACCAGTGACCAGTGACCAGCGACCAGTGACCAGTGACCAGTGACCAGGTACCAGTGACCAGCGAAAGTGACCAGTGACCAGTGACCAGTGACCAGTGACTAGCCAAATTGAGCAGTGAGCAGTGACCAGTGACCAGTGACCAGTGACCAGTGACCAGCGATCAGTGACCAGTGAACAGTGACCGGTGACTAGTGACCAGTGACCAGCGAAAATGACCAGTGACCAGTGAACAGTGACAAGTGACCCGTGACCAGTGACCAGCGAAAGTGACCAGTGACGAGTGACCAGTGACAAGTGACCAGTGACAAGTGACCAGTGACCACTCACCAGTGACCAGTGACCAGCGACCATTGACCAGTGACCAGTGACCAGGGACCAGTGACCAGCGAAAGTGACCAGTGACCAGTGACCAGGGACCAGTGACCAGCGAAAGTGACCAGTGACGAGTGACCAGTGACAAGTGACCAGTGACAAGTGACCAGTGACCACTGACCAGTGACCAGTGACCAGCGACCAGTGACCAGTGACCAGTGACCAGGGACCAGTGACCAGCGAAAGTGACCAGTGACCAGTGACCAGTGACCAGTGACTAGCCAAATTGAGCAGTGAGCAGTGACCAGTGACCAGTGACCAGTGACCAGTGACCAGTGACCAGCGATCAGTGACCAGTGAACAGTGACCAGTGACCAGCGAAAGTGACCAGGGACAAGTGACCAGTGACCAGTGACCAGTGACCAGTGACCAGTGACCAGTGTCCAGTGACCAGTGACCAGTGATCAGTGACCAGTGACCAGTGACCAGTGACCAGTGACCAGTGACCAGCGAAAGTGACCAGTGACGAGTGACCAGTGACAAGTGACCAGTGACCAGTGACCAGTGACCAGTGACCAGTGACCAGTGACCAGTGACCAGCGAAAGTGACAAGCGACGAGTGTCCAGTGTCAAGTGACAAGTGACCAGTGACCAGTGACCAGTGTCCAGTGACCAGTGACCTGTGACAAGCGAAAGTGACCAGTGACCAGTGTCCATTGACCAGTGACCATTGACCAGTGACCAGCGAAAGTGACCAGTGACGAGTGACCAGTGACAAGTGACCAGTGACAAGTGACCAGTGACCACTGACCAGTGACCAGTGACCAGCGACCAGTGACCAGTGACCAATGACCAGTGACCAGTGACTAGCCAAATTGAGCAGTGAGCAGTGACCAGTGACCAGTGACCAGTGATCAGTGACCAGTGACCAGCGAAATTGACCAGTGACCATTGACCAGTGACCAGCGAAAGTGACGAGTGACGAGTGACCTGTGACAAGTGACCAGTGACCAGCGACCAGTGACCAGTGACCAGTGACCAGTGACCAGTGACCAGTGACCAGCGAAAATGACCAGTGACCAGTGACCAGTGACCAGCGAAATTGACCAGTGACCAGTGACCAGTGACCAGTGTCCAGTGACCAGTGACCAGTGACCAGCGAATGTGACCAGTGACCAGGGACCAGTGACCAGTGACCAGCGAAATTGACCAGTGACCAGTGACCAGTGACCAGTGACAAGTGACCAGTGACCCGTGAGCAGCGAAAGTGACCAGTGAACAGTGACCAGTGACCAGTGACCAGCAAAATTGACCAGTGACCAGTGACCAGTGACCAATGACCAGTGACCAGTGACCAGTGACCAGCGACCAGTGACCAGTGACCATTGACCAGTGACCAGTGACCAGTGACCAGTGACCAGTGACCAGCGAAAGTGACCAGGGACAAGTGACCAGTGACCAGTGACCAGTGACCAGTGACCAGTGACCAGTGACCAGTGACCAGTGTCCAGTGACCAGTGACCAGTGACAAGTGACCAGTGACCAGCGACCAGTGACCAGTGACCAGTGACCAGTGACCAGTGACCAGTGACCAGTGACCACTGACCATCGAAAGTGACCAGTGACCAGTGACCAGTGACCAGTGACCAGCGACCAGTGACCAGTGACCAGCGACCAGTGACCAGTGACCAGTGACCAGTGAACAGTGACCAGTGACCAGTGACGAGTGACCAGTGACCAGTGACCAGTGACCAGTGACCAGTGACCAGTGACCAGTGACCAGCGAAAGTGACCAGTGACGTGTGACCAGTGACAAGTGACAAGTGACCAGTGACCAGTGACCAGTGGCCAGTGACCAGTGACCTGTGACCAGCGAAAGTGACCAGTGACCAGTGTCCAGTGACCAGTTACCAGTGACCAGTGACCAGTGACCAGTGACCAGCGAAAGTGACACGTGACCAGTGACCAGTGACCAGTGACCAGTGACCAGTGACCAGTGACCTGCGAAATTGACCAGTGACCAGTGAATAGTGACCAGCGAAATTGACCAGTTTCCAGTGACCAGTGATAAGTGACCAGTGACCAGTGACCAGCGAAAGTGACCAGTGAACAGTGATCAGCGAAATTGACCAGTGACCATTGACCAGTGACCAGCGAAACTGACCAGTGACGAGTGACCAGTGACAAGTGACCAGTGACAAGTGACCAGTGACCACTGACCAGTGACCAGTGACCAGCGACCAGTGACCAGTGACCAGTGACCAGGGACCAGTGACCAGCGAAAGTGACCAGTGACCAGTGACCAGGGACCAGTGACCAGCGAAAGTGACCAGTGACGAGTGACCAGTGACAAGTGACCAGTGACAAGTGACCAGTGACCACTGACCAGTGACCAGTGACCAGCGACCAGTGACCAGTGACCAGTGACCATGGACCAGTGACCAGCGAAAGTGACCAGTGACCAGTGACCAGTGACCAGTGACTAGCCAAATTGAGCAGTGAGCAGTGAACAGTGACCAGTGACCAGTGACCAGTGACCAGTGACCAGCGATCAGTGACCAGTGAACAGTGACCGGTGACCAGCGACCAGTGACCAGTGACCAGTGACCAGGGACCAGTGACCAGCGAAAGTGACCAGTGACCAGTGACCAGGGACCAGTGACCAGCGAAAGTGACCAGTGACGAGTGACCAGTGACAAGTGACCAGTGACAAGTGACCAGTGACCACTGACCAGTGACCAGTGACCAGCGACCAGTGACCAGTGACCAGTGACCAGGGACCAGTGACCAGCGAAAGTGACCAGTGACCAGTGACCAGTGACCAGTGACTAGCCAAATTGAGCAGTGAGCAGTGACCAGTGACCAGTGACCAGTGACCAGTGACCAGTGACCAGCGATCAGTGACCAGTGAACAGTGACCAGTGACCAGCGAAAGTGACCAGGGACAAGTGACCAGTGACCAGTGACCAGTGACCAGTGACCAGTGACCAGTGACCAGTGACCAGTGACCAGTGACCAGTGTCCAGTGACCAGTGACCAGTGACAAGTGACCAGTGACCAGCGACCAGTGACCAGTGACCAGTGACCAGTGACCAGTGACCAGTGACCAGTGACCAGCGAAACTGACCAGTGACGAGTGACCAGTGACAAGTGACCAGTGACAAGTGACCAGTGACCACTGACCAGTGACCAGTGACCAGCGACCAGTGACCAGTGACCAGTGACCAGGGACCAGTGACCAGCGAAAGTGACCAGTGACCAGTGACCAGGGACCAGTGACCAGCGAAAGTGACCAGTGACCAGTGACCAGTGACCAGTGACTAGCCAAATTGAGCAGTGAGCAGTGACCAGTGACCAGTGACCAGTGACCAGCGATCAGTGACCAGTGAACAGTGACCAGTGACCAGCGAAAGTGACCAGGGACAAGTGACCAGTGACCAGTGACCAGTGACCAGTGACCAGTGACCAGTGACCAGTGACCAGTGACCAGTGTCCAGTGACCAGTGACCAGTGACCAGTGACCAGTGACCAGTGACCAGTGACCAGTTACCAGTGACCAGCGAAAGTGACCAGTGACGAGTGACCAGTGACGAGTGACCAGTGACAAGTGACAAGTGACCAGTGACCAGTGACCAGTGACCAGTGACCAGTGACCTGTGACCAGCGAAAGTGACCAGTGACCAGTGTCCAGTGACCAGTCACCAGTGACCAGTGACCAGTGACCAGTGACCAGTGACCAGTGACCAGTGACCAGCGAAAGTGACAGGTGACCCGTGACCAGTGACCAGTGACCAGTGACCAGTGACCAGCGAAAGTGACCAGTGACCAGTGACCAGTGACCAGCGAAAGTGACCATTGACCAGTGAATAGTGACCAGCGAAATTGGCCAGTTTCCAGTGACCAGCGAAAGTGACCAGTGAACAGTGATCAGCGAAATTGACCAGTGACCATTGACCAGTGACCAGCGAAAGTGACCAGTGACGAGTGACCAGTGACAAGTGACCAGTGACAAGTGACCAGTGACCACTGACCAGTGACCAGTGACCAGCGACCAGTGACCAGTGACCAATGACCAGTGACCAGTGACTAGCCAAATTGAGCAGTGAGCAGTGACCAGTGACCAGTGACCAGTGATCAGTGACCAGTGACCAGCGAAATTGACGAGTGACCATTGACCAGTGACCAGCGAAAGTGACCAGTGACGAGTGACCTGTGACAAGTGACCAGTGACCAGCGACCAGTGACCAGTGACCAGTGACCAGTGACCAGTGACCAGCGAAAATGACCAGTGACCAGTGACCAGTGACCAGTGACCAGTGACCAGTGTCCAGTGACCAGTGACCAGTGACCAGCGAAAGTGACCAGTGACCAGTGACCAGGGACCAGTGACCAGCGAAAGTGACCAGTGACGAGTGACCAGTGACAAGTGACCAGTGACAAGTGACCAGTGACCACTGACCAGTGACCAGTGACCAGCGACCAGTGACCAGTGACCAGTGACCAGGGACCAGTGACCAGCGAAAGTGACCAGTGACCAGTGACCAGTGACCAGTGACTAGCCAAATTGAGCAGTGAGCAGTGACCAGTGACCAGTGACCAGTGACCAGTGACCAGTGACCAGCGATCAGTGACCAGTGAACAGTGACCGGTGACCAGTGACCAGTGACCAGCGAAAATGACCAGTGATCAGTGACCAGTGACCAGCGAAATTGACAAGTGACCAGTGACCAGTGAACAGTGACAAGTGACCAGTGACCAGTGACCAGCGAAAGTGACCAGTGACGAGTGACCAGTGACAAGTGACCAGTGACCACTCACCAGTGACCAGTGACCAGCGACCAGTGACCAGTGACCAGTGACCAGGGACCAGTGACCAGCGAAAGTGACCAGTGACCAGTGACCAGGGACCAGTGACCAGCGAAAGTGACCAGTGACGAGTGACCAGTGACAAGTGACCAGTGACAAGTGACCAGTGACCACTGACCAGTGACCAGTGACCAGCGACCAGTGACCAGTGACCAGTAACCAGGGACCAGTGACCAGCGAAAGTGACCAGTGACCAGTGACCAGTGACCAGTGACTAGCCAAATTGAGCAGTGAGCAGTGACCAGTGACCAGTGACCAGTGACCAGTGACCAGTGACCAGCGATCAGTGACCAGTGAACAGTGACCAGTGACCAGCGAAAGTGACCAGGGACAAGTGACCAGTGACCAGTGACCAGTGACCAGTGACCAGTGACCAGTGACCAGTGACCAGTGACCAGTGTCCAGTGACCAGTGACCAGTGACCAGTGACCAGTGACCAGTTACCAGTGACCAGCGAAAGTGACCAGTGACGAGTGACCAGTGACGAGTGACCAGTGACAAGTGACAAGTGACCAGTGACCAGTGACCAGTGACCAGTGACCAGTGACCTGTGACCAGCGAAAGTGACCAGTGACCAGTGTCCAGTGACCAGTCACCAGTGACCAGTGACCAGTGACCAGTGACCAGTGACCAGCGAAAGTGACAGGTGACCAGTGACCAGTGACCAATGACCAGTGACCAGTGACCAGCGAAAGTGACCAGTGACCAGTGACCAGTGACCAGCGAAAGTGACCATTGACCAGTGAATAGTGACCAGCGAAATTGGCCAGTTTCCAGTGACCAGTGATAAGTGACCAGTGACCAGTGACCAGCGAAAGTGACCAGTGAACAGTGATCAGCGAAATTGACCAGTGACCATTGACCAGTGACCAGCGAAAGTGACCAGTGACGAGTGACCAGTGACAAGTGACCAGTGACAAGTGACCAGTGACAAGTGACCAGTGACCACTGACCAGTGACCAGTGACCAGCGACCAGTGACCAGTGACCAATGACCAGTGACCAGTGACTAGCCAAATTGAGCAGTGAGCAGTGACCAGTGACCAGTGACCAGTGATCAGTGACCAGTGACCAGCGAAATTGACGAGTGACCGTTGACCAGTGACCAGCGAAAGTGACCAGTGACGAGTGACCTGTGACAAGTGACCAGTGACCAGCGACCAGTGACCAGTGACCAGTGACCAGTGACCAGTGACCAGTGAGCAGCGAAAGTGACCAGTGAACAGTGACCAGTGACCAGTGACCAGCAAAATTGACCAGCAAAATTGACCAGTGACCAGTGACCAGTGACCAATGACCAGTGACCAGTGACCAGTGACCAGCGACCAGTGACCAGTGACCATTGACCAGTGACCAGTGACCAGTGACCAGTGACCAGTGACCAGCGAAAGTGATCAGGGACAAGTGACCAGTGACCAGTGACCAGTGACCAGTGACCAGTGACCAGTGACCAGTGACCAGTGTCCAGTGACCAGTGACCAGTGACAAGTGACCAGTGACCAGCGACCAGTGACCAGTGACCAGTGACCAGTGACCAGTGACCAGTGACCAGTGACCACTGACCATCGAAAGTGACCAGTGACCAGTGACCAGTGACCAGTGACCAGCGACCAGTGACCAGTGACCAGTGACCAGTGAACAGTGACCAGTGACCAGCGACCAGTGACCAGTGACCAGTGACCAGTGAACAGTGACCAGTGACCAGTGACGAGTGACCAGTGACCAGTGACCAGTGACCAGTGACCAGTGACCAGTGACCAGCGAAAGTGACCAGTGACGAGTGACCAGTGACAAGTGACAAGTGACCAGTGACCAGTGACCAGTGACCAGTGACCAGTGACCTGTGACCAGCGAAAGTGACCAGTGACCAGTGAATAGTGACCAGCGAAATTGACCAGTTTCCAGTGACCAGTGATAAGTGACCAGTGACCAGTGACCAGCGAAAGTGACCAGTGAACAGTGATCAGCGAAATTGACCAGTGACCATTGACCAGTGACCAGCGAAACTGACCAGTGACGAGTGACCAGTGACATGTGACCAGTGACAAGTGACCAGTGACCACTGACCAGTGACCAGTGACCAGCGACCAGTGACCAGTGACCAGTGACCAGGGACCAGTGACCAGCGAAAGTGACCAGTGACCAGTGACCAGGGACCAGTGACCAGCGAAAGTGACCAGTGACGAGTGACCAGTGACAAGTGACCAGTGACCAGTGACCAGTGACCAGTGACCAGTGACCAGTGACCAGTGACCAGTGACCAGTGACCAGGGACCAGTGACCAGCGAAAGTGACCAGTGACCAGTGACCAGGGACCAGTGACCAGTGACCACTGACCATCGAAAGTGACCAGTGACCAGTGACCAGTGACCAGTGACCAGCGACCAGTGACCAGTGACCAGTGACCAGTGAACAGTGACCAGTGACCAGCGACCAGTGACCAGTGACCAGTGACCAGTGAACAGTGACCAGTGACCAGTGACCAGTGACCAGTGACCAGTGACCAGTGACCAGTGACCAGCGAAAGTGACCAGTGACGAGTGACCAGTGACAAGTGACAAGTGACCAGTGACCAGTGACCAGTGACCAGTGACCAGTGACCTGTGACCAGCGAAAGTGACCAGTGACCAGTGTCCAGTGACCAGTGACCAGTGACCAGTGACCAGTGACCAGTGACCAGCGAAAGTGACAGGTGACCAGTGACCAGTGACCAGTGACCAGTGACCAGTGACCAGTGACCAGCGAAAGTGACCAGTGACCAGTGAACAGTGATCAGCGAAATTGACCAGTGACCATTGACCAGTGACCAGCGAAACTGACCAGTGACGAGTGACCAGTGACATGTGACCAGTGACAAGTGACCAGTGACCACTGACCAGTGACCAGTGTCCAGTGACCAGTGACCAGTGACCAGTGACCAGTGACCAGTGACCAGTGACCAGTGACCAGTGACCAGTGACCAGTGACCAGGGACCAGTGACCAGCGAAAGTGACCAGTGACCAGTGACCAGGGACCAGTGACCAGCGAAAGTGACCAGTGACGAGTGACCAGTGACAAGTGACCAGTGACAAGTGACCAGTGACCACTGACCAGTGACCAGTGACCAGCGACCAGTGACCAGTGACCAGTGACCAGGGACCAGTGACCAGCGAAAGTGACCAGTGACCAGTGACCAGTGACCAGTGACTAGCCAAATTGAGCAGTGAGCAGTGACCAGTGACCAGTGACCAGTGACCAGTGACCAGTGACCAGCGATCAGTGACCAGTGAACAGTGACCAGTGACCAGCGAAAGTGACCAGGGACAAGTGACCAGTGACCAGTGACCAGTGACCAGTGACCAGTGACCAGTGACCAGTGACCAGTGACCAGTGACCAGTGACCAGTGACCAGTGACCAGTGACCAGCGAAAGTGACCATTGACCAGTGAATAGTGACCAGCGAAATTGGCCAGTTTCCAGTGACCAGTGATAAGTGACCAGTGACCAGTGACCAGCGAAAGTGACCAGTGAACAGTGATCAGCGAAATTGACCAGTGACCATTGACCAGTGACCAGCGAAAGTGACCAGTGACGAGTGACCAGTGACCAGTGACCAGTGACCAGTGACCAGTGACCAGTGACCAGTGTCCAGTGACCAGTGACCAGTGACAAGTGACCAGTGACCAGCGACCAGTGACCAGTGACCAGTGACCAGTGACCAGTGACCAGTGACCAGTGACCACTGACCATCGAAAGTGACCAGTGACCAGTGACCAGTGACCAGTGACCAGCGACCAGTGACCAGTGACCAGTGACCAGTGAACAGTGACCAGTGACCAGCGACCAGTGACCAGTGACCAGTGACCAGTGAACAGTGACCAGTGACCAGTGACCAGTGACCAGTGACCAGTGACCAGTGACCAGTGACCAGCGAAAGTGACCAGTGACGAGTGACCAGTGACGAGTGACCAGTGACAAGTGACAAGTGACCAGTGACCAGTGACCAGTGACCAGTGACCAGTGACCTGTGACCAGCGAAAGTGACCAGTGACCAGTGTCCAGTGACCAGTCACCAGTGACCAGTGACCAGTGACCAGTGACCAGTGACCAGCGAAAGTGACAGGTGACCAGTGACCAGTGACCAATGACCAGTGACCAGTGACCAGCGAAAGTGACCAGTGACCAGTGACCAGTGACCAGCGAAAGTGACCATTGACCAGTGAATAGTGACCAGCGAAATTGGCCAGTTTCCAGTGACCAGTGATAAGTGACCAGTGACCAGTGACCAGCGAAAGTGACCAGTGAACAGTGATCAGCGAAATTGACCAGTGACCATTGACCAGTGACCAGCGAAAGTGACCAGTGACGAGTGACCAGTGACAAGTGACCAGTGACAAGTGACCAGTGACAAGTGACCAGTGACCACTGACCAGTGACCAGTGACCAGCGACCAGTGACCAGTGACCAATGACCAGTGACCAGTGACTAGCCAAATTGAGCAGTGAGCAGTGACCAGTGACCAGTGACCAGTGATCAGTGACCAGTGACCAGCGAAATTGACGAGTGACCGTTGACCAGTGACCAGCGAAAGTGACCAGTGACGAGTGACCTGTGACAAGTGACCAGTGACCAGCGACCAGTGACCAGTGACCAGTGACCAGTGACCAGTGACCAGTGAGCAGCGAAAGTGACCAGTGAACAGTGACCAGTGACCAGTGACCAGCAAAATTGACCAGCAAAATTGACCAGTGACCAGTGACCAGTGACCAATGACCAGTGACCAGTGACCAGTGACCAGCGACCAGTGACCAGTGACCATTGACCAGTGACCAGTGACCAGTGACCAGTGACCAGTGACCAGCGAAAGTGATCAGGGACAAGTGACCAGTGACCAGTGACCAGTGACCAGTGACCAGTGACCAGTGACCAGTGACCAGTGTCCAGTGACCAGTGACCAGTGACAAGTGACCAGTGACCAGCGACCAGTGACCAGTGACCAGTGACCAGTGACCAGTGACCAGTGACCAGTGACCACTGACCATCGAAAGTGACCAGTGACCAGTGACCAGTGACCAGTGACCAGCGACCAGTGACCAGTGACCAGTGACCAGTGAACAGTGACCAGTGACCAGCGACCAGTGACCAGTGACCAGTGACCAGTGAACAGTGACCAGTGACCAGTGACGAGTGACCAGTGACCAGTGACCAGTGACCAGTGACCAGTGACCAGTGACCAGCGAAAGTGACCAGTGACGAGTGACCAGTGACAAGTGACAAGTGACCAGTGACCAGTGACCAGTGACCAGTGACCAGTGACCTGTGACCAGCGAAAGTGACCAGTGACCAGTGAATAGTGACCAGCGAAATTGACCAGTTTCCAGTGACCAGTGATAAGTGACCAGTGACCAGTGACCAGCGAAAGTGACCAGTGAACAGTGATCAGCGAAATTGACCAGTGACCATTGACCAGTGACCAGCGAAACTGACCAGTGACGAGTGACCAGTGACATGTGACCAGTGACAAGTGACCAGTGACCACTGACCAGTGACCAGTGACCAGCGACCAGTGACCAGTGACCAGTGACCAGGGACCAGTGACCAGCGAAAGTGACCAGTGACCAGTGACCAGGGACCAGTGACCAGCGAAAGTGACCAGTGACGAGTGACCAGTGACAAGTGACCAGTGACCAGTGACCAGTGACCAGTGACCAGTGACCAGTGACCAGTGACCAGTGACCAGTGACCAGGGACCAGTGACCAGCGAAAGTGACCAGTGACCAGTGACCAGGGACCAGTGACCAGTGACCACTGACCATCGAAAGTGACCAGTGACCAGTGACCAGTGACCAGTGACCAGCGACCAGTGACCAGTGACCAGTGACCAGTGAACAGTGACCAGTGACCAGCGACCAGTGACCAGTGACCAGTGACCAGTGAACAGTGACCAGTGACCAGTGACCAGTGACCAGTGACCAGTGACCAGTGACCAGTGACCAGCGAAAGTGACCAGTGACGAGTGACCAGTGACAAGTGACAAGTGACCAGTGACCAGTGACCAGTGACCAGTGACCAGTGACCTGTGACCAGCGAAAGTGACCAGTGACCAGTGTCCAGTGACCAGTGACCAGTGACCAGTGACCAGTGACCAGTGACCAGCGAAAGTGACAGGTGACCAGTGACCAGTGACCAGTGACCAGTGACCAGTGACCAGTGACCAGCGAAAGTGACCAGTGACCAGTGAACAGTGATCAGCGAAATTGACCAGTGACCATTGACCAGTGACCAGCGAAACTGACCAGTGACGAGTGACCAGTGACATGTGACCAGTGACAAGTGACCAGTGACCACTGACCAGTGACCAGTGTCCAGTGACCAGTGACCAGTGACCAGTGACCAGTGACCAGTGACCAGTGACCAGTGACCAGTGACCAGTGACCAGTGACCAGGGACCAGTGACCAGCGAAAGTGACCAGTGACCAGTGACCAGGGACCAGTGACCAGCGAAAGTGACCAGTGACGAGTGACCAGTGACAAGTGACCAGTGACAAGTGACCAGTGACCACTGACCAGTGACCAGTGACCAGCGACCAGTGACCAGTGACCAGTGACCAGGGACCAGTGACCAGCGAAAGTGACCAGTGACCAGTGACCAGTGACCAGTGACTAGCCAAATTGAGCAGTGAGCAGTGACCAGTGACCAGTGACCAGTGACCAGTGACCAGTGACCAGCGATCAGTGACCAGTGAACAGTGACCAGTGACCAGCGAAAGTGACCAGGGACAAGTGACCAGTGACCAGTGACCAGTGACCAGTGACCAGTGACCAGTGACCAGTGACCAGTGACCAGTGACCAGTGACCAGTGACCAGTGACCAGTGACCAGCGAAAGTGACCATTGACCAGTGAATAGTGACCAGCGAAATTGGCCAGTTTCCAGTGACCAGTGATAAGTGACCAGTGACCAGTGACCAGCGAAAGTGACCAGTGAACAGTGATCAGCGAAATTGACCAGTGACCATTGACCAGTGACCAGCGAAAGTGACCAGTGACGAGTGACCAGTGACCAGTGACCAGTGACCAGTGACCAGTGACCAGTGACCAGTGTCCAGTGACCAGTGACCAGTGACAAGTGACCAGTGACCAGCGACCAGTGACCAGTGACCAGTGACCAGTGACCAGTGACCAGTGACCAGTGACCACTGACCATCGAAAGTGACCAGTGACCAGTGACCAGTGACCAGTGACCAGCGACCAGTGACCAGTGACCAGTGACCAGTGAACAGTGACCAGTGACCAGCGACCAGTGACCAGTGACCAGTGACCAGTGAACAGTGACCAGTGACCAGTGACCAGTGACCAGTGACCAGTGACCAGTGACCAGTGACCAGCGAAAGTGACCAGTGACGAGTGACCAGTGACAAGTGACAAGTGACCAGTGACCAGTGACCAGTGACCAGTGACCAGTGACCTGTGACCAGCGAAAGTGACCAGTGACCAGTGTCCAGTGACCAGTGACCAGTGACCAGTGACCAGTGACCAGTGACCAGCGAAAGTGACAGGTGACCAGTGACCAGTGACCAGTGACCAGTGACCAGTGACCAGCGAAAGTGACCAGTGACCAGTGAATAGTGACCAGCGAAATTGACCAGTTTCCAGTGACCAGTGATAAGTGACCAGTGACCAGTGACCAGCGAAAGTGACCAGTGAACAGTGATCAGCGAAATTGACCAGTGACCATTGACCAGTGACCAGCGAAACTGACCAGTGACGAGTGACCAGTGACAAGTGACCAGTGACCACTGACCAGTGACCAGTGACCAGTGACCAGTGACCAGTGACCAGTGACCAGTGACCAGTGACCAGTTACCAGTGACCAGCGAAAGTGACCAGTGACGAGTGACCAGTGACAAGTGACCAGTGACCAGTTTCCAGTGACCAGTGATAAGTGACCAGTGACCAGTGACCAGCGAAAGTGACCAGTGAACAGTGATCAGCGAAATTGACCAGTGACCATTGACCAGTGACCAGCGAAACTGACCAGTGACGAGTGACCAGTGACAAGTGACGAGTGACCAGTGACCAGTGACCAGTGACCAGTGACCAGTGACCAGTGACCAGTGACCAGTGACCAGTGTCCAGTGACCAGTGACCAGTGACAAGTGACCAGTGACCAGCGACCAGTGACCAGTGACCAGTGACCAGTGACCAGTGACCAGTGACCAGTGACCACTGACCATCGAAAGTGACCAGTGACCAGTGACCAGTGACCAGTGACCAGCGACCAGTGACCAGTGACCAGTGACCAGTGAACAGTGACCAGTGACCAGCGACCAGTGACCAGTGACCAGTGACCAGTGAACAGTGACCAGTGACCAGTGACGAGTGACCAGTGACCAGTGACCAGTGACCAGTGACCAGTGACCAGTGACCAGTGACCAGTGACCAGCGAAAGTGACCAGTGACGAGTGACCAGTGACCAGTGACCAGTGACCAGTGACCAGTGATCAGTGACCAGCGAAAGTGACCATTGACCTGTGAATAGTGACCAGCGAAATTGGCCAGTTTCCAGTGACCAGTGATAAGTGACCAGTGACCAGTGACCAGCGAAAGTGACCAGTGAACAGTGATCAGCGAAATTGACCAGTGACCATTGACCAGTGACCAGCGAAACTGACCAGTGACGAGTGACCAGTGACAAGTGACCAGTGACAAGTGACCAGTGACCACTGACCAGTGACCAGTGACCAGCGACCAGTGACCAGTGACCAGTGACCAGGGACCAGTGACCAGCGAAAGTGACCAGTGACCAGTGACCAGGGACCAGTGACCAGCGAAAGTGACCAGTGACGAGTGACCAGTGACAAGTGACCAGTGACAAGTGACCAGTGACCACTGACCAGTGACCAGTGACCAGCGACCAGTGACCAGTGACCAGTGACCAGGGACCAGTGACCAGCGAAAGTGACCAGTGACCAGTGACCAGTGACCAGTGACTAGCCAAATTGAGCAGTGAGCAGTGACCAGTGACCAGTGACCAGTGACCAGTGACCAGTGACCAGCGATCAGTGACCAGTGAACAGTGACCGCTGACAGCGACCAGTGACCAGTGACCAGTGACCAGGGACCAGTGACCAGCGAAAGTGACCAGTGACCAGTGACCAGGGACCAGTGACCAGCGAAAGTGACCAGTGACGAGTGACCAGTGACAAGTGACCAGTGACAAGTGACCAGTGACCACTGACCAGTGACCAGTGACCAGCGACCAGTGACCAGTGACCAGTGACCAGGGACCAGTGACCAGCGAAAGTGACCAGTGACCAGTGACCAGTGACCAGTGACTAGCCAAATTGAGCAGTGAGCAGTGACCAGTGACCAGTGACCAGTGACCAGTGACCAGTGACCAGCGATCAGTGACCAGTGAAAAGTGACCAGTGACCAGCGAAAGTGACCAGGGACAAGTGACCAGTGACCAGTGACCAGTGACCAGTGACCAGTGACCAGTGACCAGTGACCAGTGACCAGTGACCAGTGTCCAGTGACCAGTGACCAGTGACAAGTGACCAGTGACCAGCGACCAGTGACCAGTGACCAGTGACCAGTGACCAGTGACCAGTGACCAGTGACCAGTGACCAGCGAAACTGACCAGTGACGAGTGACCAGTGACAAGTGACCAGTGACAAGTGACCAGTGACCACTGACCAGTGACCAGTGACCAGCGACCAGTGACCAGTGACCAGTGACCAGGGACCAGTGACCAGCGAAAGTGACCAGTGACCAGTGACCAGGGACCAGTGACCAGCGAAAGTGACCAGTGACGAGTGACCAGTGACAAGTGACCACTGACAAGTGACCAGTGACCACTGACCAGTGACCAGTGACCAGCGACCAGTGACCAGTGACCAGTGACCAGGGACCAGTGACCAGGGACCAGTGACCAGTGACCAGTGACTAGCCAAATTGAGCAGTGAGCAGTGACCAGTGACCAGTGACCAGTGACCAGTGACCAGTGACCAGCGATCAGTGACCAGTGAACAGTGACCGGTGACCAGCGACCAGTGACCAGTGACCAGTGACCAGGGACCAGTGACCAGCGAAAGTGACCAGTGACCAGTGACCAGGGACCAGTGACCAGCGAAAGTGACCAGTGACGAGTGACCAGTGACAAGTGACCAGTGACCACTGACCAGTGACCAGTGACCAGCGACCAGTGACCAGTGACCAGTGACCAGTGACCAGTGACCAGTGACCAGTGAACAGTGACCAGTGACCAGTGACCAGTGACCAGCGAAAGTGACCAGTGACGAGTGACCAGTGACAAGTGACAAGTGACCAGTGACCAGTGACCAGTGACCTGTGACCAGCGAAAGTGACCAGTGACCAGTGTCCAGTGACCAGTCACCAGTGACCCGTGACCAGTGACCAGTGACCAGTGACCAGCGAAAGTGACAGGTGACCAGTGACCAGTGACCAGTGACCAGTGACCAGTGACCAGCGAAAGTGACCAGTGACCAGTGACCAGTGACCAGCGAAAGTGACCATTGACCAGTGAATAGTGACCAGCGAAATTGGCCAGTTTCCAGTGACCAGTGATAAGTGACCAGTGACCAGTGACCAGCGAAAGTGACCAGTGAACAGTGATCAGCGAAATTGACCAGTGACCATTGACCAGTGACCAGCGAAAGTGACCAGTGACGAGTGACCAGTGACAAGTGACCAGTGACAAGTGACCAGTGACCACTGACCAGTGACCAGTGACCAGCGACCAGTGACCAGTGACCAATGACCAGTGACCAGTGACTAGCCAAATTGAGCAGTGAGCAGTGACCAGTGACCAGTGACCAGTGATCAGTGACCAGTGACCAGCGAAATTGACCAGTGACCATTGACCAGTGACCAGCGAAAGTGACCAGTGACGAGTGACCTGTGACAAGTGACCAGTGACCAGCGACCAGTGACCAGTGACCAGTGACCAGTGACCAGTGACCAGCGAAAATGACCAGTGACCAGTGACCAGTGACCAGCGAAATTGACCAGTGACCAGTGACCAGTGTCCAGTGACCAGTGACCAGTGACAAGTGACCAGTGACCAGCGACCAGTGACCAGTGACCAGTGACCAGTGACCAGTGACCAGTGACCAGTGACCAGTGACCACTGACCATCGAAAGTGACCAGTGACCAGTGACCAGTGACCAGTGACCAGCGACCAGTGACCAGTGACCAGTGACCAGTGAACAGTGACCAGTGACCAGCGACCAGTGACCAGTGACCAGTGACCAGTGAACAGTGACCAGTGACCAGTGACGAGTGACCAGTGACCAGTGACCAGTGACCAGTGACCAGTGACCAGCGAAAGTGACCAGTGACGAGTGACCAGTGACAAGTGACAAGTGACCAGTGACCAGTGACCAGTGACCAGTGAACAGTGACCTGTGACCAGCGAAAGTGACCAGTGACCAGTGTCCAGTGACCAGTGACCAGTGACCAGTGTCCAGTGACCAGTGACCAGCGAAAGTGACAGGTGACCAGTGACCAGTGACCAGTGACCAGTGACCAGTGACCAGCGAAAGTGACCAGTGACCAGTGAATAGTGACCAGCGAAATTGACCAGTTTCCAGTGACCAGTGATAAGTGACCAGTGACCAGTGACCAGCGAAAGTGACCAGTGAACAGTGATCAGCGAAATTGACCAGTGACCATTGACCAGTGACCAGCGAAACTGACCAGTGACGAGTGACCAGTGACAAGTGACCAGTGACAAGTGACCAGTGACCACTGACCAGTGACCAGTGACCAGCGACCAGTGACCAGTGACCAGTGACCAGGGACCAGTGACCAGCGAAAGTGACCAGTGACCAGTGACCAGGGACCAGTGACCAGCGAAAGTGACCAGTGACGAGTGACCAGTGACAAGTGACCAGTGACAAGTGACCAGTGACCACTGACCAGTGACCAGTGACCAGCGACCAGTGACCAGTGACCAGTAACCAGGGACCAGTGACCAGCGAAAGTGACCAGTGACCAGTGACCAGTGACCAGTGACTAGCCAAATTCAGCAGTGAGCAGTGACCAGTGACCAGTGACCAGTGACCAGTGACCAGCGATCAGTGACCAGTGAACAGTGACCGGTGACCAGTGACCAGTGACCAGCGAAAATGACCAGTGATCAGTGACCAGTGACCAGCGAAATTGACAAGTGACCAGTGACCAGTGAACAGTGACAAGTGACCAGTGACCAGTGACCAGGGACCAGTGACCAGCGAAAGTGACCAGTGACGAGTGACCAGTGACAAGTGACCAGTGACAAGTGACCAGTGACCACTGACCAGTGACCAGTGACCAGCGACCAGTGACCAGTGACCAGTGACCAGGGACCAGTGACCAGCGAAAGTGACCAGTGACCAGTGACCAGTGACCAGTGACTAGCCAAATTGAGCAGTGAGCAGTGACCAGTGACCAGTGACCAGTGACCAGTGACCAGTGACCAGCGATCAGTTACCAGTGAACAGTGACCGGTGACCAGTGACCAGTGACCAGCGAAAATGACCAGTGATCAGTGACCAGTGACCAGCGAAATTGACAAGTGACCAGTGACCAGTGAACAGTGACAAGTGACCAGTGACCAGTGACCAGCGAAAGTGACCAGTGACGAGTGACCAGTGACAAGTGACCAGTGACAAGTGTCCAGTGACCACTCACCAGTGACCAGTGACCAGCGACCAGTGACCAGTGACCAGTGACCAGGGACCAGTGACCAGCGAAAGTGACCAGTGACCAGTGACCAGGGACCAGTGACCAGCGAAAGTGACCAGTGACGAGTGACCAGTGACAAGTGACCAGTGACAAGTGACCAGTGACCACTGACCAGTGACCAGTGACCAGCGACCAGTGACCAGTGACCAGTGACCAGGGACCAGTGACCAGCGAAAGTGACCAGTGACCAGTGACCAGTGACCAGTGACTAGCCAAATTGAGCAGTGAGCAGTGACCAGTGACCAGTGACCAGTGACCAGCGATCAGTGACCAGTGAACAGTGACCAGTGACCAGCGAAAGTGACCAGGGACAAGTGACCAGTGACCAGTGACCAGTGACCAGTGACCAGTTACCAGTGACCAGCGAAAGTGACCAGTGACGAGTGACCAGTGACAAGTGACAAGTGACCAGTGACCAGTGACCAGTGACCTGTGACCAGCGAAAGTGACCAGTGACCAGTGTCCAGTGACCAGTCACCAGTGACCAGTGACCAGTGACCAGTGACCAGTGACCAGTGACCAGTGACCAGCGAAAGTGACAGGTGACCAGTGACCAGTGACCAGTGACCAGTGACCAGTGACCAGCGAAAGTGACCAGTGACCAGTGACCAGTGACCAGCGAAAGTGACCATTGACCAGTGAATAGTGACCAGCGAAATTGGCCAGTTTCCAGTGACCAGTGATAAGTGACCAGTGACCAGTGACCAGCGAAAGTGACCAGTGAACAGTGATCAGCGAAATTGACCAGTGACCATTGACCAGTGACCAGCGAAAGTGACCAGTGACGAGTGACCAGTGACAAGTGACCAGTGACAAGTGACCAGTGACCACTGACCAGTGACCAGTGACCAGCGACCAGTGACCAGTGACCAATGACCAGTGACCAGTGACTAGCCAAATTGAGCAGTGAGCAGTGACCAGTGACCAGTGACCAGTGATCAGTGACCAGTGACCAGCGAAATTGACGAGTGACCATTGACCAGTGACCAGCGAAAGTGACCAGTGACGAGTGACCTGTGACAAGTGACCAGTGACCAGCGACCAGTGACCAGTGACCAGTGACCAGTGACCAGTGACCAGCGAAAATGACCAGTGACCAGTGACCAGTGACCAGCGAAATTGACCAGTGACCAGTGACCAGTGACCAGTGTCCAGTGACCAGTGACCAGTGACCAGCGAAAGTGACCAGTGACCAGTGACCAGGGACCAGTGACCAGCGAAAGTGACCAGTGACGAGTGACCAGTGACAAGTGACCAGTGACAAGTGACCAGTGACCACTGACCAGTGACCAGTGACCAGCGACCAGTGACCAGTGACCAGTGACCAGGGACCAGTGACCAGCGAAAGTGACCAGTGACCAGTGACCAGTGACCAGTGACTAGCCAAATTGAGCAGTGAGCAGTGACCAGTGACCAGTGACCAGTGACCAGTGACCAGTGACCAGCGATCAGTGACCAGTGAACAGTGACCGGTGACCAGTGACCAGTGACCAGCGAAAATGACCAGTGATCAGTGACCAGTGACCAGCGAAATTGACAAGTGACCAGTGACCAGTGAACAGTGACATGTGACCAGTGACCAGTGACCAGCGAAAGTGACCAGTGACGAGTGACCAGTGACAAGTGACCAGTGACCACTCACCAGTGACCAGTGACCAGCGACCAGTGACCAGTGACCAGTCACCAGTGACCAGTGACCAGTGACCAGTGACCAGTGACCAGCGAAAGTGACAGGTGACCAGTGACCAGTGACCAGTGACCAGTGACCAGTGACCAGCGAAAGTGACCAGTGACCAGTGACCAGTGACCAGCGAAAGTGACCATTGACCAGTGAATAGTGACCAGCGAAATTGGCCAGTTTCCAGTGACCAGTGATAAGTGACCAGTGACCAGTGACCAGCGAAAGTGACCAGTGAACAGTGATCAGCGAAATTGACCAGTGACCATTGACCAGTGACCAGCGAAAGTGACCAGTGACGAGTGACCAGTGACAAGTGACCAGTGACAAGTGACCAGTGACAAGTGACCAGTGACCACTGACCAGTGACCAGTGACCAGCGACCAGTGACCAGTGACCAATGACCAGTGACCAGTGACTAGCCAAATTGAGCAGTGAGCAGTGACCAGTGACCAGTGACCAGTGATCAGTGACCAGTGACCAGCGAAATTGGCCAGTTTCCAGTGACCAGTGATAAGTGACCAGTGACCAGTGACCAGCGAAAGTGACCAGTGAACAGTGATCAGCGAAATTGACCAGTGACCATTGACCAGTGACCAGCGAAAGTGACCAGTGACGAGTGACCAGTGACAAGTGACCAGTGACAAGTGACCAGTGACAAGTGACCAGTGACCAGTGACCAGTGACCAGTGACCAGTGTCCAGTGACCAGTGACCAGTGACAAGTGACCAGTGACCAGCGACCAGTGACCAGTGACCAGTGACCAGTGACCAGTGACCAGTGACCACTGACCATCGAAAGTGACCAGTGACCAGTGACCAGTGACCAGTGACCAGCGACCAGTGACCAGTGACCAGTGACCAGTGAACAGTGACTAGTGACCAGCGACCAGTGACCAGTGACCAGTGACCAGTGAACAGTGACCAGTGACCAGTGACGAGTGACCAGTGACCAGTGACCAGTGACCAGTGACCAGTGACCAGTGACCAGTGACCAGTGACCAGCGAAAGTGACCAGTGACGAGTGACCAGTGACAAGTGACAAGTGACCAGTGACCAGTGACCAGTGACCAGTGACCAGTGACCTGTGACCAGCGAAAGTGACCAGTGACCAGTGTCCAGTGACCAGTGACCAGTGACCAGTGACCAGCGAAAGTGACAGGTGACCAGTGACCAGTGACCAGTGACCAGTGACCAGTGACCAGCGAAAGTGACCAGTGACCAGTGAATAGTGACCAGCGAAATTGACCAGTTTCCAGTGACCAGTGATAAGTGACCAGTGACCAGTGACCAGCGAAAGTGACCAGTGAACAGTGATCAGCGAAATTGACCAGTGACCATTGACCTGTGACCAGCGAAACTGACCAGTGACGAGTGACCAGTGACAAGTGACCAGTGACAAGTGACCAGTGACCACTGACCAGTGACCAGTGACCACCGACCAGTGACCAGTGACCAGTGACCAGGGACCAGTGACCAGCGAAAGTGACCAGTGACCAGTGACCAGGGACCAGTGACCAGCGAAAGTGACCAGTGACGAGTGACCAGTGACAAGTGACCAGTGACAAGTGACCAGTGACCACTGACCAGTGACCAGTGACCAGTGACCAGTGACCAGCGAAAGTGACCAGTGAACAGTGATCAGCGAAATTGACCAGTGACCATTGACCTGTGACCAGCGAAACTGACCAGTGACCAGTGACCAGTGACCAGTGACTAGCCAAATTGAGCAGTGAGCAGTGACCAGTGACAAGTGACCAGTGACAAGTGACCAGTGACCACTCACCAGTGACCAGTGACCAGCGACCAGTGACCAGTGACCAGTGACCAGGGACCAGTGACCAGCGAAAGTGACCAGTGACCAGTGACCAGGGACCAGTGACCAGCGAAAGTGACCAGTGACGAGTGACCAGTGACAAGTGACCAGTGACAAGTGACCAGTGACCACTGACCAGTGACCAGTGACCAGCGACCAGTGACCAGTGACCAGTGACCAGGGACCAGTGACCAGCGAAAGTGACCAGTGACCAGTGACCAGTGACCAGTGACTAGCCAAATTGAGCAGTGAGCAGTGACCAGTGAGCAGTGACCAGTGACCAGTGACCAGTGACCAGCGATCAGTGACCAGTGAACAGTGACCAGTGACCAGCGAAAGTGACCAGGGACAAGTGACCAGTGACCAGTGACCAGTGACCAGTGACCAGTGACCAGTGACCAGTGACCAGTGACCAGTGACCAGTGACCAGTGACCAGTGACCAGTTACCAGCGAAAGTGACCAGTGACGAGTGACCAGTGACAAGTGACCAGTGACCAGTGACCAGCGAAAGTGACCAGTGACGAGTGACCAGTGACAAGTGACCAGTGACAAGTGACCAGTGACCACTGACCAGTGACCAGTGACCAGCGACCAGTGACCAGTGACCAGTGACCAGGGACCAGTGACCAGCGAAAGTGACCAGTGACCAGTGACCAGGGACCAGTGACCAGCGAAAGTGACAGGAGACCAGTGACCAGTGACCAGTGACCAGTGACCAGTGACCAGTGACCAGTGACCAGTGACCAGTGACCAGCGAAAGTGACCATTGACCAGTGAATAGTGACCAGCGAAATTGGCCAGTTTCCAGTGACCAGTGATAAGTGACCAGTGACCAGTGACCAGCGAAAGTGACCAGTGAACAGTGATCAGCGAAATTGACCAGCGACCAGCGAAAGTGACCAGTGACGAGTGACCAGTGACAAGTGACCAGTGACAAGTGACCAGTGACCACTGACCAGTGACCAGTGACCAGCGACCAGTGACCAGTGACCAATGACCAGTGACCAGTGACTAGCCAAATTGAGCAGTGAGCAGTGACCAGTGACCAGTGACCAGTGATCAGTGACCAGTGACCAGCGAAATTGACCAGTGACCATTGACCAGTGACCAGCGAAAGTGACCAGTGACGAGTGACCTGTGACAAGTGACCAGTGACCAGCGACCAGTGACCAGTGACCTGTGACCAGTGACCAGTGACCAGCGAAAATGACCAGTGACCAGTGACCAGTGACCAGCGAAATTGACCAGTGACCAGTGACCAGTGACCAGTGTCCAGTGACCAGTGACCAGTGACCAGCGAAAGTGACCAGTGACCAGGGACCAGTGACCAGTGACCAGCGAAATTGACCAGTGACCAGTGACCAGTGACCAGTGACAAGTGACCAGTGACCAGTGAGCAGCGAAAGTGACCAGTGAACAGTGACCAGTGACCAGTGACCAGCAAAATTGACCAGCAAAATTGACCAGTGACCAGTGACCAGTGACCAATGACCAGTGACCAGTGACCAGTGACCAGCGACCAGTGACCAGTGACCATTGACCAGTGACCAGTGACCAGTGACCAGTGACCAGTGACCAGCGAAAGTGACCAGGGACAAGTGACCAGTGACCAGTGACCAGTGACCAGTGACCAGTGTCCAGTGACCAGTGACCAGTGACAAGTGACCAGTGACCAGCGACCAGTGACCAGTGACCAGTGACCAGTGACCAGTGACCAGTGACCAGTGACCAGTGACCAGTGACCAGTGAACAGTGACCAGTGACCAGCGACCAGTGACCAGTGACCAGTGACCAGTGAACAGTGACCAGTGACCAGTGACGAGTGACCAGTGACCAGTGACCAGTGACCAGTGACCAGTGACCAGTGACCAGCGAAAGTGACCAGTGACGAGTGACCAGTGACAAGTGACAAGTGACCAGTGACCAGTGACCAGTGACCAGTGACCAGTGACCTGTGACCAGCGAAAGTGACCAGTGACCAGTGTCCAGTGACCAGTGACCAGTGACCAGTGACCAGTGACCAGTGAATAGTGACCAGCGAAATTGACCAGTTTCCAGTGACCAGTGATAAGTGACCAGTGACCAGTGACCAGCGAAAGTGACCAGTGAACAGTGATCAGCGAAATTGACCAGTGACCATTGACCAGTGACCAGCGAAACTGACCAGTGACGAGTGACCAGTGACAAGTGACCAGTGACAAGTGACCAGTGACCACTGACCAGTGACCAGTGACCAGCGACCAGTGACCAGTGACCAGTGACCAGGGACCAGTGACCAGCGAAAGTGACCAGTGACGAGTGACCAGTGACAAGTGACAAGTGACCAGTGACCAGTGACCAGTGACCAGTGACCAGTGACCTGTGACCAGCGAAAGTGACCAGTGACCAGTGTCCAGTGACCAGTGACCAGTGACCAGTGACCAGCGAAAGTGACAGGTGACCAGTGACCAGTGACCAGTGACCAGTGACCAGTGACCAGCGAAAGTGACCAGTGACCAGTGAATAGTGACCAGCGAAATTGACCAGTTTCCAGTGACCAGTGATAAGTGACCAGTGACCAGTGACCAGCGAAAGTGACCAGTGAACAGTGATCAGCGAAATTGACCAGTGACCATTGACCAGTGACCAGCGAAACTGACCAGTGACGAGTGACCAGTGACAAGTGACCAGTGACCACTGACCAGTGACCAGTGACCAGTGACCAGTGACCAGTGACCAGTGACCAGTGACCAGTGACCAGTTACCAGTGACCAGCGAAAGTGACCAGTGACGAGTGACCAGTGACAAGTGACCAGTGACCAGTTTCCAGTGACCAGTGATAAGTGACCAGTGACCAGTGACCAGCGAAAGTGACCAGTGAACAGTGATCAGCGAAATTGACCAGTGACCATTGACCAGTGACCAGCGAAACTGACCAGTGACGAGTGACCAGTGACAAGTGACGAGTGACCAGTGACCAGTGACCAGTGACCAGTGACCAGTGACCAGTGACCAGTGACCAGTGACCAGTGTCCAGTGACCAGTGACCAGTGACAAGTGACCAGTGACCAGCGACCAGTGACCAGTGACCAGTGACCAGTGACCAGTGACCAGTGACCAGTGACCACTGACCATCGAAAGTGACCAGTGACCAGTGACCAGTGACCAGTGACCAGCGACCAGTGACCAGTGACCAGTGACCAGTGAACAGTGACTAGTGACCAGCGACCAGTGACCAGTGACCAGTGACCAGTGAACAGTGACCAGTGACCAGTGACGAGTGACCAGTGACCAGTGACCAGTGACCAGTGACCAGTGACCAGTGACCAGTGACCAGTGACCAGCGAAAGTGACCAGTGACGAGTGACCAGTGACAAGTGACAAGTGACCAGTGACCAGTGACCAGTGACCAGTGACCAGTGACCTGTGACCAGCGAAAGTGACCAGTGACCAGTGTCCAGTGACCAGTGACCAGTGACCAGTGACCAGCGAAAGTGACTGGTGACCAGTGACCAGTGACCAGTGACCAGTGACCAGTGACCAGCGAAAGTGACCAGTGACCAGTGAATAGTGACCAGCGAAATTGACCAGTTTCCAGTGACCAGTGATAAGTGACCAGTGACCAGTGACCAGCGAAAGTGACCAGTGAACAGTGATCAGCGAAATTGACCAGTGACCATTGACCTGTGACCAGCGAAACTGACCAGTGACGAGTGACCAGTGACAAGTGACCAGTGACAAGTGACCAGTGACCACTGACCAGTGACCAGTGACCACCGACCAGTGACCAGTGACCAGTGACCAGGGACCAGTGACCAGCGAAAGTGACCAGTGACCAGTGACCAGGGACCAGTGACCAGCGAAAGTGACCAGTGACGAGTGACCAGTGACAAGTGACCAGTGACAAGTGACCAGTGACCACTGACCAGTGACCAGTGACCAGGGACCAGTGACGAGCGAAAGTGACCAGTGACCAGTGACCAGTGACCAGTGACTAGCCAAATTGAGCAGTGAGCAGTGACCAGTGACCAGTGACCAGTGACCAGTGACCAGTGACCAGTGACCAGCGATCAGTGACCAGTGAACAGTGACCGGTGACCAGTGACCAGTGACGAGTGACCAGTGACAAGTGACCAGTGACAAGTGACCAGTGACCACTCACCAGTGACCAGTGACCAGCGACCAGTGACCAGGGACCAGTGACCAGCGAAAGTGACCAGTGACCAGTGACCAGGGACCAGTGACCAGCGAAAGTGACCAGTGACGAGTGACCAGTGACAAGTGACCAGTGACAAGTGACCAGTGACCACTGACTAGTGACCAGTGACCAGCGACCAGTGACCAGTGACCAGTGACCAGGGACCAGTGACCAGCGAAAGTGACCAGTGACCAGTGACCAGTGACCAGTGACTAGCCAAATTGAGCAGTGAGCAGTGACCAGTGAGCAGTGACCGGTGAACAGTGACCAGTGACCAGCGATCAGTGACCAGTGAACAGTGACCAGTGACCAGCGAAAGTGACCAGGGACAAGTGACCAGTGACCAGTGACCAGTGACCAGTGACCAGTGACCAGTGACCAGTGACCAGTGACCAGTGACCAGTGACCAGTGACCAGTGACCAGTTACCAGCGAAAGTGACCAGTGACGAGTGACCAGTGACAAGTGACCAGTGACCAGTGACCAGCGAAAGTGACCAGTGACGAGTGACCAGTGACAAGTGACCAGTGACAAGTGACCAGTCACCACTGACCAGTGACCAGTGACCAGCGACCAGTGACCAGTGACCAGTGACCAGGGACCAGTGACCAGCGAAAGTGACCAGTGACCAGTGACCAGGGACCAGTGACCAGCGAAAGTGACAGGAGACCAGTGACCAGTGACCAGTGACCAGTGACCAGTGACCAGTGACCAGTGACCAGTGACCAGCGAAAGTGACCATTGACCAGTGAATAGTGACCAGCGAAATTGGCCAGTTTCCAGTGACCAGTGATAAGTGACCAGTGACCAGTGACCAGCGAAAGTGACCAGTGAACAGTGATCAGCGAAATTGACCAGCGACCAGCGAAAGTGACCAGTGACGAGTGACCAGTGACAAGTGACCAGTGACCAGTGACCAGTGACCACTGACCAGTGACCAGTGACCAGCGACCAGTGACCAGTGACCAATGACCAGTGACCAGTGACTAGCCAAATTGAGCAGTGAGCAGTGACCAGTGACCAGTGACCAGTGATCAGTGACCAGTGACCAGCGAAATTGACCAGTGACAATTGACCAGTGACCAGCGAAAGTGACCAGTGACGAGTGACCTGTGACAAGTGACCAGTGACCAGCGACCAGTGACCAGTGACCTGTGACCAGTGACCAGTGACCAGCGAAAATGACCAGTGACCAGTGACCAGTGACCAGCGAAATTGACCAGTGACCAGTGACCAGTGACCAGTGTCCAGTGACCAGTGACCAGTGACCAGCGAAAGTGACCAGTGACCAGGGACCAGTGACCAGTGACCAGCGAAATTGACCAGTGACCAGTGACCAGTGACCAGTGACAAGTGACCAGTGACCAGTGAGCAGCGAAAGTGACCAGTGAACAGTGACCAGTAACCAGTGACCAGCAAAATTGACCAGCAAAATTGACCAGTGACCAGTGACCAGTGACCAATGACCAGTGACCAGTGACCAGTGACCAGCGACCAGTGACCAGTGACCATTGACCAGTGACCAGTGACCAGTGACCAGTGACCAGTGACCAGCGAAAGTGACCAGGGACAAGTGACCAGTGACCAGTGACCAGTGACCAGTGACCAGTGTCCAGTGACCAGTGACCAGTGACAAGTGACCAGTGACCAGCGACCAGTGACCAGTGACCAGTGACCAGTGACCAGTGACCAGTGACCAGTGACCAGTGACCAGTGACCAGTGAACAGTGACCAGTGACCAGCGACCAGTGACCAGTGACCAGTGACCAGTGAACAGTGACCAGTGACCAGTGACGAGTGACCAGTGACCAGTGACCAGTGACCAGTGACCAGTGACCAGTGACCAGCGAAAGTGACCAGTGACGAGTGACCAGTGACAAGTGACAAGTGACCAGTGACCAGTGACCAGTGACCAGTGACCAGTGACCTGTGACCAGCGAAAGTGACCAGTGACCAGTGTCCAGTGACCAGTGACCAGTGACCAGTGACCAGTGACCAGTGAATAGTGACCAGCGAAATTGACCAGTTTCCAGTGACCAGTGATAAGTGACCAGTGACCAGTGACCAGCGAAAGTGACCAGTGAACAGTGATCAGCGAAATTGACCAGTGACCATTGACCAGTGACCAGCGAAACTGACCAGTGACGAGTGACCAGTGACAAGTGACCAGTGACAAGTGACCAGTGACCACTGACCAGTGACCAGTGACCAGCGACCAGTGACCAGTGACCAGTGACCAGGGACCAGTGACCAGCGAAAGTGACCAGCGATCTGTGACCAGTGAACAGTGACCAGTGACCAGCGAAAGTGACCAGGGACAAGTGACCAGTGACCAGTGACCAGTGACCAGTGACCAGTGACCAGTGACCAGTGACCAGTGTCCAGTGACCAGTGACCAGTGACCAGTGACCAGTGACCAGTGACCAGTGACCAGTGACCAGTGTCCAGTGACCAGTGACCAGTGACCAGTGATCAGTGACCAGTGACCAGCGAAATTGACGAGTGACCGTTGACCAGTGACCAGCGAAAGTGACCAGTGACGAGTGACCTGTGACAAGTGACCAGTGACCAGCGACCAGTGACCAGTGACCAGTGACCAGTGACCAGTGACCAGCGAAAATGACCAGTGACCAGTGACCAGTGACCAGCGAAATTGACCAGTGACCAGTGACCAGTGACCAGTGTCCAGTGACCAGTGACCAGTGACCAGCGAAAGTGACCAGTGACCAGGGACCAGTGACCAGTGACCAGCGAAATTGACCAGTGACCAGTGACCAGTGACCAGTGACAAGTGACCAGTGACCAGTGAGCAGCGAAAGTGACCAGTGAACAGTGACCAGTGACCAGTGACCAGCAAAATTGACCAGCAAAATTGACCAGTGACCAGTGACCAGTGACCAGTGACCAGTGACCAGCGACCAGTGACCAGTGACCATTGACCAGTGACCAGTGACCAGTGACCAGTGACCAGTGACCAGCGAAAGTGATCAGGGACAAGTGACCAGTGACCAGTGACCAGTGACCAGTGACCAGTGACCAGTGACCAGTGACCAGTGACCAGTGTCCAGTGACCAGTGACCAGTGACAAGTGACCAGTGACCAGCGACCAGTGACCAGTGACCAGTGACCAGTGACCAGTGACCAGTGACCAGTGACCACTGACCATCGAAAGTGACCAGTGACCAGTGACCAGTGACCAGTGACCAGCGACCAGTGACCAGTGACCAGTGACCAGTGAACAGTGACCAGTGACCAGCGACCAGTGACCAGTGACCAGTGACCAGTGAACAGTGACCAGTGACCAGTGACGAGTGACCAGTGACCAGTGACCAGTGACCAGTGACCAATGACCAGTGACCAGTGACCAGTGACCAGCGAAAGTGACCAGTGACCAGGGACCAGTGACCAGTGACCAGCGAAATTGACCAGTGACCAGTGACCAGTGACCAGTGACAAGTGACCAGTGACCAGTGAGCAGCGAAAGTGACCAGTGAACAGTGACCAGTGACCAGTGACCAGCAAAATTGACCAGCAAAATTGACCAGTGACCAGTGACCAGTGACCAATGACCAGTGACCAGTGACCAGTGACCAGCGACCAGTGACCAGTGACCATTGACCAGTGACCAGTGACCAGTGACCAGTGACCAGTGACCAGCGAAAGTGACCAGGGACAAGTGACCAGTGACCAGTGACCAGTGACCAGTGACCAGTGTCCAGTGACCAGTGACCAGTGACAAGTGACCAGTGACCAGCGACCAGTGACCAGTGACCAGTGACCAGTGACCAGTGACCAGTGACCAGTGACCAGTGACCAGTGACCAGTGAACAGTGACCAGTGACCAGCGACCAGTGACCAGTGACCAGTGACCAGTGAACAGTGACCAGTGACCAGTGACGAGTGACCAGTGACCAGTGACCAGTGACCAGTGACCAGTGACCAGTGACCAGCGAAAGTGACCAGTGACGAGTGACCAGTGACAAGTGACAAGTGACCAGTGACCAGTGACCAGTGACCAGTGACCAGTGACCTGTGACCAGCGAAAGTGACCAGTGACCAGTGTCCAGTGACCAGTGACCAGTGACCAGTGACCAGTGACCAGTGAATAGTGACCAGCGAAATTGACCAGTTTCCAGTGACCAGTGATAAGTGACCAGTGACCAGTGACCAGCGAAAGTGACCAGTGAACAGTGATCAGCGAAATTGACCAGTGACCATTGACCAGTGACCAGCGAAACTGACCAGTGACGAGTGACCAGTGACAAGTGACCAGTGACAAGTGACCAGTGACCACTGACCAGTGACCAGTGACCAGCGACCAGTGACCAGTGACCAGTGACCAGGGACCAGTGACCAGCGAAAGTGACCAGTGACGAGTGACCAGTGACAAGTGACAAGTGACCAGTGACCAGTGACCAGTGACCAGTGACCAGTGACCTGTGACCAGCGAAAGTGACCAGTGACCAGTGTCCAGTGACCAGTGACCAGTGACCAGTGACCAGCGAAAGTGACAGGTGACCAGTGACCAGTGACCAGTGACCAGTGACCAGTGACCAGCGAAAGTGACCAGTGACCAGTGAATAGTGACCAGCGAAATTGACCAGTTTCCAGTGACCAGTGATAAGTGACCAGTGACCAGTGACCAGCGAAAGTGACCAGTGAACAGTGATCAGCGAAATTGACCAGTGACCATTGACCAGTGACCAGCGAAACTGACCAGTGACGAGTGACCAGTGACAAGTGACCAGTGACCACTGACCAGTGACCAGTGACCAGTGACCAGTGACCAGTGACCAGTGACCAGTGACCAGTGACCAGTTACCAGTGACCAGCGAAAGTGACCAGTGACGAGTGACCAGTGACAAGTGACCAGTGACCAGTTTCCAGTGACCAGTGATAAGTGACCAGTGACCAGTGACCAGCGAAAGTGACCAGTGAACAGTGATCAGCGAAATTGACCAGTGACCATTGACCAGTGACCAGCGAAACTGACCAGTGACGAGTGACCAGTGACAAGTGACGAGTGACCAGTGACCAGTGACCAGTGACCAGTGACCAGTGACCAGTGACCAGTGACCAGTGACCAGTGTCCAGTGACCAGTGACCAGTGACAAGTGACCAGTGACCAGCGACCAGTGACCAGTGACCAGTGACCAGTGACCAGTGACCAGTGACCAGTGACCACTGACCATCGAAAGTGACCAGTGACCAGTGACCAGTGACCAGTGACCAGCGACCAGTGACCAGTGACCAGTGACCAGTGAACAGTGACTAGTGACCAGCGACCAGTGACCAGTGACCAGTGACCAGTGAACAGTGACCAGTGACCAGTGACGAGTGACCAGTGACCAGTGACCAGTGACCAGTGACCAGTGACCAGTGACCAGTGACCAGTGACCAGCGAAAGTGACCAGTGACGAGTGACCAGTGACAAGTGACAAGTGACCAGTGACCAGTGACCAGTGACCAGTGACCAGTGACCTGTGACCAGCGAAAGTGACCAGTGACCAGTGTCCAGTGACCAGTGACCAGTGACCAGTGACCAGCGAAAGTGACAGGTGACCAGTGACCAGTGACCAGTGACCAGTGACCAGTGACCAGCGAAAGTGACCAGTGACCAGTGAATAGTGACCAGCGAAATTGACCAGTTTCCAGTGACCAGTGATAAGTGACCAGTGACCAGTGACCAGCGAAAGTGACCAGTGAACAGTGATCAGCGAAATTGACCAGTGACCATTGACCTGTGACCAGCGAAACTGACCAGTGACGAGTGACCAGTGACAAGTGACCAGTGACAAGTGACCAGTGACCACTGACCAGTGACCAGTGACCACCGACCAGTGACCAGTGACCAGTGACCAGGGACCAGTGACCAGCGAAAGTGACCAGTGACCAGTGACCAGGGACCAGTGACCAGCGAAAGTGACCAGTGACGAGTGACCAGTGACAAGTGACCAGTGACAAGTGACCAGTGACCACTGACCAGTGACCAGTGACCAGGGACCAGTGACGAGCGAAAGTGACCAGTGACCAGTGACCAGTGACCAGTGACTAGCCAAATTGAGCAGTGAGCAGTGACCAGTGACCAGTGACCAGTGACCAGTGACCAGTGACCAGTGACCAGCGATCAGTGACCAGTGAACAGTGACCGGTGACCAGTGACCAGTGACGAGTGACCAGTGACAAGTGACCAGTGACAAGTGACCAGTGACCACTCACCAGTGACCAGTGACCAGCGACCAGTGACCAGTGACCAGTGACCAGGGACCAGTGACCAGCGAAAGTGACCAGTGACCAGTGACCAGGGACCAGTGACCAGCGAAAGTGACCAGTGACGAGTGACCAGTGACAAGTGACCAGTGACAAGTGACCAGTGACCACTGACCAGTGACCAGTGACCAGCGACCAGTGACCAGTGACCAGTGACCAGGGACCAGTGACCAGCGAAAGTGACCAGTGACCAGTGACCAGTGACCAGTGACTAGCCAAATTGAGCAGTGAGCAGTGACCAGTGAGCAGTGACCGGTGAACAGTGACCAGTGACCAGCGATCAGTGACCAGTGAACAGTGACCAGTGACCAGCGAAAGTGACCAGGGACAAGTGACCAGTGACCAGTGACCAGTGACCAGTGACCAGTGACCAGTGACCAGTGACCAGTGACCAGTGACCAGTGACCAGTGACCAGTGACCAGTTACCAGCGAAAGTGACCAGTGACGAGTGACCAGTGACAAGTGACCAGTGACCAGTGACCAGCGAAAGTGACCAGTGACGAGTGACCAGTGACAAGTGACCAGTGACAAGTGACCAGTGACCACTGACCAGTGACCAGTGACCAGCGACCAGTGACCAGTGACCAGTGACCAGGGACCAGTGACCAGCGAAAGTGACCAGTGACCAGTGACCAGGGACCAGTGACCAGCGAAAGTGACAGGAGACCAGTGACCAGTGACCAGTGACCAGTGACCAGTGACCAGTGACCAGTGACCAGTGACCAGCGAAAGTGACCATTGACCAGTGAATAGTGACCAGCGAAATTGGCCAGTTTCCAGTGACCAGTGATAAGTGACCAGTGACCAGTGACCAGCGAAAGTGACCAGTGAACAGTGATCAGCGAAATTGACCAGCGACCAGCGAAAGTGACCAGTGACGAGTGACCAGTGACAAGTGACCAGTGACCAGTGACCAGTGACCACTGACCAGTGACCAGTGACCAGCGACCAGTGACCAGTGACCAATGACCAGTGAACAGTGACTAGCCAAATTGAGCAGTGAGCAGTGACCAGTGACCAGTGACCAGTGATCAGTGACCAGTGACCAGCGAAATTGACCAGTGACAATTGACCAGTGACCAGCGAAAGTGACCAGTGACGAGTGACCTGTGACAAGTGACCAGTGACCAGCGACCAGTGACCAGTGACCTGTGACCAGTGACCAGTGACCAGCGAAAATGACCAGTGACCAGTGACCAGTGACCAGCGAAATTGACCAGTGACCAGTGACCAGTGACCAGTGTCCAGTGACCAGTGACCAGTGACCAGCGAAAGTGACCAGTGACCAGGGACCAGTGACCAGTGACCAGCGAAATTGACCAGTGACCAGTGACCAGTGACCAGTGACAAGTGACCAGTGACCAGTGAGCAGCGAAAGTGACCAGTGAACAGTGACCAGTGACCAGTGACCAGCAAAATTGACCAGCAAAATTGACCAGTGACCAGTGACCAGTGACCAATGACCAGTGACCAGTGACCAGTGACCAGCGACCAGTGACCAGTGACCATTGACCAGTGACCAGTGACCAGTGACCAGTGACCAGTGACCAGCGAAAGTGACCAGGGACAAGTGACCAGTGACCAGTGACCAGTGACCAGTGACCAGTGTCCAGTGACCAGTGACCAGTGACAAGTGACCAGTGACCAGCGACCAGTGACCAGTGACCAGTGACCAGTGACCAGTGACCAGTGACCAGTGACCAGTGACCAGTGACCAGTGAACAGTGACCAGTGACCAGCGACCAGTGACCAGTGACCAGTGACCAGTGAACAGTGACCAGTGACCAGTGACGAGTGACCAGTGACCAGTGACCAGTGACCAGTGACCAGTGACCAGTGACCAGCGAAAGTGACCAGTGACGAGTGACCAGTGACAAGTGACAAGTGACCAGTGACCAGTGACCAGTGACCAGTGACCAGTGACCTGTGACCAGCGAAAGTGACCAGTGACCAGTGTCCAGTGACCAGTGACCAGTGACCAGTGACCAGTGACCAGTGAATAGTGACCAGCGAAATTGACCAGTTTCCAGTGACCAGTGATAAGTGACCAGTGACCAGTGACCAGCGAAAGTGACCAGTGAACAGTGATCAGCGAAATTGACCAGTGACCATTGACCAGTGACCAGCGAAACTGACCAGTGACGAGTGACCAGTGACAAGTGACCAGTGACAAGTGACCAGTGACCACTGACCAGTGACCAGTGACCAGCGACCAGTGACCAGTGACCAGTGACCAGGGACCAGTGACCAGCGAAAGTGACCAGCGATCTGTGACCAGTGAACAGTGACCAGTGACCAGCGAAAGTGACCAGGGACAAGTGACCAGTGACCAGTGACCAGTGACCAGTGACCAGTGACCAGTGACCAGTGACCAGTGTCCAGTGACCAGTGACCAGTGACCAGTGACCAGTGACCAGTGACCAGTGACCAGTGACCAGTGTCCAGTGACCAGTGACCAGTGACCAGTGATCAGTGACCAGTGACCAGCGAAATTGACGAGTGACCGTTGACCAGTGACCAGCGAAAGTGACCAGTGACGAGTGACCTGTGACAAGTGACCAGTGACCAGCGACCAGTGACCAGTGACCAGTGACCAGTGACCAGTGACCAGCGAAAATGACCAGTGACCAGTGACCAGTGACCAGCGAAATTGACCAGTGACCAGTGACCAGTGACCAGTGTCCAGTGACCAGTGACCAGTGACCAGCGAAAGTGACCAGTGACCAGGGACCAGTGACCAGTGACCAGCGAAATTGACCAGTGACCAGTGACCAGTGACCAGTGACAAGTGACCAGTGACCAGTGAGCAGCGAAAGTGACCAGTGAACAGTGACCAGTGACCAGTGACCAGCAAAATTGACCAGCAAAATTGACCAGTGACCAGTGACCAGTGACCAGTGACCAGTGACCAGCGACCAGTGACCAGTGACCATTGACCAGTGACCAGTGACCAGTGACCAGTGACCAGTGACCAGCGAAAGTGATCAGGGACAAGTGACCAGTGACCAGTGACCAGTGACCAGTGACCAGTGACCAGTGACCAGTGACCAGTGACCAGTGTCCAGTGACCAGTGACCAGTGACAAGTGACCAGTGACCAGCGACCAGTGACCAGTGACCAGTGACCAGTGACCAGTGACCAGTGACCAGTGACCACTGACCATCGAAAGTGACCAGTGACCAGTGACCAGTGACCAGTGACCAGCGACCAGTGACCAGTGACCAGTGACCAGTGAACAGTGACCAGTGACCAGCGACCAGTGACCAGTGACCAGTGACCAGTGAACAGTGACCAGTGACCAGTGACGAGTGACCAGTGACCAGTGACCAGTGACCAGTGACCAGTGACCAGTGACCAGTGACCAGTGACCAGCGAAAGTGACCAGTGACGAGTGACCAGTGACAAGTGACAAGTGACCAGTGACCAGTGACCAGTGACCAGTGACCAGTGACCTGTGACCAGCGAAAGTGACCAGTGACCAGTGAATAGTGACCAGCGAAATTGACCAGTTTCCAGTGACCAGTGATAAGTGACCAGTGACCAGTGACCAGCGAAAGTGACCAGTGAACAGTGATCAGCGAAATTGACCAGTGACCATTGACCAGTGACCAGCGAAACTGACCAGTGACGAGTGACCAGTGACATGTGACCAGTGACAAGTGACCAGTGACCACTGACCAGTGACCAGTGACCAGCGACCAGTGACCAGTGACCAGTGACCAGGGACCAGTGACCAGCGAAAGTGACCAGTGACCAGTGACCAGGGACCAGTGACCAGCGAAAGTGACCAGTGACGAGTGACCAGTGACAAGTGACCAGTGACAAGTGACCAGTGACCACTGACCAGTGACCAGTGACCAGCGACCAGTGACCAGTGACCAGTGACCAGGGACCAGTGACCAGCGAAAGTGACCAGTGACCAGTGACCAGTGACCAGTGACCAGTGACCAGCGATCAGTGACCAGTGAACAGTGACCGGTGACCAGTGACCAGTGACCAGCGAAAATGACCAGTGATCAGTGACCAGTGACCAGCGAAATTGACAAGTGACCAGTGACCAGTGAACAGTGACAAGTGACCAGTGTCCAGTGACCAGCGAAAGTGACCAGTGACGAGTGACCAGTGACAAGTGACCAGTGACAAGTGACCAGTGACCACTCACCAGTGACCAGTGACCAGCGACCAGTGACCAGTGACCAGTGACCAGGGACCAGTGACCAGCGAAAGTGACCAGTGACCAGTGACCAGGGACCAGTGACCAGCGAAAGTGACCAGTGACGAGTGACCAGTGACAAGTGACCAGTGACAAGTGACCAGTGACCACTGACCAGTGACCAGTGACCAGCGACCAGTGACCAGTGACCAGTGACCAGGGACCAGTGACCAGCGAAAGTGACCAGTGACCAGTGACCAGTGACCAGTGACCAGTGACCAGCGAAATTGACCAGTGACCATTGACCAGTGACCAGCGAAAGTGACCAGTCACGAGTGACCTGTGACAAGTGACCAGTGACCAGCGACCAGTGACCAGTGACCAGTGACCAGAGACCAGTGACCAGTGACCAGTGAACAGTGACCGGTGACCAGTGACCAGTGACCAGCGAAAATGACCAGTGATCAGTGACCAGTGACCAGTGAACAGTGACCAGTGACCAGTGACCAGTGACCAGTGACTAGCCAAATTGAGCAGTGAGCAGTGACCAGTGACCAGTGACCAGTGACCAGTGACCAGTGACCAGCGATCAGTGACCAGTGAACAGTGACCAGTGACCAGCGAAAATGACCAGGGACAAGTGACCAGTGACCAGTGACCAGTGACCAGTGACCAGTGACCAGTGACCAGTGACCAGTGACCAGTGACCAGTGACCAGGGACCAGTGACCAGCGAAAGTGACCAGTGACCAGTGACCAGTGACCAGTGACTAGCCAAATTGAGCAGTGAGCAGTGACCAGTGACCAGTGACCAGTGACCAGTGACCAGTGACCAGCGATCAGTGACCAGTGAACAGTGACCAGTGACCAGCGAAAGTGACCAGTGACCAGTGACCAGAGACCAGTGACTAGCCAAATTGACCAGTGACCAGTGACCAGTGGCCAGCGGTAGTGACCAGTGACCAGTGACCAGTGATCAGTGACCAGTGAACAGTGACCAGTGACCAGCGAAAGTGACCAGGGACAAGTGACCAGTGACCAGTGACCAGTGACCAGTGACCAGTGACCAGTGACCAGTGACCAGTGTCCAGTGACCAGTGACCAGTGACAAGTGACCAGTGACCAGCGACCAGTGACCAGTGACCAGTGACCAGTGACCAGTGACCAGTGACCAGTGACCAGTGACCAGTGACCAGTGACCAGTGTCCAGTGACCAGTGACCAGTGACAAGTGACCAGTGACCAGCGACCAGTGACCAGTGACCAGTGACCAGTGACCAGTGACCAGTGACCAGTGACCACTGACCATCGAAAGTGACCAGTGACCAGTGACCAGTGACCAGTGACCAGCGACCAGTGACCAGTGACCAGTGACCAGTGAACAGTGACCAGTGACCAGCGACCAGTGACCAGTGACCAGTGACCAGTGAACAGTGACCAGTGACCAGTGACGAGTGACCAGTGACCAGTGACCAGTGACCAGTGACCAGTGACCAGTGACCAGCGAAAGTGACCAGTGACGAGTGACCAGTGACAAGTGACAAGTGACCAGTGACCAGTGACCAGTGACCAGTGACCAGTGACCAGTGACCTGTGACCAGCGAAAGTGTCCAGTGACCAGTGACCAGTGACCAGTGACCAGTGACCAGTGACCAGCGAAAGTGACAGGTGACCAGTGACCAGTGACCAGTGACCAGTGACCAGTGACCAGCGAAAGTGACCAGTGACCAGTGAATAGTGACCAGCGAAATTGACCAGTTTCCAGTGACCAGTGATAAGTGACCAGTGACCAGTGACCAGCGAAAGTGACCAGTGAACAGTGATCAGCGAAATTGACCAGTGACCATTGACCAGTGACCAGCGAAACTGACCAGTGACGAGTGACCAGTGACAAGTGACCAGTGACAAGTGACCAGTGACCACTGACCAGTGACCAGTGACCAGCGACCAGTGACCAGTGACCAGTGTCCAGGGACCAGTGACCAGCGAAAGTGACCAGTGACCAGTGACCAGGGACCAGTGACCAGCGAAAGTGACCAGTGACGAGTGACCAGTGACAAGTGACCAGTGACAAGTGACCAGTGACCACTGACCAGTGACCAGTGACCAGCGACCAGTGACCAGTGACCAGTGACCAGGGACCAGTGACCAGCGAATGTGACCAGTGACCAGTGACCAGTGACCAGTGACTAGCCAAATTGAGCAGTGAGCAGTGACCAGTGACCAGTGACCAGTGACCAGTGACCAGTGACCAGCGATCAGTGACCAGTGAACAGTGACCGGTGACCAGTGACCAGTGACCAGCGAAAATGACCAGTGATCAGTGACCAGTGACCAGCGAAATTGACAAGTGACCAGTGACCAGTGAACAGTGACAAGTGACCAGTGACCAGTGACCAGCGAAAGTGACCAGTGACGAGTGACCAGTGACAAGTGACCAGTGACAAGTCACCAGTGACCACTGACCAGTGACCAGTGACCAGCGACCAGTGACCAGTGACCAGTGACCAGGGACCAGTGACCAGCGAAAGTGACCAGTGACCAGTGACCAGGGACCAGTGACCAGCGAAAGTGACCAGTGACAAGTGACCAGTGACCAGTGAACAGTGACAAGTGACCAGTGTCCAGTGACCAGCGAAAGTGACCAGTGACGAGTGACCAGTGACAAGTGACCAGTGACAAGTGACCAGTGACCACTCACCAGTGACCAGTGACCAGCGACCAGTGACCAGTGACCAGTGACCAGGGACCAGTGACCAGCGAAAGTGACCAGTGACCAGTGACCAGGGACCAGTGACCAGCGAAAGTGACCAGTGACGAGTGACCAGTGACAAGTGACCAGTGACAAGTGACCAGTGACCACTGACCAGTGACCAGTGACCAGCGACCAGTGACCAGTGACCAGTGACCAGGGACCAGTGACCAGCGAAAGTGACCAGTGACCAGTGACCAGTGACCAGTGACCAGTGACCAGCGAAATTGACCAGTGACCATTGACCAGTGACCAGCGAAAGTGACCAGTCACGAGTGACCTGTGACAAGTGACCAGTGACCAGCGACCAGTGACCAGTGACCAGTGACCAGAGACCAGTGACCAGTGACCAGTGAACAGTGACCGGTGACCAGTGACCAGTGACCAGCGAAAATGACCAGTGATCAGTGACCAGTGACCAGTGAACAGTGACCAGTGACCAGTGACCAGTGACCAGTGACTAGCCAAATTGAGCAGTGAGCAGTGACCAGTGACCAGTGACCAGTGACCAGTGACCAGTGACCAGCGATCAGTGACCAGTGAACAGTGACCAGTGACCAGCGAAAATGACCAGGGACAAGTGACCAGTGACCAGTGACCAGTGACCAGTGACCAGTGACCAGTGACCAGTGACCAGTGACCAGTGACCAGGGACCAGTGACCAGCGAAAGTGACCAGTGACCAGTGACCAGTGACCAGTGACTAGCCAAATTGAGCAGTGAGCAGTGACCAGTGACCAGTGACCAGTGACCAGTGACCAGTGACCAGCGATCAGTGACCAGTGAACAGTGACCAGTGACCAGCGAAAGTGACCAGTGACCAGTGACCAGAGACCAGTGACTAGCCAAATTGACCAGTGACCAGTGACCAGTGGCCAGCGGTAGTGACCAGTGACCAGTGACCAGTGATCAGTGACCAGTGAACAGTGACCAGTGACCAGCGAAAGTGACCAGGGACAAGTGACCAGTGACCAGTGACCAGTGACCAGTGACCAGTGACCAGTGACCAGTGACCAGTGACCAGTGACCAGTGACCAGTGTCCAGTGACCAGTGACCAGTGACAAGTGACCAGTGACCAGCGACCAGTGACCAGTGACCAGTGACCAGTGACCAGTGACCAGTGACCAGTGACCAGTGACCAGTGACCAGTGACCAGTGTCCAGTGACCAGTGACCAGTGACAAGTGACCAGTGACCAGCGACCAGTGACCAGTGACCAGTGACCAGTGACCAGTGACCAGTGACCAGTGACCACTGACCATCGAAAGTGACCAGTGACCAGTGACCAGTGACCAGTGACCAGCGACCAGTGACCAGTGACCAGTGACCAGTGAACAGTGACCAGTGACGAGTGACCAGTGACAAGTGACAAGTGACCAGTGACCAGTGACCAGTGACCAGTGACCAGGGACCAGTGACCAGCGAATGTGACCAGTGACCAGTGACCAGTGACCAGTGACTAGCCAAATTGAGCAGTGAGCAGTGACCAGTGACCAGTGACCAGTGACCAGTGACCAGTGACCAGCGATCAGTGACCAGTGAACAGTGACCGGTGACCAGTGACCAGTGACCAGCGAAAATGACCAGTGATCAGTGACCAGTGACCAGCGAAATTGACAAGTGACCAGTGACCAGTGAACAGTGACAAGTGACCAGTGACCAGTGACCAGCGAAAGTGACCAGTGACGAGTGACCAGTGACAAGTGACCAGTGACAAGTGACCAGTGACCACTGACCAGTGACCAGTGACCAGCGACCAGTGACCAGTGACCAGTGACCAGGGACCAGTGACCAGCGAAAGTGACCAGTGACCAGTGACCAGGGACCAGTGACCAGCGAAAGTGACCAGTGACGAGTGACCAGTGACAAGTGACCAGTGACAAGTGACCAGTGACCACTGACCAGTGACCAGTGACCAGCGACCAGTGACCAGTGAGCAGTGACCAGGGACCAGTGACCAGCGAAAGTGACCAGTGACCAGTGACCAGTGACCAGTGACTAGCCAAATTGAGCAGTGAGCAGTGACCAGTGACCAGTGACCAGTGACCAGTGACCAGCGATCTGTGACCAGTGAACAGTGACCAGTGACCAGCGAAAGTGACCAGGGACAAGTGACCAGTGACCAGTGACCAGTGACCAGTGACCAGTGACCAGTGACCAGTGACCAGTGACCAGTGACCAGTGTCCAGTGACCAGTGACCAGTGACAAGTGACCAGTGACCAGCGACCAGTGACCAGTGACCAGTGACCAGTGACCAGTGACCAGTGACCAGTGACCAGTGACCAGCGACCAGTGACCAGTGACCAGTGACCAGTGAACAGTGACCAGTGACCAGCGACCAGTGACCAGTGACCAGTGACCAGTGAACAGTGACCAGTGACCAGTGACCAGCGACCAGTGACCAGTGACCAGTGACCAGTGAACAGTGACCAGTGACCAGTGACCAGCGACCAGTGACCAGTGACCAGTGACCAGTGAACAGTGACCAGTGAACAGTGACCAGTGACCAGTGACCAGTGACCAGCGAAAGTGACCAGTGACGAGTGACCAGTGACAAGTGACAAGTGACCAGTGACCAGTGACCAGTGACCAGTGACCAGTGACCTGTGACCAGCGAAAGTGACCAGTGACCAGTGTCCAGTGACCAGTCACCAGTGACCAGTGACCAGTGACCAGTGACCAGTGACCAGCGAAAGTGACAGGTGACCAGTGACCAGTGACCAGTGACCAGTGACCAGTGACCAGCGAAAGTGACCAGTGACCAGTGAATAGTGACCAGCGAAATTGACCAGTTTCCAGTGACCAGTGATAAGTGACCAGTGACCAGTGACCAGCGAAAGTGACCAGTGAACAGTGATCAGCGTAATTGACCAGTGACCATTGACCAGTGACCAGCGAAAGTGACCAGTGACGAGTGACCAGTGACAAGTGACCAGTGACAAGTGACCAGTGACCACTGACCAGTGACCAGTGACCAGCGACCAGTGACCAGTGACCAGTGACCAGTGACCAGTGACCAGTGACTAGCCAAATTGAGCAGTGAGCAGTGACCAGTGACCAGTGACCAGTGACCAGTGACCAGCGAAATTGACCAGTGACCATTGACCACTGACCAGCGAAAGTGACCAGTCACGAGTGACCTGTGACAAGTGACCAGTGACCAGCGACCAGTGACCAGTGACCAGTGACCAGAGACCAGTGACCAGTGACCAGTGAACAGTGACCGGTGACCAGTGACCAGTGACCAGCGAAAATGACCAGTGATCAGTGACCAGTGACCAGCGAAATTGACAAGTGACCAGTGACCAGTGAACAGTGACCAGTGACCAGTGACCAGTGACCAGTGACCAGTGTCCAGTGACCAGTGACCAGTGACAAGTGACCAGTGACCAGCGACCAGTGACCAGTGACCAGTGACCAGTGACCAGTGACCAGTGACCAGTGACCAGTGACCAGTGACCAGTGACCAGTGACCAGTGACCAGTGACCAGTGTCCAGTGACCAGTGACCAGTGACAAGTGACCAGTGACCAGCGACCAGTGACCAGTGACCAGTGACCAGTGACCAGTGACCAGTGACCAGTGACCACTGACCATCGAAAGTGACCAGTGACCAGTGACCAGTGACCAGTGACCAGCGACCAGTGACCAGTGACCAGTGACCAGTGAACAGTGACCAGTGACCAGCGACCAGTGACCAGTGACCAGTGACCAGTGAACAGTGACGAGTGACCAGTGACGAGTGACCAGTGACCAGTGACCAGTGACCAGTGACCAGTGACCAGTGACCAGCGAAAGTGACCAGTGACGAGTGACCAGTGACAAGTGACCTGTGACCAGCGAAAGTGACCAGTGACCAGTGTCCAGTGACCAGTGACCAGTGACCAGTGACCAGTGACCAGTGACCAGCGAAAGTGACAGGTGACCAGTGACCAGTGACCAGTGACCAGTGACCAGTGACCAGTGACCAGCGAAAGTGACCAGTGACCAGTGAATAGTGACCAGCGAAATTGACCAGTTTCCAGTGACCAGTGATAAGTGACCAGTGACCAGTGACCAGCGAAAGTGACCAGTGAACAGTGATCAGCGAAATTGACCAGTGACCATTGACCAGTGACCAGCGAAACTGACCAGTGACGAGTGACCAGTGACAAGTGACCAGTGACAAGTGACCAGTGACCAGTGACCAGCGAACAGTGACCAGTGACCAGTGACCAGGGACCAGTGACCAGCGAAAGTGACCAGTGACCAGTGACCAGGGACCAGTGACCAGCGAAAGTGACCAGTGACGAGTGACCAGTGACAAGTGACCAGTGACAAGTGACCAGTGACCACTGACCAGTGACCAGTGACCAGCGACCAGTGACCAGTGACCAGTGACCAGGGACCAGTGACCAGCGAAAGTGACCAGTGACCAGTGACCAGGGACCAGTGACCAGCGAAAGTGACCAGTGACGAGTGACCAGTGACAAGTGACCAGTGACAAGTGACCAGTGACCACTGACCAGTGACCAGTGACCAGCGACCAGTGACCAGTGAGCAGTGACCAGGGACCAGTGACCAGCGAAAGTGACCAGTGACCAGTGACCAGTGACCAGTGACTAGCCAAATTGAGCAGTGAGCAGTGACCAGTGACCAGTGACCAGTGACCAGTGACCAGCGATCTGTGACCAGTGAACAGTGACCAGTGACCAGCGAAAGTGACCAGGGACAAGTGACCAGTGACCAGTGACCAGTGACCAGTGACCAGTGACCAGTGACCAGTGACCAGTGACCAGTGACCAGTGACCAGTGACCAGTGACCAGTGTCCAGTGACCAGTGACCAGTGACAAGTGACCAGTGACCAGCGACCAGTGACCAGTGACCAGTGACCAGCGACCAGTGACCAGTGACCAGTGACCAGTGAACAGTGACCAGTGACCAGTGACCAGCGACCAGTGACCAGTGACCAGTGACCAGTGAACAGTGACCAGTGACCAGTGACCAGCGACCAGTGACCAGTGACCAGTGACCAGTGAACAGTGACCAGTGAACAGTGACCAGTGACCAGTGACCAGTGACCAGCGAAAGTGACCAGTGACGAGTGACCAGTGACAAGTGACAAGTGACCAGTGACCAGTGACCAGTGACCAGTGACCAGTGACCTGTGACCAGCGAAAGTGACCAGTGACCAGTGTCCAGTGACCAGTCACCAGTGACCAGTGACCAGTGACCAGTGACCAGTGACCAGCGAAAGTGACAGGTGACCAGTGACCAGTGACCAGTGACCAGTGACCAGTGACCAGCGAAAGTGACCAGTGACCAGTGAATAGTGACCAGCGAAATTGACCAGTTTCCAGTGACCAGTGATAAGTGACCAGTGACCAGTGACCAGCGAAAGTGACCAGTGAACAGTGATCAGCGTAATTGACCAGTGACCATTGACCAGTGACCAGCGAAAGTGACCAGTGACGAGTGACCAGTGACAAGTGACCAGTGACAAGTGACCAGTGACCACTGACCAGTGACCAGTGACCAGCGACCAGTGACCAGTGACCAGTGACCAGTGACCAGTGACCAGTGACTAGCCAAATTGAGCAGTGAGCAGTGACCAGTGACCAGTGACCAGTGACCAGCGAAATTGACCAGTGACCATTGACCACTGACCAGCGAAAGTGACCAGTCACGAGTGACCTGTGACAAGTGACCAGTGACCAGCGACCAGTGACCAGTGACCAGTGACCAGAGACCAGTGACCAGTGACCAGTGAACAGTGACCGGTGACCAGTGACCAGTGACCAGCGAAAATGACCAGTGATCAGTGACCAGTGACCAGCGAAATTGACAAGTGACCAGTGACCAGTGAACAGTGACCAGTGACCAGTGACCAGTGACCAGTGACCAGTGTCCAGTGACCAGTGACCAGTGACAAGTGACCAGTGACCAGCGACCAGTGACCAGTGACCAGTGACCAGTGACCAGTGACCAGTGACCAGTGACCAGTGACCAGTGACCAGTGACCAGTGACCAGTGACCAGTGACCAGTGACCAGTGTCCAGTGACCAGTGACCAGTGACAAGTGACCAGTGACCAGCGACCAGTGACCAGTGACCAGTGACCAGTGACCAGTGACCAGTGACCAGTGACCACTGACCATCGAAAGTGACCAGTGACCAGTGACCAGTGACCAGTGACCAGCGACCAGTGACCAGTGACCAGTGACCAGTGAACAGTGACCAGTGACCAGCGACCAGTGACCAGTGACCAGTGACCAGTGAACAGTGACGAGTGACCAGTGACGAGTGACCAGTGACCAGTGACCAGTGACCAGTGACCAGTGACCAGTGACCAGCGAAAGTGACCAGTGACGAGTGACCAGTGACAAGTGACCTGTGACCAGCGAAAGTGACCAGTGACCAGTGTCCAGTGACCAGTGACCAGTGACCAGTGATCAGTGACCAGTGAACAGTGACCAGTGACCAGTGACCAGTGACCAGCGAAAATGACCAGTGACCAGTGACCAGTGACCAGCGAAATTGACACGTGACCAGTGACCAGTGAACAGTGACAAGTGACCAGTGACCAGTGACCAACGAAAGTGACCAGTCAACAGTGACCAGGGACCAGTGATCAGTGACGTGTGACCATTGACCAGCGAAAGTGAACAGTGACCAGTGACCAGTGACCAGTGACCAGTGACCAGTGACCAGCGAAAGTGACCAGTGACCAGTGACCAGTGACCAGTGACCAGTGACCAGTGACAAGTGACCAGTGACTAGCCAAATTGAGCAGTGAGCAGTGACCAGTGACCAGTGACCAGTGACCAGTGACCAGTGACCAGCGATCTGTGACCAGTAAACAGTGACCAGTGACCAGCGAAAGTGACCAGGGACAAGTGACCAGTGACCAGTGACCAGTGACCAGTGACCAGTGACCAGTGACCAGTGACCAGTGACCAGTGACCAGTGACCAGTGTCCAGTGACCAGTGACCAGTGACAAGTGACCAGTGACCAGCGACCAGTGACCAGTGACCAGTGACCAGTGACCAGTGACCAGTGACCAGTGACCAGTGACCAGTGACCAGTGACCAGTGACCAGCGAGCAGTGACCAGTGACCAGTGACCAGTGAACAGTGACCAGTGACCAGCGACCAGTGACCAGTGACCAGTGACCAGTGAACAGTGACCAGTGACCAGTGACCAGCGACCAGTGACCAGTGACCAGTGACCAGTGAACAGTGACCAGTGACCAGTGACCAGCGACCAGTGACCAGTGACCAGTGACCAGTGAACAGTGACCAGTGACCAGCGACCAGTGACCAGTGACCAGTGACCAGTGAACAGTGACCAGTGACCAGTGACCAGTGACCAGCGAAAGTGACCAGTGACGAGTGACCAGTGACAAGTGACAAGTGACCAGTGACCAGTGACCAGTGACCAGTGACCAGTGACCTGTGACCAGCGAAAGTGACCAGTGACCAGTGTCCAGTGACCAGTCGCCAGTGACCAGTGACCAGTGACCAGTGACCAGTGACCAGCGAAAGTGACAGGTGACCAGTGACCAGTGACCAGTGACCAGTGACCAGTGACCAGCGAAAGTGACCAGTGACCAGTGAATAGTGACCAGCGAAATTGACCAGTTTCCAGTGACCAGTGATAAGTGACCAGTGACCAGTGACCAGCGAAAGTGACCAGTGAACAGTGATCAGCGTAATTGACCAGTGACCATTGACCAGTGACCAGCGAAAGTGACCAGTGACGAGTGACCAGTGACAAGTGACCAGTGAAATTGGCCAGTGACCAGTGACCAGTCACCAGTCACCAGTGACCAGCGACCAGTGACCAGAGACCAGTAACCAGTGACCAGTGACCAGTGACCACTGACCAGCGAAAGTGACCAGTGAACAGTGACCAGTGACCAGTGACAAGTGACCAGTGACCAGTGACCATTGACCAGTGACTAGTGACTAGTGACCAGTGACCAACGACCAGTGACCAGTGACCAGTGACCAGCGAAAGTGACCAGTGACCAGTGACCATTGACCAGCGACAAGTGACCAGTGACCAGTGACGAGTGACCAGTGACCAGTGACCAGTGACCAGTGACCAGTGACCAGTGACCAGTGACCAGCGAAAGTGACAAGTGACCAGTGACCAGTGACCAGTGACCAGTGACCAGCGAAAGTGACTAGTGACCAGTGACCAGTGACCAGTGACCAGTGACTAGTGACCAGTGACCAGTGACAAGTGACCAGTGACCAGTGACCAGTGACCAGTGTCCAGTGACCAGTGACCAGTGACCAGTGACCAGTGACCAGTGACCAGTGACCAGCGAAAGTGACAGGTGACCAGTGACCAGTGACCAGTGACCAGTGACCAGCGAAAGTGACCAGTGACGAGTGACCAGTGACAAGTGACCAGTGACCAGTTACCAGTGACCAGTGACCAGTGACCAGCGAAAGTGACAAGTGACGAGTGACCAGTGACAAGTGACAAGTGACCAGTGACCAGTGACCAGAGACCAGTGACTAGCCAAATTGACCAGTGACCAGTGACCAGTGGCCAGGGGTAGTGACCAGTGACCAGTGACCAGTGATCAGTGACCAGTGAACAGTGACCAGTGACCAGTGACCAGTGACCAGCGAAAATGACCAGTGACCAGTGACCAGTGACCAGCGAAATTGACAAGTGACCAGTGACCAGTGAACAGTGACAAGTGACCAGTGACCAGTGACCAGCGAAAGTGACCAGTGACCAGTGACCAGGGACCAGTGACCAGTGACGTGTGACCATTGACCAGCGAACGTGAACAGTGACCAGTGACCAGTGACCAGTGACCAGTGACCAGTGACCAGTGACCAGTGACCAGTGACCAGCGAAAGTGACCAGTGACCAGTGACCAGTGACCAGTGACAAGTGACCAGTGACCAGCGACCAGTGACCAGTGACCAGTGACCAGTGACCAGTGACCAGCAAAATTGACCAGCAAAATTGACCAGTGACCAGTGACCAGTGACCAATGACCAGTGACCAGTGACCAGTGACCAGTGACCAGTGACCAGCGAATGTGACCAGGGACAAGTGACCAGTGACCAGTGACCAGTGACCAGTGACCAGTGACCAGCGAAAGTGACCAGTGAACAGTGACCAGGGACCAGTGACCAGTGACGAGTGACCAGTGACCAGCGAAAGTGAACAGTGACCAGTGACCAGTGACCAGGGACCAGTGACCAGTGACGAGTGACCAGTGACCAGCGAAAGTGACCAGTGACCAGTGACCAGTGACCAGCGAAAGTGACCAGTGACCAGGGACCAGTGACCAGTGACCAGCGAAATTGACCAGTGACCAGTGACCAGTGACCAGTGACAAGTGACCAGTGACCAGTGACCAGCGAAAGTGACCAGTGAACAGTGACCAGTGACCAGTGACCAGCAAAATTGACCAGCAAAATTGACCAGTGACCAGTGACCAGTGACCAATGACCAGTGACCAGTGACCAGTGACCAGCGAAAGTGACAAGTGACCAGTGACCAGTGACCAGTGACCAGTGACCAGTGACCAGCGAAAGTGACTAGTGACCAGTGACCAGTGACCAGTGACCAGTGACCAGTGACCAGTGACCAGTGACCAGTGACCAGTGACCAGTGACCAGCGAAAGTGACCAGTGACGAGTGACCAGTGACAAGTGACCAGTGACCAGTGACCAGTGACCAGTGACCAGTGACCAGTGACCAGCGAAAGTGACAAGCGACGAGTGACCAGTGACAAGTGACAAGTGACCAGTGACCAGTGACCAGTGTCCAGTGACCAGTGACCTGTGACAAGCGAAAGTGACCAGTGACCAGTGTCCAGTGACCAGTGACCAGTGACCAGTGACCAGTGACCAGTGACCAGTGACCTGTGACCAGCGAAAGTGACCAGTGACCAGTGACCAGTGACCAGTGACCAGTGACCAGTGACCAGTGACCAGTGACCAGTGACCAGCGAAAGTGACAGGTGACCAGTGACCAGTGACCAGTGACCAGTGACCAGTGACCAGCGAAAGTGACCAGTGACCAGTGAATAGTGACCAGCGAAATTGACCAGTTTCCAGTGACCAGTGATAAGTGACCAGTGACCAGTGACCAGCGAAAGTGACCAGTGAACAGTGATCAGCGAAATTGACCAGTGACCATTGACCAGTGACCAGCGAAAGTGACCAGTGACGAGTGACCAGTGACAAGTGACCAGTGACAAGTGACCAGTGACCACTGACCAGTGACCAGTGACCAGCGACCAGTGACCAGTGACCAGTGACCAGGGACCAGTGAACAGCGAAAGTGACCAGTGACCAGTGACCAGTGACCAGTGACTAGCCAAATTGAGCAGTGAGCAGTGACCAGTGACCAGTGACCAGTGACCAGTGACCAGTGACCAGTGACCAGTGACCAGCGAAATTGACCAGTGACCATTGACCAGTGACCAGCGAAAGTGACCAGTGACGAGCGACCAGTGACCAGTGACCAGTGACCAGTGAACAGTGACCAGTGACCAGTGACCAGTGACCAGCGAAAATGACCAGTGACCAGCGAAAATGACCAGTGACCAGCGAAATTGACCAGTGACCAGTGACCAGTGAACAGTGACCAGTGACCAGTCACCAGCGAAAGTGACCAGTGACCAGTGACCAGTGACCAGCGAAATTGACCAGTGACCAGTGACCAGAGACCAGTGACTAGCCAAATTGACCAGTGACCAGTGACCAGTGGCCAGCGGTAGTGACCAGTGACCAGTGATCAGTGACCAGTGAACAGTGACCAGTGACCAGTGACCAGTGACCAGCGAAAATGAATAGTGACCAGTGACCAGTGACCAGCGAAATTGACAAGTGACCAGTGACCAGTGAACAGTGACAAGTGACCAGTGACCAGTGACCAACGAAAGTGACCAGTGAACAGTGACCAGGGACCAGTGACCAGTGACGAGTGACCATTGACCAGCGAAAGTGAACAGTGACCAGTGACCAGTGACCAGTGACCAGTGACCAGTGACCAGTGACCAGCGAAAGTGACCAGTGACCAGTGACCAGTGACCAGTGACCAGTGACCAGTGACAAGTGACCTGGGACCAGTGACCAGTGACCAGTGACCAGCGAAAGTGACCAGTGACGAGCGACCGGTGACCAGTGACCAGTGACCAGTGAACAGTGACAAGTGACCAGTGACCAGTGACCAACGAAAGTGACCAGTGAACAGTGACCAGGGACCAGTGACCAGGGACCAGTGACCAGTGACCAGCGAAATTGACCAGTGACCAGTGACCAGTGACAAGTGACAAGTGACCAGTGACCAGTGACCAGTGACAAGTGACCAGTGCCAAGTGACCAGTGACCACTGACCAGTGACCAGTGACCAGCGACCAGTGACCAGTGACCAATGACCAGTGACCAGTGACTAGCCAAATTGAGCAGTGAGCAGTGACCAGTGACCAGTGACCAGTGATCAGTGACCAGTGACCAGCGAAATTGACCAGTGACCATTGACCAGTGACCAGCGAAAGTGACCAGTGACGAGTGACCTGTGACAAGTGACCAGTGACCAGCGACCAGTGACCAGTGACCAGTGACCAGTGACCAGTGACCAGCGAAAATGACCTGTGACCAGTGACCAATGACCAGCGAAATTGACCAGTGACCAGTGACCAGTGACCAGTGTCGAGTGACCAGTGACCAGTGACCAGCGAAAGTGACCAGTGACCAGTGACCAGCGAAAGTGACCAGTGACCAGGGACCAGTGACCAGTGACCAGCGAAATTGACCAGTGACCAGTGACCAGTGACCAGTGACAAGTGACCAGTGACCAGTGAGCAGCGAAAGTGACCAGTGAACAGTGACCAGTGACCAGTGACCAGCAAAATTGACCAGCAAAATTGACCAGTGACCAGTGACCAGTGACCAATGACCAGTGACCAGTGACCAGTGACCAGTGACCAGTGACCAGCGACCAGTGACCAGTGACCAGTGACCAGTGACCAGTGACCAGTGACCAGTGACCAGTGACCAGCGAAAGTGAACAGTGACCAGTGACCAGTGACGAGTGACCAGTGACCAGTGACCAGTGACCAGTGACCAGTGACCAGTGACCAGTGACCAGTGACCAGTGACCAGTGACCAGCGAAAGTGACCAGTGACGAGTGACCAGTGACAAGTGACAAGTGACCAGTGACCAGTGACCAGTGACCAGTGACCAGTGACCTGTGACCAGCGAAAGTGACCAGTGACCAGTGTCCAGTGACCAGTCACCAGTGACCAGTCACCAGTGACCAGTGACCAGCGAAAGTGACAGGTGACCAGTGACCAGTGACCAGTGACCAGTGACCAGTGACCAGCGAAAGTGACCAGTGACCAGTGAATAGTGACCAGCGAAATTGACCAGTTTCCAGTGACCAGTGATAAGTGACCAGTGACCAGTGACCAGCGAAAGTGACCAGTAAACAGTGATCAGCGAAATTGACCAGTGACCATTGACCAGTGACCAGCGAAAGTGACCAGTGACGAGTGACCAGTGACAAGTGACCAGTGACAAGTGACCAGTGACCACTGACCAGTGACCAGTGACCAGCGACCAGTGACCAGTGACCAGTGACCAGGGACCAGTGACCAGCGAAAGTGACCAGTGACCAGTGACCAGGGACCAGTGACCAGCGAATGTGACCAGTGACGAGTGACCAGTGACAAGTGACCAGTGACAAGTGACCAGTGACCTGTGACCAGTGACCAGTGACCAGTGACCAGTGACCAGTGACCAGTGACCAGTGACCAGTGACCAGTGACCAGCGAAAGTGACCAGTGACGAGTGACCAGTGACAAGTGACCAGTGACCAGTGACCAGTGACCAGTGACTAGTGACCAGTGACCAGTGACAAGTGACCAGTGACCAGTGACCAGTGACCAGTGTCCAGTGACCAGTGACCAGTGACCAGTGACCAGTGACCAGTGACCAGTGACCAGCGAAAGTGACAGGTGACCAGTGACCAGTGACCAGTGACCAGTGACCAGCGAAAGTGACCAGTGACGAGTGACCAGTGACAAGTGACCAGTGACCAGTTACCAGTGACCAGTGACCAGTGACCAGCGAAAGTGACAAGTGACGAGTGACCAGTGACAAGTGACAAGTGACCAGTGACCAGTGACCAGAGACCAGTGACTAGCCAAATTGACCAGTGACCAGTGACCAGTGGCCAGCGGTAGTGACCAGTGACCAGTGACCAGTGATCAGTGACCAGTGAACAGTGACCAGTGACCAGTGACCAGTGACCAGCGAAAATGACCAGTGACCAGTGACCAGTGACCAGCGAAATTGACAAGTGACCAGTGACCAGTGAACAGTGACAAGTGACCAGTGACCAGTGACCAGCGAAAGTGACCAGTGACCAGTGACCAGGGACCAGTGACCAGTGACGTGTGACCATTGACCAGCGAACGTGAACAGTGACCAGTGACCAGTGACCAGTGACCAGTGACCAGTGACCAGTGACCAGTGACCAGTGACCAGCGAAAGTGACCAGTGACCAGTGACCAGTGACCAGTGACAAGTGACCAGTGACCAGCGACCAGTGACCAGTGACCAGTGACCAGTGACCAGTGACCAGCAAAATTGACCAGCAAAATTGACCAGTGACCAGTGACCAGTGACCAATGACCAGTGACCAGTGACCAGTGACCAGTGACCAGTGACCAGCGAATGTGACCAGGGACAAGTGACCAGTGACCAGTGACCAGTGACCAGTGACCAGTGACCAGCGAAAGTGACCAGTGAACAGTGACCAGGGACCAGTGACCAGTGACGAGTGACCAGTGACCAGCGAAAGTGAACAGTGACCAGTGACCAGTGACCAGGGACCAGTGACCAGTGACGAGTGACCAGTGACCAGCGAAAGTGACCAGTGACCAGTGACCAGTGACCAGCGAAAGTGACCAGTGACCAGGGACCAGTGACCAGTGACCAGCGAAATTGACCAGTGACCAGTGACCAGTGACCAGTGACAAGTGACCAGTGACCAGTGACCAGCGAAAGTGACCAGTGAACAGTGACCAGTGACCAGTGACCAGCAAAATTGACCAGCAAAATTGACCAGTGACCAGTGACCAGTGACCAATGACCAGTGACCAGTGACCAGTGACCAGCGAAAGTGACAAGTGACCAGTGACCAGTGACCAGTGACCAGTGACCAGTGACCAGCGAAAGTGACTAGTGACCAGTGACCAGTGACCAGTGACCAGTGACCAGTGACCAGTGACCAGTGACCAGTGACCAGTGACCAGTGACCAGCGAAAGTGACCAGTGACGAGTGACCAGTGACAAGTGACCAGTGACCAGTGACCAGTGACCAGTGACCAGTGACCAGTGACCAGCGAAAGTGACAAGCGACGAGTGACCAGTGACAAGTGACAAGTGACCAGTGACCAGTGACCAGTGTCCAGTGACCAGTGACCTGTGACAAGCGAAAGTGACCAGTGACCAGTGTCCAGTGACCAGTGACCAGTGACCAGTGACCAGTGACCAGTGACCAGTGACCTGTGACCAGCGAAAGTGACCAGTGACCAGTGACCAGTGACCAGTGACCAGTGACCAGTGACCAGTGACCAGTGACCAGTGACCAGCGAAAGTGACAGGTGACCAGTGACCAGTGACCAGTGACCAGTGACCAGTGACCAGCGAAAGTGACCAGTGACCAGTGAATAGTGACCAGCGAAATTGACCAGTTTCCAGTGACCAGTGATAAGTGACCAGTGACCAGTGACCAGCGAAAGTGACCAGTGAACAGTGATCAGCGAAATTGACCAGTGACCATTGACCAGTGACCAGCGAAAGTGACCAGTGACGAGTGACCAGTGACAAGTGACCAGTGACAAGTGACCAGTGACCACTGACCAGTGACCAGTGACCAGCGACCAGTGACCAGTGACCAGTGACCAGGGACCAGTGAACAGCGAAAGTGACCAGTGACCAGTGACCAGTGACCAGTGACTAGCCAAATTGAGCAGTGAGCAGTGACCAGTGACCAGTGACCAGTGACCAGTGACCAGTGACCAGTGACCAGTGACCAGCGAAATTGACCAGTGACCATTGACCAGTGACCAGCGAAAGTGACCAGTGACGAGCGACCAGTGACCAGTGACCAGTGACCAGTGAACAGTGACCAGTGACCAGTGACCAGTGACCAGCGAAAATGACCAGTGACCAGCGAAAATGACCAGTGACCAGCGAAATTGACCAGTGACCAGTGACCAGTGAACAGTGACCAGTGACCAGTCACCAGCGAAAGTGACCAGTGACCAGTGACCAGTGACCAGCGAAATTGACCAGTGACCAGTGACCAGAGACCAGTGACTAGCCAAATTGACCAGTGACCAGTGACCAGTGGCCAGCGGTAGTGACCAGTGACCAGTGATCAGTGACCAGTGAACAGTGACCAGTGACCAGTGACCAGTGACCAGCGAAAATGAATAGTGACCAGTGACCAGTGACCAGCGAAATTGACAAGTGACCAGTGACCAGTGAACAGTGACAAGTGACCAGTGACCAGTGACCAACGAAAGTGACCAGTGAACAGTGACCAGGGACCAGTGACCAGTGACGAGTGACCATTGACCAGCGAAAGTGAACAGTGACCAGTGACCAGTGACCAGTGACCAGTGACCAGTGACCAGTGACCAGCGAAAGTGACCAGTGACCAGTGACCAGTGACCAGTGACCAGTGACCAGTGACAAGTGACCTGGGACCAGTGACCAGTGACCAGTGACCAGCGAAAGTGACCAGTGACGAGCGACCGGTGACCAGTGACCAGTGACCAGTGAACAGTGACAAGTGACCAGTGACCAGTGACCAACGAAAGTGACCAGTGAACAGTGACCAGGGACCAGTGACCAGGGACCAGTGACCAGTGACCAGCGAAATTGACCAGTGACCAGTGACCAGTGACAAGTGACAAGTGACCAGTGACCAGTGACCAGTGACAAGTGACCAGTGCCAAGTGACCAGTGACCACTGACCAGTGACCAGTGACCAGCGACCAGTGACCAGTGACCAATGACCAGTGACCAGTGACTAGCCAAATTGAGCAGTGAGCAGTGACCAGTGACCAGTGACCAGTGATCAGTGACCAGTGACCAGCGAAATTGACCAGTGACCATTGACCAGTGACCAGCGAAAGTGACCAGTGACGAGTGACCTGTGACAAGTGACCAGTGACCAGCGACCAGTGACCAGTGACCAGTGACCAGTGACCAGTGACCAGCGAAAATGACCTGTGACCAGTGACCAATGACCAGCGAAATTGACCAGTGACCAGTGACCAGTGACCAGTGTCGAGTGACCAGTGACCAGTGACCAGCGAAAGTGACCAGTGACCAGTGACCAGCGAAAGTGACCAGTGACCAGGGACCAGTGACCAGTGACCAGCGAAATTGACCAGTGACCAGTGACCAGTGACCAGTGACAAGTGACCAGTGACCAGTGAGCAGCGAAAGTGACCAGTGAACAGTGACCAGTGACCAGTGACCAGCAAAATTGACCAGCAAAATTGACCAGTGACCAGTGACCAGTGACCAATGACCAGTGACCAGTGACCAGTGACCAGTGACCAGTGACCAGCGACCAGTGACCAGTGACCAGTGACCAGTGACCAGTGACCAGTGACCAGTGACCAGTGACCAGCGAAAGTGAACAGTGACCAGTGACCAGTGACGAGTGACCAGTGACCAGTGACCAGTGACCAGTGACCAGTGACCAGTGACCAGTGACCAGTGACCAGTGACCAGTGACCAGCGAAAGTGACCAGTGACGAGTGACCAGTGACAAGTGACAAGTGACCAGTGACCAGTGACCAGTGACCAGTGACCAGTGACCTGTGACCAGCGAAAGTGACCAGTGACCAGTGTCCAGTGACCAGTCACCAGTGACCAGTCACCAGTGACCAGTGACCAGCGAAAGTGACAGGTGACCAGTGACCAGTGACCAGTGACCAGTGACCAGTGACCAGCGAAAGTGACCAGTGACCAGTGAATAGTGACCAGCGAAATTGACCAGTTTCCAGTGACCAGTGATAAGTGACCAGTGACCAGTGACCAGCGAAAGTGACCAGTAAACAGTGATCAGCGAAATTGACCAGTGACCATTGACCAGTGACCAGCGAAAGTGACCAGTGACGAGTGACCAGTGACAAGTGACCAGTGACAAGTGACCAGTGACCACTGACCAGTGACCAGTGACCAGCGACCAGTGACCAGTGACCAGTGACCAGGGACCAGTGACCAGCGAAAGTGACCAGTGACCAGTGACCAGGGACCAGTGACCAGCGAATGTGACCAGTGACGAGTGACCAGTGACAAGTGACCAGTGACAAGTGACCAGTGACCTGTGACCAGTGACCAGTGACCAGTGACCAGTGACCAGTGACCAGTGACCAGTGACCAGTGACCAGTGACCAGCGAAAGTGACCAGTGACGAGTGACCAGTGACAAGTGACCAGTGACCAGTGACCAGTGACCAGTGACCACTGACCATCGAAAGTGACCAGTGACCAGTGACCAGTGACCAGTGACCAGCGAAAGTGACCAGTGACCAGTGACCAGCGACCAGTGACCAGTGACCAGTGACCAGGGACCAGTGAACAGCGAAAGTGACCAGTGACCAGTGACCAGTGACCAGTGACTAGCCAAATTGAGCAGTGAGCAGTGACCAGTGACCAGTGACCAGTGACCAGTGACCAGTGACCAGCGAAATTGACCAGTGACCATTGACCAGTGACCAGCGAAAGTGACCAGTGACGAGCGACCAGTGACCAGTGACCAGTGACCAGTGAACAGTGACCAGTGACCAGTGACCAGTGACCAGCGAAAATGACCAGTGACCAGCGAAAATGACCAGTGACCAGCGAAATTGACCAGTGACCAGTGACCAGTGAACAGTGACCAGTGACCAGTCACCAGCGAAAGTGACCAGTGACCAGTGACCAGTGACCAGCGAAATTGACCAGTGACCAGTGACCAGAGACCAGTGACTAGCCAAATTGACCAGTGACCAGTGACCAGTGGCCAGCGGTAGTGACCAGTGACCAGTGATCAGTGACCAGTGAACAGTGACCAGTGACCAGTGACCAGTGACCAGCGAAAATGAATAGTGACCAGTGACCAGTGACCAGCGAAATTGACAAGTGACCAGTGACCAGTGAACAGTGACAAGTGACCAGTGACCAGTGACCAACGAAAGTGACCAGTGAACAGTGACCAGTGACCAGTGACCAGTGACCAGTGACCAGTGACCAGCGATCAGTGACCAGTGAACAGTGACCAGTGACCAGCGAAAGTGACCAGTGACCAGTGACCAGAGACCAGTGACTAGCCAAATTGACCAGTGACCAGTGACCAGTGGCCAGCGGTAGTGACCAGTGACCAGTGACCAGTGATCAGTGACCAGTGAACAGTGACCAGTGACCAGTGACCAGTGACCAGCGAAAATGAACAGTGACCAGTGACCAGTGACCAGCGAAATTGACACGTGACCAGTGACCAGTGAACAGTGACAAGTGACCAGTGACCAGTGACCAACGAAAGTGACCAGTCAACAGTGACCAGGGACCAGTGATCAGTGACGTGTGACCATTGACCAGCGAAAGTGAACAGTGACCAGTGACCAGTGACCAGTGACCAGTGACCAGTGACCAGCGAAAGTGACCAGTGACCAGTGACCAGTGACCAGTGACCAGTGACCAGTGACAAGTGACCTGGGACCAGTGACCAGTGACCAGTGACCAGCGAAATTGGCCAGTGACCAGTGACCAGTGACCAGTGAAATTGGCCAGTGACCAGTGACCAGTCACCAGTCACCAGTGACCAGCGACCAGTGACCAGAGACCAGTAACCAGTGACCAGTGACCAGTGACCACTGACCAGCGAAAGTGACCAGTGAACAGTGACCAGTGACCAGTGACAAGTGACCAGTGACCAGTGACCATTGACCAGTGACTAGTGACTAGTGACCAGTGACCAACGACCAGTGACCAGTGACCAGTGACCAGCGAAAGTGACCAGTGACCAGTGACCATTGACCAGCGACAAGTGACCAGTGACCAGTGACGAGTGACCAGTGACCAGTGACCAGTGACCAGTGACCAGTGACCAGTGACCAGCGAAAGTGACAAGTGACCAGTGACCAGTGACCAGTGACCAGTGACCAGCGAAAGTGACTAGTGACCAGTGACCAGTGACCAGTGACCAGTGACTAGTGACCAGTGACCAGTGACAAGTGACCAGTGACCAGTGACCAGTGACCAGTGTCCAGTGACCAGTGACCAGTGACCAGTGACCAGTGACCAGTGACCAGTGACCAGCGAAAGTGACAGGTGACCAGTGACCAGTGACCAGTGACCAGTGACCAGCGAAAGTGACCAGTGACGAGTGACCAGTGACAAGTGACCAGTGACCAGTTACCAGTGACCAGTGACCAGTGACCAGCGAAAGTGACAAGTGACGAGTGACCAGTGACAAGTGACAAGTGACCAGTGACCAGTGACCAGAGACCAGTGACTAGCCAAATTGACCAGTGACCAGTGACCAGTGGCCAGCGGTAGTGACCAGTGACCAGTGACCAGTGATCAGTGACCAGTGAACAGTGACCAGTGACCAGTGACCAGTGACCAGCGAAAATGACCAGTGACCAGTGACCAGTGACCAGCGAAATTGACAAGTGACCAGTGACCAGTGAACAGTGACAAGTGACCAGTGACCAGTGACCAACGAAAGTGACCAGTGACCAGTGACCAGGGACCAGTGACCAGTGACGTGTGACCATTGACCAGCGAACGTGAACAGTGACCAGTGACCAGTGACCAGTGACCAGTGACCAGTGACCAGTGACCAGTGACCAGTGACCAGTGACCAGCGAAAGTGACCAGTGACCAGTGACCAGTGACCAGTGACAAGTGACCAGTGACCAGCGACCAGTGACCAGTGACCAGTGACCAGTGACCAGTGACCAGCAAAATTAACCAGCAAAATTGACCAGTGACCAGTGACCAGTGACCAATGACCAGTGACCAGTGACCAGTGACCAGTGACCAGTGACCAGCGAATGTGACCAGGGACAAGTGACCAGTGACCAGTGACCAGTGACCAGTGACCAGTGACCAGCGAAAGTGACCAGTGAACAGTGACCAGGGACCAGTGACCAGTGACGAGTGACCAGTGACCAGCGAAAGTGAACAGTGACCAGTGACCAGTGACCAGGGACCAGTGACCAGTGACGAGTGACCAGTGACCAGCGAAAGTGACCAGTGACCAGTGACCAGTGACCAGCGAAAGTGACCAGTGACCAGGGACCAGTGACCAGTGACCAGCGAAATTGACCAGTGACCAGTGACCAGTGACCAGTGACAAGTGACCAGTGACCAGTGACCAGCGAAAGTGACCAGTGAACAGTGACCAGTGACCAGTGACCAGCAAAATTGACCAGCAAAATTGACCAGTGACCAGTGACCAGTGACCAATGACCAGTGACCAGTGACCAGTGACCAGCGAAAGTGACAAGTGACCAGTGACCAGTGACCAGTGACCAGTGACCAGTGACCAGCGAAAGTGACTAGTGACCAGTGACCAGTGACCAGTGACCAGTGACCAGTGACCAGTGACCAGTGACCAGTGACCAGTGACCAGTGACCAGCGAAAGTGACCAGTGACGAGTGACCAGTGACAAGTGACCAGTGACCAGTGACCAGTGACCAGTGACCAGTGACCAGTGACCAGTGACCAGCGAAAGTGACAAGCGACGAGTGACCAGTGACAAGTGACAAGTGACCAGTGACCAGTGACCAGTGTCCAGTGACCAGTGACCTGTGACAAGCGAAAGCGACCAGTGACCAGTGTCCAGTGACCAGTGACCAGTGACCAGTGACCAGTGACCAGTGACCAGTGACCTGTGACCAGCGAAAGTGACCAGTGACCAGTGACCAGTGACCAGTGACCAGTGACCAGTGACCAGTGACCAGTGACCAGTGACCAGCGAAAGTGACAGGTGAACAGTGACCAGTGACCAGTGACCAGTGACCAGCGAAAATGACCAGTGACCAGCGAAAATGACCAGTGACCAGCGAAATTGACCAGTGACCAGTGACCAGTGAACAGTGACCAGTGACCAGTCACCAGCGAAAGTGACCAGTGACCAGTGACCAGTGACCAGCGAAATTGACCAGTGACCAGTGACCAGAGACCAGTGACTAGCCAAATTGACCAGTGACCAGTGACCAGTGGCCAGCGGTAGTGACCAGTGACCAGTGATCAGTGACCAGTGAACAGTGACCAGTGACCAGTGACCAGTGACCAGCGAAAATGAATAGTGACCAGTGACCAGTGACCAGCGAAATTGACAAGTGACCAGTGACCAGTGAACAGTGACAAGTGACCAGTGACCAGTGACCAACGAAAGTGACCAGTGAACAGTGACCAGGGACCAGTGACCAGTGACGAGTGACCATTGACCAGCGAAAGTGAACAGTGACCAGTGACCAGTGACCAGTGACCAGTGACCAGTGACCAGTGACAAGTGACCAGTGCCAAGTGACCAGTGACCACTGACCAGTGACCAGTGACCAGCGACCAGTGACCAGTGACCAATGACCAGTGACCAGTGACTAGCCAAATTGAGCAGTGAGCAGTGACCAGTGACCAGTGACCAGTGATCAGTGACCAGTGACCAGCGAAATTGACCAGTGACCATTGACCAGTGACCAGCGAAAGTGACCAGTGACGAGTGACCTGTGACAAGTGACCAGTGACCAGCGACCAGTGACCAGTGACCAGTGACCAGTGACCAGTGACCAGTGACCAGTGACCAGCGAAAGTGACCAGTGACCAGGGACCAGTGACCAGTGACCAGCGAAATTGACCAGTGACCAGTGACCAGTGACCAGTGACAAGTGACCAGTGACCAGTGAGCAGCGAAAGTGACCAGTGAACAGTGACCAGTGACCAGTGACCAGCAAAATTGACCAGCAAAATTGACCAGTGACCAGTGACCAGTGACCAATGACCAGTGACCAGTGACCAGTGACCAGTGACCAGTGACCAGCGACCAGTGACCAGTGACCATTGACCAGTGACCAGTGACCAGTGACCAGTGACCAGTGACCAGCGAAAGTGACCAGGGACAAGTGACCAGTGACCAGTGACCAGTGACCAGTGACCAGTGACCAGTGACCACTGACCATCGAAAGTGACCAGTGACCAGTGACCAGTGACCAGTGACCAGCGACCAGTGACCAGTGACCAGTGACCAGTGAACAGTGACCAGTGACCAGCGACCAGTGACCAGTGACCAGTGACCAGTGAACAGTGACCAGTGACCAGTGACGAGTGACCAGTGACCAGTGACCAGTGACCAGTGACCAGTGACCAGTGACCAGTGACCAGTGACCAGCGAAAGTGACCAGTGACGAGTGACCAGTGACAAGTGACAAGTGACCAGTGACCAGTGACCAGTGACCAGTGACCAGTGACCAGTGACCAGTGACCAGTGACCAGTGACCAGTGACCAGCGAAAGTGACCAGTGACGAGTGACCAGTGACAAGTGACCAGTGACCAGTGACCAGTGACCAGTGACCACTGACCATCGAAAGTGACCAGTGACCAGTGACCAGTGACCAGTGACCAGTGACCAGTGACCAGTGACCAGCGAAAGTGACCAGTGACCAGTGACCAGTGACCAGCGAAATTGACCAGTGACCAGTGACCAGAGACCAGTGACTAGCCAAATTGACCAGTGACCAGTGACCAGTGGCCAGCGGTAGTGACCAGTGACCAGTGACCAGTGATCAGTGACCAGTGAACAGTGACCAGTGACCAGTGACCAGTGACCAGCGAAAATGACCAGTGACCAGTGACCAGTGACCAGCGAAATTGACAAGTGACCAGTGACCAGTGAACAGTGACAAGTGACCAGTGACCAGTGACCAACGAAAGTGACCAGTGAACAGTGACCAGGGACCAGTGACCAGTGACGAGTGACCATTGACCAGCGAAAGTGAACAGTGACCAGTGACCAGTGACCAGTGACCAGTGACCAGTGACCAGTGACCAGTGACCAGCGAAAGTGACCAGTGACCAGTGACCAGGGACCAGTGACCAGTGACGAGTGACCATTGACCAGCGAAAGTGAACAGTGACCAGTGACCAGTGACCAGTGACCAGTGACCAGTGACCAGTGACCAGTGACCAGCGAAAGTGACCAGTGACCAGTGACCAGTGGCCAGCGGTAGTGACCAGTGACCAGTGACCAGTGACCAGCGAAAGTGACCAGTGACCAGTGACCAGTGACCAGCGACCAGTGACCAGTGACCAGTGACCAGTGACCAGCAAAATTGACCATCAAATTGACCAGTGACCAGGGACCAGTGACCAGTGACCAGGGACCAGTGACCAGTGACCAGCGAAAGTGACAAGTGACGAGTGACCAGTGACAAGTGACGAGTGACCAGTGACCAGTGACCAGTGACCAGTGACCTGTGACCAGCGAAAGTGACCAGTGACCAGTGTCCAGTGTCCAGTGACCAGTGACCAGTGACCAGTGACCAGTGACCAGTGACCAGTGACCAGTGACCAGTGACCAGTGACCAGCGAAAGTGACAGGTGACCAGTGACCAGTGACCAGTGACCAGTGACCAGTGACCAGTGACCAGTGACCAGCGAAAGTGACCAGTGACCAGTGAATAGTGACCAGCGAAATTGACCAGTTTCCAGTGACCAGTGATAAGTGACCAGTGACCAGTGACCAGTGAACAGTGATCAGCGAAATTGACCAGTGACCATTGACCAGTGACCAGCGAAAGTGACCAGTGACGAGTGACCAGTGACAAGTGACCAGTGACCACTGACCAGTAACCAGTGACCAGTGACCAGCGACCAGTGACCAGTGACCAGTGACCAGTGACCAGTGACCAGCGAAAGTGACAGGTGACCAGTGACCAGTGACCAGTGACCAGTGACCAGTGACCAGTGACCAGCGAAAATGACCAGTGACAAGTGAATAGTGACCAGCGAAATTGACCAGTTTCCAGTGACCAGTGATAAGTGACCAGTGACCAGTGACCAGCGAAAGTGACCAGTGAACAGTGATCAGCGAAATTGACCAGTGACCATTGACCAGCGACAAGTGACCAGTGACCAGTGACGAGTGACCAGTGACCAGTGACCAGTGACCAGTGACCAGTGACCAGCGAAAGTGAGAAGTGACCAGTGACCAGTGACCAGTGACCAGTGACCAGTGACCAGCGAAATTGAACAGTTTCCACTGACCAGTGATAAGTGACCAGTGACCAGTGACCAGCGAAAGTGACCAGTGAACAGTGAACAGCGAAATTGACCAGTGACCATTGACCAGTGACCAGCGAAAGTGACCAGTGACGAGTGACCAGTGACAAGTGACCAGTGACAAGTGACCAGAGACCACTAACCAGTGACCAGTGACCAGCGACCAGTGACCAGTGACCAGTGACCAGGGACCAGTGACCAGCGAAAGTGACCAGTGACCAGTGACCAGTGACCAGTGACCAGTGACCAGCGAAAGTGACCAGTGACCAGTGACCAGTGACCAGCGACCAGTGACCAGTGACCAGTGACCAGTGACCAGTGACCAGCGAAAGTGACCAGTGACCAGTGAATAGTGACCAGCGAAATTGACCAGTTTCCAGTGACCAGTGATAAGTGACCAGTGACCAGTGACCAGTGAACAGTGATCAGCGAAATTGACCAGTGACCATTGACCAGTGACCAGCGAAAGTGACCAGTGACGAGTGACCAGTGACAAGTGACCAGTGACCACTGACCAGTGACCAGTGACCAGTGACCAGCGACCAGTGACCAGTGACCAGTGACCAGTGACCAGTGACCAGCGAAAGTGACAGGTGACCAGTGACCAGTGACCAGTGACCAGTGACCAGTGACCAGTGACCAGCGAAAATGACCAGTGACAAGTGAATAGTGACCAGCGAAATTGACCAGTTTCCAGTGACCAGTGATAAGTGACCAGTGACCAGTGACCAGCGAAAGTGACCAGTGAACAGTGATCAGCGAAATTGACCAGTGACCATTGACCAGCGACAAGTGACCAGTGACCAGTGACGAGTGACCAGTGACCAGTGACCAGTGACCAGTGACCAGTGACCAGCGAAAGTGAGAAGTGACCAGTGACCAGTGACCAGTGACCAGTGACCAGTGACCAGCGAAATTGAACAGTTTCCACTGACCAGTGATAAGTGACCAGTGACCAGTGACCAGCGAAAGTGACCAGTGAACAGTGAACAGCGAAATTGACCAGTGACCATTGACCAGTGACCAGCGAAAGTGACCAGTGACGAGTGACCAGTGACAAGTGACCAGTGACGAGTGACCAGTGACCAGTGACCAGTGACCAGTGACCAGTGACCAGCGAAAGTGACAAGTGACCAGTGACCAGTGACCAGTGACCAGCGAAAGTGACTAGTGACCAGTGACCAGTGTCCAGTGACCAGTGACCAGTGCCCAGCGAAAGTGACCCGTGACGAGTGACCAGTGACAAGTGACCAGTGACAAGTGACAAGTGACAAGTGACCAGTGACCAGTAACCAGTGACCAGTGACCAGTGACCAGTGACCAGTGACCTGTGACCAGCGAAAGGGACCAGTGACCAGTGTCCAGTGACCAGTGACCAGTGACCAGTGACCAGTGACCAGTGACCAGTGACCAGTGACCAGCGAAAGTGACAGGTGACCAGTGACCAGTGACCAGTGACCAGTGAGCAGTGACCAGCGAAAGTGACCAGTGACGAGTGACCAGTGACAAGTGACCAGTGACCAGTGACCAGTGACCAGTGACCAGTGACCAGCGAAAGTGACAAGTGACGAGTGACCAGTGACAAGTGACAAGTGACCAATGACCAGTGACCAGTGACCAGTGACCAGAGACCAGTGACTAGCCAAATTGACCAGTGACCAGTGACCAGTGGCCAGCGGTAGTGACCAGTGACCAGTGGCCAGTGATCAGTGACCAGTGACCAGTGACCAGTGACCAGTGACCAGTGACCAGCGAAAATGACCAGTGACCAGTGACCAGTGACCAGCGAAATTGACAAGTGACCAGTGACCAGTGAACAGTGACAAGTGACCAGTGACCAACGAAAGTGACCAGTGACCAGTGACCAGGGACCAGTGACCAGTGACGTGTGACCATTGACCAGCGAACGTGAACAGTGACCAGTGACCAGTGACCAGTGACCAGTGACCAGCGAAATTGACCAGTGACCATTGACCAGTGACCAGCGAAAGTGACCAGTGACGAGCGACCAGTGACCAGTGACCAGTGACCAGTGAACAGTGACCAGTGACCAGTGACCAGTGACCAGCGAAAATGACCAGTGACCAGCGAAAATGACCAGTGACCAGTGACCAGTGACCAGCGAAATTGACCAGTGACCAGTGACCAGTGAACAGTGACCAGTGACCAGTCACCAGCGAAAGTGACCAGTGACCAGTGACCAGTGACCAGCGAAATTGACCAGTGACCAGTGACCAGAGACCAGTGACTAGCCAAATTGACCAGTGACCAGTGACCAGTGGCCAGCGGTAGTGACCAGTGACCAGTGATCAGTGACCAGTGAACAGTGACCAGTGACCAGTGACCAGTGACCAGCGAAAATGAATAGTGACCAGTGACCAGTGACCAGCGAAATTGACAAGTGACCAGTGACCAGTGAACAGTGACAAGTGACCAGTGACCAGTGACCAACGAAAGTGACCAGTGAACAGTGACCAGGGACCAGTGACCAGTGACGAGTGACCATTGACCAGCGAAATTGACAAGTGACCAGTGACCAGTGAACAGTGACAAGTGACCAGTGACCAGTGACCAACGAAAGTGACCAGTGAACAGTGACCAGGGACCAGTGACCAGTGACGAGTGACCATTGACCAGCGAAAGTGAACAGTGACCAGTGACCAGTGACCAGTGACCAGTGACCAGTGACCAGTGACAAGTGACCAGTGACCAGTGACCAGCGAAAGTGACCAGTGACCAGTGACCAATGACCAGTGACCAGTGACCAGTGACCAGTGACCAGCGAATGTGACAAGTGACCAGTGACCAGTGACCAGTGACCAGTGACCAGTGACCAGCGAAAGTGACTAGTGACCAGTGACCAGTGACCAGTGACCAGTGACGAGTGACCAGTGACCAGTGACCAGTGACCAGTGACCAGTGACCAGTGACCAGTGACCAGTGACCAGTGACCAGCGAAAGTGACCAGTGACGAGTGACCAGTGACAAGTGACCAGTGACCAGTGACCAGTGACCAGTGACCAGTGACCAGTGACCAGTGACCAGCGAAAGTGACAAGCGACGAGTGACCAGTGACAAGTGACAAGTGACCAGTGACCAGTGACCAGTGTCCAGTGACCAGTGACCTGTGACAAGCGAAAGTGACCAGTGACCAGTGTCCAGTGACCAGTGACCAGTGACCAGTGACCAGTGACCAGTGACCAGTGACCAGTGACCAGTGACCAGTGACCAGCGAAAGTGACCAGTGACGAGTGACCAGTGACCAGTGACCAGTGACCAGTGACCAGTGACCAGTGACCAGTGACCAGCGAAAGTGACAAGCGACGAGTGACCAGTGACAAGTGACCAGTGACCAGTGACCAGTGACCAGTGACCAGTGACCAGCGAAAGTGACAGGTGACCAGTGACCAGTGACCAGTGACCAGTGACCAGTGACCAGTGACCAGTGACCAGCGAAAGTGACCAGTGACCAGTGAATAGTGACCAGCGAAATTGACCAGTTTCCAGTGACCAGTGATAAGTGACCAGTGACCAGTGACCAGTGAACAGTGATCAGCGAAATTGACCAGTGACCATTGACCAGTGACCAGCGAAAGTGACCAGTGACGAGTGACCAGTGACAAGTGACCAGTGACCACTGACCAGTGACCAGTGACCAGTGACCAGCGACCAGTGACCAGTGACCAGTGACCAGTGACCAGTGACCAGCGAAAGTGACAGGTGACCAGTGACCAGTGACCAGTGACCAGTGACCAGTGACCAGTGACCAGCGAAAATGACCAGTGACAAGTGAATAGTGACCAGCGAAATTGACCAGTTTCCAGTGACCAGTGATAAGTGACCAGTGACCAGTGACCAGCGAAAGTGACCAGTGAACAGTGATCAGCGAAATTGACCAGTGACCATTGACCAGCGACAAGTGACCAGTGACCAGTGACGAGTGACCAGTGACCAGTGACCAGTGACCAGTGACCAGTGACCAGCGAAAGTGACAGGTGACCAGTGACCAGTGACCAGTGACCAGTGACCAGTGACCAGCGAAATTGAACAGTTTCCACTGACCAGTGATAAGTGACCAGTGACCAGTGACCAGCGAAAGTGACCAGTGAACAGTGAACAGCGAAATTGACCAGTGACCATTGACCAGTGACCAGCGAAAGTGACCAGTGACGAGTGACCAGTGACAAGTGACCAGTGACGAGTGACCAGTGACCAGTGACCAGTGACCAGTGACCAGTGACCAGCGAAAGTGACAAGTGACCAGTGACCAGTGACCAGTGACCAGCGAAAGTGACTAGTGACCAGTGACCAGTGTCCAGTGACCAGTGACCAGTGACCAGCGAAAGTGACCCGTGACGAGTGACCAGTGACAAGTGACCAGTGACAAGTGACAAGTGACAAGTGACCAGTGACCAGTAACCAGTGACCAGTGACCAGTGACCAGTGACCAGTGACCTGTGACCAGCGAAAGGGACCAGTGACCAGTGTCCAGTGACCAGTGACCAGTGACCAGTGACCAGTGACCAGCGAAAGTGACAGGTGACCAGTGACCAGTGACCAGTGACCAGTGAGCAGTGACCAGCGAAAGTGACCAGTGACGAGTGACCAGTGACAAGTGACCAGTGACCAGTGACCAGTGACCAGTGACCAGTGACCAGCGAAAGTGACAAGTGACGAGTGACCAGTGACAAGTGACAAGTGACCAATGACCAGTGACCAGTGACCAGTGACCAGAGACCAGTGACTAGCCAAATTGACCAGTGACCAGTGACCAGTGGCCAGCGGTAGTGACCAGTGACCAGTGGCCAGTGATCAGTGACCAGTGAACAGTGACCAGTGACCAGTGACCAGTGACCAGCGAAAATGACCAGTGACCAGTGACCAGTGACCAGCGAAATTGACAAGTGACCAGTGACCAGTGAACAGTGACAAGTGACCAGTGACCAACGAAAGTGACCAGTGACCAGTGACCAGGGACCAGTGACCAGTGACGTGTGACCATTGACCAGCGAACGTGAACAGTGACCAGTGACCAGTGACCAGTGACCAGTGACCAGCGAAATTGACCAGTGACCATTGACCAGTGACCAGCGAAAGTGACCAGTGACGAGCGACCAGTGACCAGTGACCAGTGACCAGTGAACAGTGACCAGTGACCAGTGACCAGTGACCAGCGAAAATGACCAGTGACCAGCGAAAATGACCAGTGACCAGTGACCAGTGACCAGCGAAATTGACCAGTGACCAGTGACCAGTGAACAGTGACCAGTGACCAGTCACCAGCGAAAGTGACCAGTGACCAGTGACCAGTGACCAGCGAAATTGACCAGTGACCAGTGACCAGAGACCAGTGACTAGCCAAATTGACCAGTGACCAGTGACCAGTGGCCAGCGGTAGTGACCAGTGACCAGTGATCAGTGACCAGTGAACAGTGACCAGTGACCAGTGACCAGTGACCAGCGAAAATGAATAGTGACCAGTGACCAGTGACCAGCGAAATTGACAAGTGACCAGTGACCAGTGAACAGTGACAAGTGACCAGTGACCAGTGACCAACGAAAGTGACCAGTGAACAGTGACCAGGGACCAGTGACCAGTGACGAGTGACCATTGACCAGCGAAATTGACAAGTGACCAGTGACCAGTGAACAGTGACAAGTGACCAGTGACCAGTGACCAACGAAAGTGACCAGTGAACAGTGACCAGGGACCAGTGACCAGTGACGAGTGACCATTGACCAGCGAAAGTGAACAGTGACCAGTGACCAGTGACCAGTGACCAGTGACCAGTGACAAGTGACCAGTGACCAGTGATCAGTGACCAATGACCAGTGACCAGTGACCAGTGACCAGTGACCAGCGAATGTGACAAGTGACCAGTGACCAGTGACCAGTGACCAGTGACCAGTGACCAGTGACCAGCGAAAGTGACTAGTGACCAGTGACCAGTGACCAGTGACCAGTGACGAGTGACCAGTGACCAGTGACCAGTGACCAGTGACCAGTGACCAGCGAAAGTGACCAGTGACGAGTGACCAGTGACAAGTGACCAGTGACCAGTGACCAGTGACCAGTGACCAGTGACCAGTGACCAGTGACCAGCGAAAGTGACAAGCGACGAGTGACCAGTGACAAGTGACAAGTGACCAGTGACCAGTGACCAGTGTCCAGTGACCAGTGACCTGTGACAAGCGAAAGTGACCAGTGACCAGTGTCCAGTGACCAGTGACCAGTGACCAGTGACCAGTGACCAGTGACCAGTGACCAGTGACCAGCGAAAGTGACCAGTGACCAGTGACCAGTGACCAGTGACCAGTGACCAGTGACAAGTGACCTGGGACCAGTGACCAGTGACCAGTGACCAGCGAAAGTGACCAGTGACCAGGGACCAGTGACCAGTGACCAGTGAAATTGACCAGTGACCAGTGACCAGTGACCAGTGACAAGTGACCAGTGACCAGTGACCAGCGAAAGTGACCAGTGACCAGTGACCAATGACCAGTGACCAGTGACCAGTGACCAGTGACCAGCGAAAGTGACAAGTGACCAGTGACCAGTGACCAGTGACCAGTGACCAGTGACCAGCGAAAGTGACTAGTGACCAGTGACCTGTGACCAGTGACCAGTGACGAGTGACAAGTGACCAATGACCAGTGACCAGTGACCAGTGACCAGAGACCAGTGACTAGCCAAATTGACCAGTGACCAGTGACCAGTGGCCAGCGGTAGTGACCAGTGACCAGTGACCAGTGATCAGTGACCAGTGAACAGTGACCAGTGACCAGTGACCAGTGACCAGCGAAAATGACCAGTGACCAGTGACCAGTGACCAGCGAAATTGACAAGTGACCAGTGACCAGTGAACAGTGACAAGTGACCAGTGACCAACGAAAGTGACCAGTGACCAGTGACCAGGGACCAGTGACCAGTGACGTGTGACCATTGACCAGCGAACGTGAACAGTGACCAGTGACCAGTGACCAGTGACCAGTGACCAGCGAAATTGACCAGTGACCATTGACCAGTGACCAGCGAAAGTGACCAGTGACGAGCGACCAGTGACCAGTGACCAGTGACCAGTGAACAGTGACCAGTGACCAGTGACCAGTGACCAGCGAAAATGACCAGTGACCAGCGAAAATGACCAGTGACCAGTGACCAGTGACCAGCGAAATTGACCAGTGACCAGTGACCAGTGAACAGTGACCAGTGACCAGTCACCAGCGAAAGTGACCAGTGACCAGTGACCAGTGACCAGCGAAATTGACCAGTGACCAGTGACCAGAGACCTGTGACTAGCCAAATTGACCAGTGACCAGTGACCAGTGGCCAGCGGTAGTGACCAGTGACCAGTGATCAGTGACCAGTGAACAGTGACCAGTGACCAGTGACCAGTGACCAGCGAAAATGAATAGTGACCAGTGACCAGTGACCAGCGAAATTGACAAGTGACCAGTGACCAGTGAACAGTGACAAGTGACCAGTGACCAGTGACCAACGAAAGTGACCAGTGAACAGTGACCAGGGACCAGTGACCAGTGACGAGTGACCATTGACCAGCGAAATTGACAAGTGACCAGTGACCAGTGAACAGTGACAAGTGACCAGTGACCAGTGACCAACGAAAGTGACCAGTGAACAGTGACCAGGGACCAGTGACCAGTGACGAGTGACCATTGACCAGCGAAAGTGAACAGTGACCAGTGACCAGTGACCAGTGACCAGTGACCAGTGACAAGTGACCAGTGACCAGTGACCAGCGAAAGTGACCAGTGACCAGTGACCAATGACCAGTGACCAGTGACCAGTGACCAGTGACCAGCGAATGTGACAAGTGACCAGTGACCAGTGACCAGTGACCAGTGACCAGTGACCAGCGAAAGTGACTAGTGACCAGTGACCAGTGACCAGTGACCAGTGACGAGTGACCAGTGACCAGTGACCAGTGACCAGTGACCAGTGAACAGTGAACAGCGAAATTGACCAGTGACCATTGACCAGTGACCAGCGAAAGTGACCAGTGACGAGTGACCAGTGACAAGTGACCAGTGACGAGTGACCAGTGACCAGTGACCAGTGACCAGTGACCAGTGACCAGCGAAAGTGACAAGTGACCAGTGACCAGTGACCAGTGACCAGCGAAAGTGACTAGTGACCAGTGACCAGTGTCCAGTGACCAGTGACCAGTGCCCAGCGAAAGTGACCCGTGACGAGTGACCAGTGACAAGTGACCAGTGACAAGTGACAAGTGACAAGTGACCAGTGACCAGTAACCAGTGACCAGTGACCAGTGACCAGTGACCAGTGACCTGTGACCAGCGAAAGGGACCAGTGACCAGTGTCCAGTGACCAGTGACCAGTGACCAGTGACCAGTGACCAGTGACCAGTGACCAGTGACCAGCGAAAGTGACAGGTGACCAGTGACCAGTGACCAGTGACCAGTGAGCAGTGACCAGCGAAAGTGACCAGTGACGAGTGACCAGTGACAAGTGACCAGTGACCAGTGACCAGTGACCAGTGACCAGTGACCAGCGAAAGTGACAAGTGACGAGTGACCAGTGACAAGTGACAAGTGACCAATGACCAGTGACCAGTGACCAGTGACCAGAGACCAGTGACTAGCCAAATTGACCAGTGACCAGTGACCAGTGGCCAGCGGTAGTGACCAGTGACCAGTGGCCAGTGATCAGTGACCAGTGACCAGTGACCAGTGACCAGTGACCAGTGACCAGCGAAAATGACCAGTGACCAGTGACCAGTGACCAGCGAAATTGACAAGTGACCAGTGACCAGTGAACAGTGACAAGTGACCAGTGACCAACGAAAGTGACCAGTGACCAGTGACCAGGGACCAGTGACCAGTGACGTGTGACCATTGACCAGCGAACGTGAACAGTGACCAGTGACCAGTGACCAGTGACCAGTGACCAGCGAAATTGACCAGTGACCATTGACCAGTGACCAGCGAAAGTGACCAGTGACGAGCGACCAGTGACCAGTGACCAGTGACCAGTGAACAGTGACCAGTGACCAGTGACCAGTGACCAGCGAAAATGACCAGTGACCAGCGAAAATGACCAGTGACCAGTGACCAGTGACCAGCGAAATTGACCAGTGACCAGTGACCAGTGAACAGTGACCAGTGACCAGTCACCAGCGAAAGTGACCAGTGACCAGTGACCAGTGACCAGCGAAATTGACCAGTGACCAGTGACCAGAGACCAGTGACTAGCCAAATTGACCAGTGACCAGTGACCAGTGGCCAGCGGTAGTGACCAGTGACCAGTGATCAGTGACCAGTGAACAGTGACCAGTGACCAGTGACCAGTGACCAGCGAAAATGAATAGTGACCAGTGACCAGTGACCAGCGAAATTGACAAGTGACCAGTGACCAGTGAACAGTGACAAGTGACCAGTGACCAGTGACCAACGAAAGTGACCAGTGAACAGTGACCAGGGACCAGTGACCAGTGACGAGTGACCATTGACCAGCGAAATTGACAAGTGACCAGTGACCAGTGAACAGTGACAAGTGACCAGTGACCAGTGACCAACGAAAGTGACCAGTGAACAGTGACCAGGGACCAGTGACCAGTGACGAGTGACCATTGACCAGCGAAAGTGAACAGTGACCAGTGACCAGTGACCAGTGACCAGTGACCAGTGACCAGTGACAAGTGACCAGTGACCAGTGACCAGCGAAAGTGACCAGTGACCAGTGACCAATGACCAGTGACCAGTGACCAGTGACCAGTGACCAGCGAATGTGACAAGTGACCAGTGACCAGTGACCAGTGACCAGTGACCAGTGACCAGCGAAAGTGACTAGTGACCAGTGACCAGTGACCAGTGACCAGTGACGAGTGACCAGTGACCAGTGACCAGTGACCAGTGACCAGTGACCAGTGACCAGTGACCAGTGACCAGTGACCAGCGAAAGTGACCAGTGACGAGTGACCAGTGACAAGTGACCAGTGACCAGTGACCAGTGACCAGTGACCAGTGACCAGTGACCAGTGACCAGCGAAAGTGACAAGCGACGAGTGACCAGTGACAAGTGACAAGTGACCAGTGACCAGTGACCAGTGTCCAGTGACCAGTGACCTGTGACAAGCGAAAGTGACCAGTGACCAGTGTCCAGTGACCAGTGACCAGTGACCAGTGACCAGTGACCAGTGACCAGTGACCAGTGACCAGTGACCAGTGACCAGCGAAAGTGACCAGTGACGAGTGACCAGTGACCAGTGACCAGTGACCAGTGACCAGTGACCAGTGACCAGTGACCAGCGAAAGTGACAAGCGACGAGTGACCAGTGACAAGTGACCAGTGACCAGTGACCAGTGACCAGTGACCAGTGACCAGCGAAAGTGACAGGTGACCAGTGACCAGTGACCAGTGACCAGTGACCAGTGACCAGTGACCAGTGACCAGCGAAAGTGACCAGTGACCAGTGAATAGTGACCAGCGAAATTGACCAGTTTCCAGTGACCAGTGATAAGTGACCAGTGACCAGTGACCAGTGAACAGTGATCAGCGAAATTGACCAGTGACCATTGACCAGTGACCAGCGAAAGTGACCAGTGACGAGTGACCAGTGACAAGTGACCAGTGACCACTGACCAGTGACCAGTGACCAGTGACCAGCGACCAGTGACCAGTGACCAGTGACCAGTGACCAGTGACCAGCGAAAGTGACAGGTGACCAGTGACCAGTGACCAGTGACCAGTGACCAGTGACCAGTGACCAGCGAAAATGACCAGTGACAAGTGAATAGTGACCAGCGAAATTGACCAGTTTCCAGTGACCAGTGATAAGTGACCAGTGACCAGTGACCAGCGAAAGTGACCAGTGAACAGTGATCAGCGAAATTGACCAGTGACCATTGACCAGCGACAAGTGACCAGTGACCAGTGACGAGTGACCAGTGACCAGTGACCAGTGACCAGTGACCAGTGACCAGCGAAAGTGACAGGTGACCAGTGACCAGTGACCAGTGACCAGTGACCAGTGACCAGCGAAATTGAACAGTTTCCACTGACCAGTGATAAGTGACCAGTGACCAGTGACCAGCGAAAGTGACCAGTGAACAGTGAACAGCGAAATTGACCAGTGACCATTGACCAGTGACCAGCGAAAGTGACCAGTGACGAGTGACCAGTGACAAGTGACCAGTGACGAGTGACCAGTGACCAGTGACCAGTGACCAGTGACCAGTGACCAGCGAAAGTGACAAGTGACCAGTGACCAGTGACCAGTGACCAGCGAAAGTGACTAGTGACCAGTGACCAGTGTCCAGTGACCAGTGACCAGTGACCAGCGAAAGTGACCCGTGACGAGTGACCAGTGACAAGTGACCAGTGACAAGTGACAAGTGACAAGTGACCAGTGACCAGTAACCAGTGACCAGTGACCAGTGACCAGTGACCAGTGACCTGTGACCAGCGAAAGGGACCAGTGACCAGTGTCCAGTGACCAGTGACCAGTGACCAGTGACCAGTGACCAGCGAAAGTGACAGGTGACCAGTGACCAGTGACCAGTGACCAGTGAGCAGTGACCAGCGAAAGTGACCAGTGACGAGTGACCAGTGACAAGTGACCAGTGACCAGTGACCAGTGACCAGTGACCAGTGACCAGCGAAAGTGACAAGTGACGAGTGACCAGTGACAAGTGACAAGTGACCAATGACCAGTGACCAGTGACCAGTGACCAGAGACCAGTGACTAGCCAAATTGACCAGTGACCAGTGACCAGTGGCCAGCGGTAGTGACCAGTGACCAGTGGCCAGTGATCAGTGACCAGTGAACAGTGACCAGTGACCAGTGACCAGTGACCAGCGAAAATGACCAGTGACCAGTGACCAGTGACCAGCGAAATTGACAAGTGACCAGTGACCAGTGAACAGTGACAAGTGACCAGTGACCAACGAAAGTGACCAGTGACCAGTGACCAGGGACCAGTGACCAGTGACGTGTGACCATTGACCAGCGAACGTGAACAGTGACCAGTGACCAGTGACCAGTGACCAGTGACCAGCGAAATTGACCAGTGACCATTGACCAGTGACCAGCGAAAGTGACCAGTGACGAGCGACCAGTGACCAGTGACCAGTGACCAGTGAACAGTGACCAGTGACCAGTGACCAGTGACCAGCGAAAATGACCAGTGACCAGCGAAAATGACCAGTGACCAGTGACCAGTGACCAGCGAAATTGACCAGTGACCAGTGACCAGTGAACAGTGACCAGTGACCAGTCACCAGCGAAAGTGACCAGTGACCAGTGACCAGTGACCAGCGAAATTGACCAGTGACCAGTGACCAGAGACCAGTGACTAGCCAAATTGACCAGTGACCAGTGACCAGTGGCCAGCGGTAGTGACCAGTGACCAGTGATCAGTGACCAGTGAACAGTGACCAGTGACCAGTGACCAGTGACCAGCGAAAATGAATAGTGACCAGTGACCAGTGACCAGCGAAATTGACAAGTGACCAGTGACCAGTGAACAGTGACAAGTGACCAGTGACCAGTGACCAACGAAAGTGACCAGTGAACAGTGACCAGGGACCAGTGACCAGTGACCAGTGACCAGTGACCAACGAAAGTGACCAGTGAACAGTGACCAGGGACCAGTGACCAGTGACGAGTGACCATTGACCAGCGAAAGTGAACAGTGACCAGTGACCAGTGACCAGTGACCAGTGACCAGTGACAAGTGACCAGTGACCAGTGACCAGCGAAAGTGACCAGTGACCAGTGACCAATGACCAGTGACCAGTGACCAGTGACCAGTGACCAGCGAATGTGACAAGTGACCAGTGACCAGTGACCAGTGACCAGTGACCAGTGACCAGTGACCAGCGAAAGTGACTAGTGACCAGTGACCAGTGACCAGTGACCAGTGACGAGTGACCAGTGACCAGTGACCAGTGACCAGTGACCAGTGACCAGCGAAAGTGACCAGTGACGAGTGACCAGTGACAAGTGACCAGTGACCAGTGACCAGTGACCAGTGACCAGTGACCAGTGACCAGTGACCAGCGAAAGTGACAAGCGACGAGTGACCAGTGACAAGTGACAAGTGACCAGTGACCAGTGACCAGTGTCCAGTGACCAGTGACCTGTGACAAGCGAAAGTGACCAGTGACCAGTGTCCAGTGACCAGTGACCAGTGACCAGTGACCAGTGACCAGTGACCAGTGACCAGTGACCAGCGAAAGTGACCAGTGACCAGTGACCAGTGACCAGTGACCAGTGACCAGTGACAAGTGACCTGGGACCAGTGACCAGTGACCAGTGACCAGCGAAAGTGACCAGTGACCAGGGACCAGTGACCAGTGACCAGTGAAATTGACCAGTGACCAGTGACCAGTGACCAGTGACAAGTGACCAGTGACCAGTGACCAGCGAAAGTGACCAGTGACCAGTGACCAATGACCAGTGACCAGTGACCAGTGACCAGTGACCAGCGAAAGTGACAAGTGACCAGTGACCAGTGACCAGTGACCAGTGACCAGTGACCAGTGACCAGCGAAAGTGACTAGTGACCAGTGACCTGTGACCAGTGACCAGTGACGAGTGACAAGTGACCAATGACCAGTGACCAGTGACCAGTGACCAGAGACCAGTGACTAGCCAAATTGACCAGTGACCAGTGACCAGTGGCCAGCGGTAGTGACCAGTGACCAGTGACCAGTGATCAGTGACCAGTGAACAGTGACCAGTGACCAGTGACCAGTGACCAGCGAAAATGACCAGTGACCAGTGACCAGTGACCAGCGAAATTGACAAGTGACCAGTGACCAGTGAACAGTGACAAGTGACCAGTGACCAACGAAAGTGACCAGTGACCAGTGACCAGGGACCAGTGACCAGTGACGTGTGACCATTGACCAGCGAACGTGAACAGTGACCAGTGACCAGTGACCAGTGACCAGTGACCAGCGAAATTGACCAGTGACCATTGACCAGTGACCAGCGAAAGTGACCAGTGACGAGCGACCAGTGACCAGTGACCAGTGACCAGTGAACAGTGACCAGTGACCAGTGACCAGTGACCAGCGAAAATGACCAGTGACCAGCGAAAATGACCAGTGACCAGTGACCAGTGACCAGCGAAATTGACCAGTGACCAGTGACCAGTGAACAGTGACCAGTGACCAGTCACCAGCGAAAGTGACCAGTGACCAGTGACCAGTGACCAGCGAAATTGACCAGTGACCAGTGACCAGAGACCTGTGACTAGCCAAATTGACCAGTGACCAGTGACCAGTGGCCAGCGGTAGTGACCAGTGACCAGTGATCAGTGACCAGTGAACAGTGACCAGTGACCAGTGACCAGTGACCAGCGAAAATGAATAGTGACCAGTGACCAGTGACCAGCGAAATTGACAAGTGACCAGTGACCAGTGAACAGTGACAAGTGACCAGTGACCAGTGACCAACGAAAGTGACCAGTGAACAGTGACCAGGGACCAGTGACCAGTGACGAGTGACCATTGACCAGCGAAATTGACAAGTGACCAGTGACCAGTGAACAGTGACAAGTGACCAGTGACCAGTGACCAACGAAAGTGACCAGTGAACAGTGACCAGGGACCAGTGACCAGTGACGAGTGACCATTGACCAGCGAAAGTGAACAGTGACCAGTGACCAGTGACCAGTGACCAGTGACCAGTGACAAGTGACCAGTGACCAGTGACCAGCGAAAGTGACCAGTGACCAGTGACCAATGACCAGTGACCAGTGACCAGTGACCAGTGACCAGCGAATGTGACAAGTGACCAGTGACCAGTGACCAGTGACCAGTGACCAGTGACCAGCGAAAGTGACTAGTGACCAGTGACCAGTGACCAGTGACCAGTGACGAGTGACCAGTGACCAGTGACCAGTGACCAGTGACCAGTGACCAGTGACCAGTGACCAGTGACCAGTGACCAACGAAAGTGACCAGTGACGAGTGACCAGTGACAAGTGACCAGTGACCAGTGACCAGTGACCAGTGACCAGTGACCAGTGACCAGCGAAAGTGACAAGCGACGAGTGACCAGTGACAAGTGACAAGTGACCAGTGACCAGTGACCAGTGTCCAGTGACCAGTGACCTGTGACAAGCGAAAGTGACCAGTGACCAGTGTCCAGTGACCAGTGACCAGTGACCAGTGACCAGTGACCAGTGACCAGTGACCAGTGACCAGCGAAAGTGACCAGTGACCAGTGACCAGTGACCAGTGACCAGTGACCAGTGACAAGTGACCTGGGACCAGTGACCAGTGACCAGTGACCAGCGAAAGTGACCAGTGACCAGGGACCAGTGACCAGTGACCAGTGAAATTGACCAGTGACCAGTGACCAGTGACCAGTGACAAGTGACCAGTGACCAGTGACCAGCGAAAGTGACCAGTGACCAGTGACCAATGACCAGTGACCAGTGACCAGTGACCAGTGACCAGCGAAAGTGACAAGTGACCAGTGACCAGTGACCAGTGACCAGTGACCAGTGACCAGTGACCAGCGAAAGTGACTAGTGACCAGTGACCTGTGACCAGTGACCAGCGAAAATGAATAGTGACCAGTGACCAGTGACCAGCGAAATTGACAAGTGACCAGTGACCAGTGAACAGTGACAAGTGACCAGTGACCAGTGACCAACGAAAGTGACCAGTGAACAGTGACCAGGGACCAGTGACCAGTGACGAGTGACCATTGACCAGCGAAAGTGAACAGTGACCAGTGACCAGTGACCAGTGACCAGTGACCAGTGACCAGTGACCAGTGACCAGCGAAAGTGACCAGTGACCAGTGACCAGAGACCAGTGACTAGCCAAATTGACCAGTGACCAGTGACCAGTGGCCAGCGGTAGTGACCAGTGACCAGTGGCCAGTGATCAGTGACCAGTGACCAGTGACCAGTGACCAGTGACCAGTGACCAGCGAAAATGACCAGTGACCAGTGACCAGTGACCAGCGAAATTGACAAGTGACCAGTGACCAGTGAACAGTGACAAGTGACCAGTGACCAACGAAAGTGACCAGTGACCAGTGACCAGGGACCAGTGACCAGTGACGTGTGACCATTGACCAGCGAACGTGAACAGTGACCAGTGACCAGTGACCAGTGACCAGTGACCAGCGAAATTGACCAGTGACCATTGACCAGTGACCAGCGAAAGTGACCAGTGACGAGCGACCAGTGACCAGTGACCAGTGACCAGTGAACAGTGACCAGTGACCAGTGACCAGTGACCAGCGAAAATGACCAGTGACCAGCGAAAATGACCAGTGACCAGTGACCAGTGACCAGCGAAATTGACCAGTGACCAGTGACCAGTGAACAGTGACCAGTGACCAGTCACCAGCGAAAGTGACCAGTGACCAGTGACCAGTGACCAGCGAAATTGACCAGTGACCAGTGACCAGAGACCAGTGACTAGCCAAATTGACCAGTGACCAGTGACCAGTGGCCAGCGGTAGTGACCAGTGACCAGTGATCAGTGACCAGTGAACAGTGACCAGTGACCAGTGACCAGTGACCAGCGAAAATGAATAGTGACCAGTGACCAGTGACCAGCGAAATTGACAAGTGACCAGTGACCAGTGAACAGTGACAAGTGACCAGTGACCAGTGACCAACGAAAGTGACCAGTGAACAGTGACCAGGGACCAGTGACCAGTGACGAGTGACCATTGACCAGCGAAATTGACAAGTGACCAGTGACCAGTGAACAGTGACAAGTGACCAGTGACCAGTGACCAACGAAAGTGACCAGTGAACAGTGACCAGGGACCAGTGACCAGTGACGAGTGACCATTGACCAGCGAAAGTGAACAGTGACCAGTGACCAGTGACCAGTGACCAGTGACCAGTGACAAGTGACCAGTGACCAGTGACCAGCGAAAGTGACCAGTGACCAGTGACCAATGACCAGTGACCAGTGACCAGTGACCAGTGACCAGCGAATGTGACAAGTGACCAGTGACCAGTGACCAGTGACCAGTGACCAGTGACCAGCGAAAGTGACTAGTGACCAGTGACCAGTGACCAGTGACCAGTGACGAGTGACCAGTGACCAGTGACCAGTGACCAGTGACCAGTGACCAGTGACCAGTGACCAGTGACCAGTGACCAACGAAAGTGACCAGTGACGAGTGACCAGTGACAAGTGACCAGTGACCAGTGACCAGTGACCAGTGACCAGTGACCAGTGACCAGCGAAAGTGACAAGCGACGAGTGACCAGTGACAAGTGACAAGTGACCAGTGACCAGTGACCAGTGTCCAGTGACCAGTGACCTGTGACAAGCGAAAGTGACCAGTGACCAGTGTCCAGTGACCAGTGACCAGTGACCAGTGACCAGTGACCAGTGACCAGTGACCAGTGACCAGCGAAAGTGACCAGTGACCAGTGACCAGTGACCAGTGACCAGTGACCAGTGACAAGTGACCTGGGACCAGTGACCAGTGACCAGTGACCAGCGAAAGTGACCAGTGACCAGGGACCAGTGACCAGTGACCAGTGAAATTGACCAGTGACCAGTGACCAGTGACCAGTGACAAGTGACCAGTGACCAGTGACCAGCGAAAGTGACCAGTGACCAGTGACCAATGACCAGTGACCAGTGACCAGTGACCAGTGACCAGCGAAAGTGACAAGTGACCAGTGACCAGTGACCAGTGACCAGTGACCAGTGACCAGCGAAAGTGACTAGTGACCAGTGACCTGTGACCAGTGACCAGCGAAAATGAATAGTGACCAGTGACCAGTGACCAGCGAAATTGACAAGTGACCAGTGACCAGTGAACAGTGACAAGTGACCAGTGACCAGTGACCAACGAAAGTGACCAGTGAACAGTGACCAGGGACCAGTGACCAGTGACGAGTGACCATTGACCAGCGAAAGTGAACAGTGACCAGTGACCAGTGACCAGTGACCAGTGACCAGTGACCAGTGACCAGTGACCAGCGAAAGTGACCAGTGACCAGTGACCAGAGACCAGTGACTAGCCAAATTGACCAGTGACCAGTGACCAGTGGCCAGCGGTAGTGACCAGTGACCAGTGGCCAGTGATCAGTGACCAGTGACCAGTGACCAGTGACCAGTGACCAGTGACCAGCGAAAATGACCAGTGACCAGTGACCAGTGACCAGCGAAATTGACAAGTGACCAGTGACCAGTGAACAGTGACAAGTGACCAGTGACCAACGAAAGTGACCAGTGACCAGTGACCAGGGACCAGTGACCAGTGACGTGTGACCATTGACCAGCGAACGTGAACAGTGACCAGTGACCAGTGACCAGTGACCAGTGACCAGCGAAATTGACCAGTGACCATTGACCAGTGACCAGCGAAAGTGACCAGTGACGAGCGACCAGTGACCAGTGACCAGTGACCAGTGAACAGTGACCAGTGACCAGTGACCAGTGACCAGCGAAAATGACCAGTGACCAGCGAAAATGACCAGTGACCAGTGACCAGTGACCAGCGAAATTGACCAGTGACCAGTGACCAGTGAACAGTGACCAGTGACCAGTCACCAGCGAAAGTGACCAGTGACCAGTGACCAGTGACCAGCGAAATTGACCAGTGACCAGTGACCAGAGACCAGTGACTAGCCAAATTGACCAGTGACCAGTGACCAGTGGCCAGCGGTAGTGACCAGTGACCAGTGATCAGTGACCAGTGAACAGTGACCAGTGACCAGTGACCAGTGACCAGCGAAAATGAATAGTGACCAGTGACCAGTGACCAGCGAAATTGACAAGTGACCAGTGACCAGTGAACAGTGACAAGTGACCAGTGACCAGTGACCAACGAAAGTGACCAGTGAACAGTGACCAGGGACCAGTGACCAGTGACGAGTGACCATTGACCAGCGAAATTGACAAGTGACCAGTGACCAGTGAACAGTGACAAGTGACCAGTGACCAGTGACCAACGAAAGTGACCAGTGAACAGTGACCAGGGACCAGTGACCAGTGACGAGTGACCATTGACCAGCGAAAGTGAACAGTGACCAGTGACCAGTGACCAGTGACCAGTGACCAGTGACAAGTGACCAGTGACCAGTGACCAGCGAAAGTGACCAGTGACCAGTGACCAATGACCAGTGACCAGTGACCAGTGACCAGTGACCAGCGAATGTGACAAGTGACCAGTGACCAGTGACCAGTGACCAGTGACCAGTGACCAGCGAAAGTGACTAGTGACCAGTGACCAGTGACCAGTGACCAGTGACGAGTGACCAGTGACCAGTGACCAGTGACCAGTGACCAGTGACCAGTGACCAGTGACCAGTGACCAGTGACCAACGAAAGTGACCAGTGACGAGTGACCAGTGACAAGTGACCAGTGACCAGTGACCAGTGACCAGTGACCAGTGACCAGTGACCAGCGAAAGTGACAAGCGACGAGTGACCAGTGACAAGTGACAAGTGACCAGTGACCAGTGACCAGTGTCCAGTGACCAGTGACCTGTGACAAGCGAAAGTGACCAGTGACCAGTGTCCAGTGACCAGTGACCAGTGACCAGTGACCAGTGACCAGTGACCAGTGACCAGTGACCAGCGAAAGTGACCAGTGACCAGTGACCAGTGACCAGTGACCAGTGACCAGTGACAAGTGACCTGGGACCAGTGACCAGTGACCAGTGACCAGCGAAAGTGACCAGTGACCAGGGACCAGTGACCAGTGACCAGTGAAATTGACCAGTGACCAGTGACCAGTGACCAGTGACAAGTGACCAGTGACCAGTGACCAGCGAAAGTGACCAGTGACCAGTGACCAATGACCAGTGACCAGTGACCAGTGACCAGTGACCAGCGAAAGTGACAAGTGACCAGTGACCAGTGACCAGTGACCAGTGACCAGTGACCAGCGAAAGTGACTAGTGACCAGTGACCTGTGACCAGTGACCAGCGAAAATGAATAGTGACCAGTGACCAGTGACCAGCGAAATTGACAAGTGACCAGTGACCAGTGAACAGTGACAAGTGACCAGTGACCAGTGACCAACGAAAGTGACCAGTGAACAGTGACCAGGGACCAGTGACCAGTGACGAGTGACCATTGACCAGCGAAAGTGAACAGTGACCAGTGACCAGTGACCAGTGACCAGTGACCAGTGACCAGTGACCAGTGACCAGCGAAAGTGACCAGTGACCAGTGACCAGAGACCAGTGACTAGCCAAATTGACCAGTGACCAGTGACCAGTGGCCAGCGGTAGTGACCAGTGACCAGTGGCCAGTGATCAGTGACCAGTGACCAGTGACCAGTGACCAGTGACCAGTGACCAGCGAAAATGACCAGTGACCAGTGACCAGTGACCAGCGAAATTGACAAGTGACCAGTGACCAGTGAACAGTGACAAGTGACCAGTGACCAACGAAAGTGACCAGTGACCAGTGACCAGGGACCAGTGACCAGTGACGTGTGACCATTGACCAGCGAACGTGAACAGTGACCAGTGACCAGTGACCAGTGACCAGTGACCAGCGAAATTGACCAGTGACCATTGACCAGTGACCAGCGAAAGTGACCAGTGACGAGCGACCAGTGACCAGTGACCAGTGACCAGTGAACAGTGACCAGTGACCAGTGACCAGTGACCAGCGAAAATGACCAGTGACCAGCGAAAATGACCAGTGACCAGTGACCAGTGACCAGCGAAATTGACCAGTGACCAGTGACCAGTGAACAGTGACCAGTGACCAGTCACCAGCGAAAGTGACCAGTGACCAGTGACCAGTGACCAGCGAAATTGACCAGTGACCAGTGACCAGAGACCAGTGACTAGCCAAATTGACCAGTGACCAGTGACCAGTGGCCAGCGGTAGTGACCAGTGACCAGTGATCAGTGACCAGTGAACAGTGACCAGTGACCAGTGACCAGTGACCAGCGAAAATGAATAGTGACCAGTGACCAGTGACCAGCGAAATTGACAAGTGACCAGTGACCAGTGAACAGTGACAAGTGACCAGTGACCAGTGACCAACGAAAGTGACCAGTGAACAGTGACCAGGGACCAGTGACCAGTGACGAGTGACCATTGACCAGCGAAATTGACAAGTGACCAGTGACCAGTGAACAGTGACAAGTGACCAGTGACCAGTGACCAACGAAAGTGACCAGTGAACAGTGACCAGGGACCAGTGACCAGTGACGAGTGACCATTGACCAGCGAAAGTGACCAGTGACCAGTGACCAGTGACCAGTGACAAGTGACCAGTGACCAGTGACCAGCGAAAGTGACCAGTGACCAGTGACCAATGACCAGTGACCAGTGACCAGTGACCAGTGACCAGCGAATGTGACAAGTGACCAGTGACCAGTGACCAGTGACCAGTGACCAGTGACCAGCGAAAGTGACTAGTGACCAGTGACCAGTGACCAGTGACCAGTGACGAGTGACCAGTGACCAGTGACCAGTGACCAGTGACCAGTGACCAGTGACCAGTGACCAGTGACCAGTGACCAGTGACCAGTGACCAGTGACCAGCGAAAGTGACAGGTGACCAGTGACCAGTGACCAGTGACCAGTGACCAGTGACCAGTGACCAGTGACCAGCGAAAGTGACCAGTGACCAGTGAATAGTGACCAGCGAAATTGACCAGTTTCCAGTGACCAGTGATAAGTGACCAGTGACCAGTGACCAGTGAACAGTGATCAGCGAAATTGACCAGTGACCATTGACCAGTGACCAGCGAAAGTGACCAGTGACGAGTGACCAGTGACAAGTGACCAGTGACCACTGACCAGTGACCAGTGACCAGTGACCAGCGACCAGTGACCAGTGACCAGTGACCAGTGACCAGTGACCAGCGAAAGTGACAGGTGACCAGTGACCAGTGACCAGTGACCAGTGACCAGTGACCAGTGACCAGCGAAAATGACCAGTGACAAGTGAATAGTGACCAGCGAAATTGACCAGTTTCCAGTGACCAGTGATAAGTGACCAGTGACCAGTGACCAGCGAAAGTGACCAGTGAACAGTGATCAGCGAAATTGACCAGTGACCATTGACCAGCGACAAGTGACCAGTGACCAGTGACGAGTGACCAGTGACCAGTGACCAGTGACCAGTGACCAGTGACCAGCGAAAGTGAGAAGTGACCAGTGACCAGTGACCAGTGACCAGTGACCAGTGACCAGCGAAATTGAACAGTTTCCACTGACCAGTGATAAGTGACCAGTGACCAGTGACCAGCGAAAGTGACCAGTGAACAGTGAACAGCGAAATTGACCAGTGACCATTGACCAGTGACCAGCGAAAGTGACCAGTGACGAGTGACCAGTGACAAGTGACCAGTGACGAGTGACCAGTGACCAGTGACCAGTGACCAGTGACCAGTGACCAGCGAAAGTGACAAGTGACCAGTGACCAGTGACCAGTGACCAGCGAAAGTGACTAGTGACCAGTGACCAGTGTCCAGTGACCAGTGACCAGTGACCAGCGAAAGTGACCCGTGACGAGTGACCAGTGACAAGTGACCAGCGAAAGTGACAAGCGACGAGTGACCAGTGACCAACGAAAGTGACCAGTGAACAGTGACCAGGGACCAGTGACCAGTGACGAGTGACCATTGACCAGCGAAAGTGAACAGTGACCAGTGACCAGTGACCAGTGACCAGTGACCAGTGACAAGTGACCAGTGACCAGTGACCAGCGAAAGTGACCAGTGACCAGTGACCAATGACCAGTGACCAGTGACCAGTGACCAGTGACCAGCGAATGTGACAAGTGACCAGTGACCAGTGACCAGTGACCAGTGACCAGTGACCAGCGAAAGTGACTAGTGACCAGTGACCAGTGACCAGTGACCAGTGACGAGTGACCAGTGACCAGTGACCAGTGACCAGTGACCAGTGACCAGTGACCAGTGACCAGTGACCAGTGACCAGCGAAAGTGACCAGTGACGAGTGACCAGTGACAAGTGACCAGTGACCAGTGACCAGTGACCAGTGACCAGTGACCAGTGACCAGTGACCAGCGAAAGTGACAAGCGACGAGTGACCAGTGACAAGTGACAAGTGACCAGTGACCAGTGACCAGTGTCCAGTGACCAGTGACCTGTGACAAGCGAAAGTGACCAGTGACCAGTGTCCAGTGACCAGTGACCAGTGACCAGTGACCAGTGACCAGTGACCAGTGACCAGTGACCAGCGAAAGTGACCAGTGACCAGTGACCAGTGACCAGTGACCAGTGACCAGTGACAAGTGACCTGGGACCAGTGACCAGTGACCAGTGACCAGCGAAAGTGACCAGTGACCAGTGACCAGCGAAAGTGACTAGTGACCAGTGACCTGTGACCAGTGACCAGCGAAAATGAATAGTGACCAGTGACCAGTGACCAGCGAAATTGACAAGTGACCAGTGACCAGTGAACAGTGACAAGTGACCAGTGACCAGTGACCAACGAAAGTGACCAGTGAACAGTGACCAGGGACCAGTGACCAGTGACGAGTGACCATTGACCAGCGAAAGTGAACAGTGACCAGTGACCAGTGACCAGTGACCAGTGACCAGTGACCAGTGACCAGTGACCAGCGAAAGTGACCAGTGACCAGTGACCAGAGACCAGTGACTAGCCAAATTGACCAGTGACCAGTGACCAGTGGCCAGCGGTAGTGACCAGTGACCAGTGGCCAGTGATCAGTGACCAGTGACCAGTGACCAGTGACCAGTGACCAGTGACCAGCGAAAATGACCAGTGACCAGTGACCAGTGACCAGCGAAATTGACAAGTGACCAGTGACCAGTGAACAGTGACAAGTGACCAGTGACCAACGAAAGTGACCAGTGACCAGTGACCAGGGACCAGTGACCAGTGACGTGTGACCATTGACCAGCGAACGTGAACAGTGACCAGTGACCAGTGACCAGTGACCAGTGACCAGCGAAATTGACCAGTGACCATTGACCAGTGACCAGCGAAAGTGACCAGTGACGAGCGACCAGTGACCAGTGACCAGTGACCAGTGAACAGTGACCAGTGACCAGTGACCAGTGACCAGCGAAAATGACCAGTGACCAGCGAAAATGACCAGTGACCAGTGACCAGTGACCAGCGAAATTGACCAGTGACCAGTGACCAGTGAACAGTGACCAGTGACCAGTCACCAGCGAAAGTGACCAGTGACCAGTGACCAGTGACCAGCGAAATTGACCAGTGACCAGTGACCAGAGACCAGTGACTAGCCAAATTGACCAGTGACCAGTGACCAGTGGCCAGCGGTAGTGACCAGTGACCAGTGATCAGTGACCAGTGAACAGTGACCAGTGACCAGTGACCAGTGACCAGCGAAAATGAATAGTGACCAGTGACCAGTGACCAGCGAAATTGACAAGTGACCAGTGACCAGTGAACAGTGACAAGTGACCAGTGACCAGTGACCAACGAAAGTGACCAGTGAACAGTGACCAGGGACCAGTGACCAGTGACGAGTGACCATTGACCAGCGAAATTGACAAGTGACCAGTGACCAGTGAACAGTGACAAGTGACCAGTGACCAGTGACCAACGAAAGTGACCAGTGAACAGTGACCAGGGACCAGTGACCAGTGACGAGTGACCATTGACCAGCGAAAGTGAACAGTGACCAGTGACCAGTGACCAGTGACCAGTGACCAGTGACAAGTGACCAGTGACCAGTGACCAGCGAAAGTGACCAGTGACCAGTGACCAATGACCAGTGACCAGTGACCAGTGACCAGTGACCAGCGAATGTGACAAGTGACCAGTGACCAGTGACCAGTGACCAGTGACCAGTGACCAGCGAAAGTGACTAGTGACCAGTGACCAGTGACCAGTGACCAGTGACGAGTGACCAGTGACCAGTGACCAGTGACCAGTGACCAGTGACCAGTGACCAGTGACCAGTGACCAGTGACCAGCGAAAGTGACCAGTGACGAGTGACCAGTGACAAGTGACCAGTGACCAGTGACCAGTGACCAGTGACCAGTGACCAGTGACCAGTGACCAGCGAAAGTGACAAGCGACGAGTGACCAGTGACAAGTGACAAGTGACCAGTGACCAGTGACCAGTGTCCAGTGACCAGTGACCTGTGACAAGCGAAAGTGACCAGTGACCAGTGTCCAGTGACCAGTGACCAGTGACCAGTGACCAGTGACCAGTGACCAGTGACCAGTGACCAGTGACCAGTGACCAGCGAAAGTGACCAGTGACGAGTGACCAGTGACAAGTGACCAGTGACCAGTGACCAGTGACCAGTGACCAGTGACCAGTGACCAGTGACCAGCGAAAGTGAACAGTGACCAGTGACCAGTGACCAGTGACCAGTGACCAGTGACAAGTGACCAGTGACCAGTGACCAGCGAAAGTGACCAGTGACCAGTGACCAATGACCAGTGACCAGTGACCAGTGACCAGTGACCAGCGAATGTGACAAGTGACCAGTGACCAGTGACCAGTGACCAGTGACCAGTGACCAGCGAAAGTGACTAGTGACCAGTGACCAGTGACCAGTGACCAGTGACGAGTGACCAGTGACCAGTGACCAGTGACCAGTGACCAGTGACCAGTGACCAGTGACCAGTGACCAGTGACCAGTGACCAGCGAAAATGAATAGTGACCAGTGACCAGTGACCAGCGAAATTGACAAGTGACCAGTGACCAGTGAACAGTGACAAGTGACCAGTGACCAGTGACCAACGAAAGTGACCAGTGAACAGTGACCAGGGACCAGTGACCAGTGACGAGTGACCATTGACCAGCGAAATTGACAAGTGACCAGTGACCAGTGAACAGTGACAAGTGACCAGTGACCAGTGACCAACGAAAGTGACCAGTGAACAGTGACCAGGGACCAGTGACCAGTGACGAGTGACCATTGACCAGCGAAAGTGAACAGTGACCAGTGACCAGTGACCAGTGACCAGTGACCAGTGACAAGTGACCAGTGACCAGTGACCAGCGAAAGTGACCAGTGACCAGTGACCAATGACCAGTGACCAGTGACCAGTGACCAGTGACCAGCGAATGTGACAAGTGACCAGTGACCAGTGACCAGTGACCAGTGACCAGTGACCAGCGAAAGTGACTAGTGACCAGTGACCAGTGACCAGTGACCAGTGACGAGTGACCAGTGACCAGTGACCAGTGACCAGTGACCAGTGACCAGTGACCAGTGACCAGTGACCAGTGACCAGCGAAAGTGACCAGTGACGAGTGACCAGTGACAAGTGACCAGTGACCAGTGACCAGTGACCAGTGACCAGTGACCAGTGACCAGTGACCAGCGAAAGTGACAAGCGACGAGTGACCAGTGACAAGTGACAAGTGACCAGTGACCAGTGACCAGTGTCCAGTGACCAGTGACCTGTGACAAGCGAAAGTGACCAGTGACCAGTGTCCAGTGACCAGTGACCAGTGACCAGTGACCAGTGACCAGTGACCAGTGACCAGTGACCAGTGACCAGTGACCAGCGAAAGTGACCAGTGACGAGTGACCAGTGACAAGTGACCAGTGACCAGTGACCAGTGACCAGTGACCAGTGACGAGTGACCATTGACCAGCGAAAGTGAACAGTGACCAGTGACCAGTGACCAGTGACCAGTGACCAGTGACAAGTGACCAGTGACCAGTGACCAGCGAAAGTGACCAGTGACCAGTGACCAATGACCAGTGACCAGTGACCAGTGACCAGTGACCAGCGAATGTGACAAGTGACCAGTGACCAGTGACCAGTGACCAGTGACCAGTGACCAGCGAAAGTGACTAGTGACCAGTGACCAGTGACCAGTGACCAGTGACGAGTGACCAGTGACCAGTGACCAGTGACCAGTGACCAGTGACCAGTGACCAGTGACCAGTGACCAGTGACCAGTGACCAGCGAAAGTGACCAGTGACGAGTGACCAGTGACAAGTGACCAGTGACCAGTGACCAGTGACCAGTGACCAGTGACCAGTGACCAGTGACCAGCGAAAGTGACAAGCGACGAGTGACCAGTGACAAGTGACAAGTGACCAGTGACCAGTGACCAGTGTCCAGTGACCAGTGACCTGTGACAAGCGAAAGTGACCAGTGACCAGTGTCCAGTGACCAGTGACCAGTGACCAGTGACCAGTGACCAGTGACCAGTGACCAGTGACCAGTGACCAGTGACCAGCGAAAGTGACCAGTGACGAGTGACCAGTGACAAGTGACCAGTGACCAGTGACCAGTGACCAGTGACCAGTGACCAGTGACCAGTGACCAGCGAAAGTGACAAGCGACGAGTGACCAGTGACAAGTGACCAGTGACCAGTGACCAGTGACCAGTGACCAGTGACCAGCGAAAGTGACAGGTGACCAGTGACCAGTGACCAGTGACCAGTGACCAGTGACCAGTGACCAGTGACCAGCGAAAGTGACCAGTGACCAGTGAATAGTGACCAGCGAAATTGACCAGTTTCCAGTGACCAGTGATAAGTGACCAGTGACCAGTGACCAGTGAACAGTGATCAGCGAAATTGACCAGTGACCATTGACCAGTGACCAGCGAAAGTGACCAGTGACGAGTGACCAGTGACAAGTGACCAGTGACCACTGACCAGTGACCAGTGACCAGTGACCAGCGACCAGTGACCAGTGACCAGTGACCAGTGACCAGTGACCAGCGAAAGTGACAGGTGACCAGTGACCAGTGACCAGTGACCAGTGACCAGTGACCAGCGAAAATGACCAGTGACAAGTGAATAGTGACCAGCGAAATTGACCAGTTTCCAGTGACCAGTGATAAGTGACCAGTGACCAGTGACCAGCGAAAGTGACCAGTGAACAGTGATCAGCGAAATTGACCAGTGACCATTGACCAGCGACAAGTGACCAGTGACCAGTGACGAGTGACCAGTGACCAGTGACCAGTGACCAGTGACCAGTGACCAGCGAAAGTGAGAAGTGACCAGTGACCAGTGACCAGTGACCAGTGACCAGTGACCAGCGAAATTGAACAGTTTCCACTGACCAGTGATAAGTGACCAGTGACCAGTGACCAGCGAAAGTGACCAGTGAACAGTGAACAGCGAAATTGACCAGTGACCATTGACCAGTGACCAGCGAAAGTGACCAGTGACGAGTGACCAGTGACAAGTGACCAGTGACGAGTGACCAGTGACCAGTGACCAGTGACCAGTGACCAGTGACCAGCGAAAGTGACAAGTGACCAGTGACCAGTGACCAGTGACCAGCGAAAGTGACTAGTGACCAGTGACCAGTGTCCAGTGACCAGTGACCAGTGACCAGCGAAAGTGACCCGTGACGAGTGACCAGTGACAAGTGACCAGTGACAAGTGACAAGTGACAAGTGACCAGTGACCAGTAACCAGTGACCAGTGACCAGTGACCAGTGACCAGTGACCTGTGACCAGCGAAAGGGACCAGTGACCAGTGTCCAGTGACCAGTGACCAGTGACCAGTGACCAGTGACCAGTGACCAGTGACCAGTGACCAGCGAAAGTGACAGGTGACCAGTGACCAGTGACCAGTGACCAGTGAGCAGTGACCAGCGAAAGTGACCAGTGACGAGTGACCAGTGACAAGTGACCAGTGACCAGTGACCAGTGACCAGTGACCAGTGACCAGCGAAAGTGACAAGTGACGAGTGACCAGTGACAAGTGACAAGTGACCAATGACCAGTGACCAGTGACCAGTGACCAGAGACCAGTGACTAGCCAAATTGACCAGTGACCAGTGACCAGTGGCCAGCGGTAGTGACCAGTGACCAGTGGCCAGTGATCAGTGACCAGTGAACAGTGACCAGTGACCAGTGACCAGTGACCAGCGAAAATGACCAGTGACCAGTGACCAGTGACCAGCGAAATTGACAAGTGACCAGTGACCAGTGAACAGTGACAAGTGACCAGTGACCAACGAAAGTGACCAGTGACCAGTGACCAGGGACCAGTGACCAGTGACGTGTGACCATTGACCAGCGAACGTGAACAGTGACCAGTGACCAGTGACCAGTGACCAGTGACCAGCGAAATTGACCAGTGACCATTGACCAGTGACCAGCGAAAGTGACCAGTGACGAGCGACCAGTGACCAGTGACCAGTGACCAGTGAACAGTGACCAGTGACCAGTGACCAGTGACCAGCGAAAATGACCAGTGACCAGCGAAAATGACCAGTGACCAGTGACCAGTGACCAGCGAAATTGACCAGTGACCAGTGACCAGTGAACAGTGACCAGTGACCAGTCACCAGCGAAAGTGACCAGTGACCAGTGACCAGTGACCAGCGAAATTGACCAGTGACCAGTGACCAGAGACCAGTGACTAGCCAAATTGACCAGTGACCAGTGACCAGTGGCCAGCGGTAGTGACCAGTGACCAGTGACCAGTGACCAGTGACCAGCGAAAATGAATAGTGACCAGTGACCAGTGACCAGCGAAATTGACAAGTGACCAGTGACCAGTGAACAGTGACAAGTGACCAGTGACCAGTGACCAACGAAAGTGACCAGTGAACAGTGACCAGGGACCAGTGACCAGTGACGAGTGACCATTGACCAGCGAAATTGACAAGTGACCAGTGACCAGTGAACAGTGACAAGTGACCAGTGACCAGTGACCAACGAAAGTGACCAGTGAACAGTGACCAGGGACCAGTGACCAGTGACGAGTGACCATTGACCAGCGAAAGTGAACAGTGACCAGTGACCAGTGACCAGTGACCAGTGACCAGTGACAAGTGACCAGTGACCAGTGACCAGCGAAAGTGACCAGTGACCAGTGACCAATGACCAGTGACCAGTGACCAGTGACCAGTGACCAGCGAATGTGACAAGTGACCAGTGACCAGTGACCAGTGACCAGTGACCAGTGACCAGCGAAAGTGACTAGTGACCAGTGACCAGTGACCAGTGACCAGCGAAAGTGACAAGTGACGAGTGACCAGTGACAAGTGACAAGTGACCAGTGACCAGTGACCAGTGACCAGTGACCAGAGACCAGTGACTAGCCAAATTGACCAGTGACCAGTGACCAGTGGCCAGCGGTAGTGACCAGTGACCAGTGACCAGTGATCAGTGACCAGTGAACAGTGACCAGTGACCAGTGACCAGTGACCAGCGAAAATGACCAGTGACCAGTGACCAGTGACCAGCGAAATTGACAAGTGACCAGTGACCAGTGAACAGTGACAAGTGACCAGTGACCAACGAAAGTGACCAGTGACCAGTGACCAGGGACCAGTGACCAGTGACGTGTGACCATTGACCAGCGAACGTGAACAGTGACCAGTGACCAGTGACCAGTGACCAGTGACCAGCGAAATTGACCAGTGACCATTGACCAGTGACCAGCGAAAGTGACCAGTGACGAGCGACCAGTGACCAGTGACCAGTGACCAGTGAACAGTGAACAGTGACCAGTGACCAGTGACCAGTGACCAGCGAAAATGACCAGTGACCAGTGACCAGTGACCAGCGAAATTGACCAGTGACCAGTGACCAGTGAACAGTGACCAGTGACCAGTCACCAGCGAAAGTGACCAGTGACCAGTGACCAGCGAAATTGACCAGTGACCAGTGACCAGAGACCAGTGACTAGCCAAATTGACCAGTGACCAGTGACCAGTGGCCAGCGGTAGTGACCAGTGACCAGTGATCAGTGACCAGTGAACAGTGACCAGTGACCAGTGACCAGTGACCAGCGAAAATGAATAGTGACCAGTGACCAGTGACCAGCGAAATTGACAAGTGACCAGTGACCAGTGAACAGTGACAAGTGACCAGTGACCAGTGACCAACGAAAGTGACCAGTGAACAGTGACCAGGGACCAGTGACCAGTGACGAGTGACCATTGACCAGCGAAAGTGAACAGTGACCAGTGACCAGTGACCAGTGACCAGTGACCAGTGACCAGTGACCAGCGAAAGTGACCAGTGACCAGTGACCAGTGACCAGTGACCAGTGACCAGTGACAAGTGACCTGGGACCAGTGACCAGTGACCAGTGACCAGCGAAAGTGACCAGTGACCAGGGACCAGTGACCAGTGACCAGTGAAATTGACCAGTGACCAGTGACCAGTGACCAGTGACAAGTGACCAGTGACCAGTGACCAGCGAAAGTGACCAGTGACCAGTGACCAATGACCAGTGACCAGTGACCAGTGACCAGTGACCAGCGAAAGTGACAAGTGACCAGTGACCAGTGACCAGTGACCAGTGACCAGTGACCAGCGAAAGTGACTAGTGACCAGTGACCAGTGACCAGTGACCAGTGACGAGTGACCAGTGACCAGTGACCAGTGACCAGTGACCAGTGACCAGTGACCAGCGAAATTGACCAGTGACCATTGACCAGTGACCAGTGACCAGTGACCAGTGACCAGTGACCAGCGAAAGTGACCAGGGACAAGTGACCAGTGACCAGTGACCAGTGACCAGTGACCAGTGACCAGTGACCAGTGACGAGTGACCAGTGTCCAGTGACCAGTGACCAGTGACAAGTGACCAGTGACCAGCGAAATTGACCAGTGACCAGTGACCAGTGAACAGTGACCAGTGACCAGTCACCAGCGAAAGTGACCAGTGACCAGTGACCAGTGACCAGCGAAATTGACCAGTGACCAGTGACCAGAGACCAGTGACTAGCCAAATTGACCAGTGACCAGTGACCAGTGGCCAGCGGTAGTGACCAGTGACCAGTGATCAGTGACCAGTGAACAGTGACCAGTGACCAGTGACCAGTGACCAGCGAAAATGAATAGTGACCAGTGACCAGTGACCAGCGAAATTGACAAGTGACCAGTGACCAGTGAACAGTGACAAGTGACCAGTGACCAGTGACCAACGAAAGTGACCAGTGAACAGTGACCAGGGACCAGTGACCAGTGACGAGTGACCATTGACCAGCGAAAGTGAACAGTGACCAGTGACCAGTGACCAGTGACCAGTGACCAGTGACCAGTGACCAGCGAAAGTGACCAGTGACCAGTGACCAGTGACCAGTGACCAGTGACCAGTGACAAGTGACCTGGGACCAGTGACCAGTGACCAGTGACCAGCGAAAGTGACCAGTGACCAGGGACCAGTGACCAGTGACCAGTGAAATTGACCAGTGACCAGTGACCAGTGACCAGTGACAAGTGACCAGTGACCAGTGACCAGCGAAAGTGACCAGTGACCAGTGACCAATGACCAGTGACCAGTGACCAGTGACCAGTGACCAGCGAAAGTGACAAGTGACCAGTGACCAGTGACCAGTGACCAGTGACCAGTGACCAGCGAAAGTGACTAGTGACCAGTGACCCGTGACCAGTGACCAGTGACCAGTGACCAGTGACCAGCGAAAGTGACCAGTGACCAGTGACCAGTGACCAGTGACCAGTGACCAGCGAAATTGACCAGTGACCATTGACCAGTGACCAGTGACCAGTGACCAGTGACCAGCGAAAGTGACCAGTGACGAGTGACCAGTGACAAGTGACCAGTGACCAGTGACCAGTGACCAGTGACCAGTGACCAGTGACCAGCGAAAGTGACAAGCGAAGAGTGACCAGTGACAAGTGACAAGTGACCAGTGACCAGTGACCAGTGTCCAGTGACCAGTGACCTGTGACAAGCGAAAGTGACCAGTGACCAGTGTCCAGTGACCAGTGACCAGTGACCAGTGACCAGTGACCAGTGACCAGTGACCAGTGACCTGTGACCAGCGAAAGTGACCAGTGACCAGCCACCAGTGACCAGTGACCAGTGACCAGTGACCAGTGACCAGCGAAAGTGACAGGTGACCAGTGACCAGTGACCAGTGACCAGTGACCAGCGAAAGTGACCAGTGACCAGTGAATAGTGACCAGCGAAATTGACCAGTTTCCAGTGACCAGTGATAAGTGACCAGTGACCAGTGACCAGCGAAAGTGACCAGTGAACAGTGATCAGCGAAATTGACCAGTGACCATTGACCAGTGACCAGCGAAAGTGACCAGTGACGAGTGACCAGTGACAAGTGACCAGTGACAAGTGACCAGTGACCACTGACCAGTGACCAGTGACCAGCGACCAGTGACCAGTGACCAGTGACCAGGGACCAGTGAACAGCGAATGTGACCAGTGACCAGTGACCAGTGACCAGTGACTAGCCAAATTGAGCAGTGAGCAGTGACCAGTGACCAGTGACCAGTGACCAGTGACCAGTGACCAGCGAAATTGACCAGTGACCATTGACCAGTGACCAGCGAAAGTGACCAGTGACGAGCGACCAGTGACCAGTGACCAGTGACCAGTGAACAGTGACCAGTGACCAGTGACCAGTGACCAGCGAAAATGACCAGTGACCAGCGAAAATGACCAGTGACCAGTGACCAGTGACCAGCGAAATTGACCAGTGACCAGTGACCAGTGAACAGTGACCAGTGACCAGTCACCAGCGAAAGTGACCAGTGACCAGTGACCAGTGACCAGCGAAATTGACCAGTGACCAGTGACCAGAGACCAGTGACTAGCCAAATTGACCAGTGACCAGTGACCAGTGGCCAGCGGTAGTGACCAGTGACCAGTGATCAGTGACCAGTGAACAGTGACCAGTGACCAGTGACCAGTGACCAGCGAAAGTGACTAGTGAACAGTGACCAGTGAACAGTGACAAGTGACCAGCGACCAGTGACCAACGAAAGTGACCAGTGAACAGTGACCAGGGACCAGTGACCAGGGACCAGTGACCAGTGACCAGCGAAATTGACCAGTGACCAGTGACCAGTGACCAGTGACAAGTGACCAGTGACCAGTGACCAGCGAAAGTGACCAGTGACCAGTGACCAATGACCAGTGACCAGGGACCAGTGACCAGTGACCAGCGAAAGTGACAAGTGACCAGTGACCAGTGACCAGTGACCAGTGACCAGTGACGAGCGAAAGTGACTAGTGACCAGTGACCAGTGACGAGTGACCAGTGACCAGTGACCAGTGACCAGTGACCAGTGACCAGTGACCAGTGACCAGTGACCAGTGACCAGCGAAAGTGACCAGTGACGAGTGACCAGTGACAAGTGACCAGTGACCAGTGACCAGTGACCAGTGACCAGTGACCAGTGAACAGTGACCAGTGACCAGCGAAAGTGACAAGCGACGAGTGACCAGTGACAAGTGACCAGTGTCCAGTGACCAGTGACCTGTGACAAGCGAAAGTGACCAGTGACCAGTGTCCAGTGACCAGTGACCAGTGACCAGTGACCAGTGACCAGTGACCAGTGACCAGCGAAAGTGACCAGTGACCAGTGACCAGTGACCAGTGACCAGTGACCAGTGACAAGTGACCTGGGACCAGTGACCAGTGACCAGTGACCAGCGAAAGTGACCAGTGACCAGGGACCAGTGACCAGTGACCAGTGAAATTGACCAGTGACCAGTGACCAGTGACCAGTGACAAGTGACCAGTGACCAGTGACCAGCGAAAGTGACCAGTGACCAGTGACCAATGACCAGTGACCAGTGACCAGTGACCAGTGACCAGCGAAAGTGACAAGTGACCAGTGACCAGTGACCAGTGACCAGTGACCAGTGACCAGCGAAAGTGACTAGTGACCAGTGACCAGTGACCAGTGACCAGTGACGAGTGACCAGTGACCAGTGACCAGTGACCAGTGACCAGTGACCAGTGACCAGTGACCAGTGACCAGTGACCAGCGAAAGTGACCAGTGACGAGTGACCAGTGACAAGTGACCAGTGACCAGTGACCAGTGACCAGTGACCAGTGACCAGTGACCAGTGACCAGCGAAAGTGACAAGCGACGAGTGACCAGTGACAAGTGACAAGTGACCAGTGACCAGTGACCAGTGACCAGTGTCCAGTGACCAGTGACCTGTGACAAGCGAAAGTGACCAGTGACCAGTGTCCAGTGACCAGTGACCAGTGACCAGTGACCAGTGACCAGTGACCAGCGAAATTGACCATTGACCAGTGAATAGTGACCAGCGAAATTGGCCAGTTTCCAGTGACCAGTGATAAGTGACCAGTGACCAGTGACCAGCGAAAGTGACCAGTGAACAGTGATCAGCGAAATTGACCAGTGACCATTGACCAGTGACCAGCGAAAGTGACCAGTGACGAGTGACCAGTGACAAGTGACCAGTGACAAGTGACCAGTGACCACTGACCAGTGACCAGTGACCAGCGACCAGTGACCAGTGACCAATGACCAGTGACCAGTGACTAGCCAAATTGAGCAGTGAGCAGTGACCAGTGACCAGTGACCAGTGATCAGTGACCAGTGACCAGCGAAATTGACCAGTGACCATTGACCAGTGACCAGCGAAAGTGACCAGTGACGAGTGACCTGTGACAAGTGACCAGTGACCAGCGACCAGTGACCAGTGACCAGTGACCAGTGACCAGTGACCAGCGAAAATGACCTGTGACCAGTGACCAGTGACCAGCGAAATTGACCAGTGACCAGTGACCAGTGACCAGTGTCGAGTGACCAGTGACCAGTGACCAGCAAAATTGACCAGCAAAATTGACCAGTGACCAGTGACCAGTGACCAGTGACCAATGACCAGTGACCAGTGACCAGTGACCAGTGACCAGTGACCAGCGACCAGTGACCAGTGACCATTGACCAGTGACCAGTGACCAGTGACCAGTGACCAGTGACCAGCGAAAGTGACCAGGGACAAGTGACCAGTGACCAGTGACCAGTGACCAGTGACCAGTGACCAGTGACCAGTGACCAGTGACCAGTGTCCAGTGACCAGTGACCAGTGACAAGTGACCAGTGACCAGCGACCAGTGACCAGTGACCAGTGACCAGTGACCAGTGACCAGTGACCACTGACCATCGAAAGTGACCAGTGACCAGTGACCAGTGACCAGTGACCAGCGACCAGTGACCAGTGACCAGTGACCAGTGAACAGTGACCAGTGACCAGTGACCAGTGATCAGTGACCAGTGACCAGCGAAATTGACCAGTGACCATTGACCAGTGACCAGCGAAAGTGACCAGTGACGAGTGACCTGTGACAAGTGACCAGTGAACAGCGACCAGTGACCAGTGACCAGTGACCAGTGACCAGTGACCAGCGAAAATGACCTGTGACCAGTGACCAGTGACCAGCGAAATTGACCAGTGACCAGTGACCAGTGGCCAGTGTCGAGTGACCAGTGACCAGTGACCAGCGAAAGTGACCAGTGACCAGGGACCAGTGACCAGTGACCAGCGAAATTGACCAGTGACCAGTGACCAGTGACCAGTGACAAGTGTCCAGTGACCAGTGAGCAGCGAAAGTGACCAGTGAACAGTGACCAGTGACCAGTGACCAGCAAATTTGACCAGCAAAATTGACCAGTGACCAGTGACCAGTGACCAATGACCAGTGACCAGTGACCAGTGACCAGTGACCAGTGATCAGCGACCAGTGACCAGTGACCATTGACCAGTGACCAGTGACCAGTGACCAGTGACCAGTGACCAGCGAAAGTGACCAGGGACAAGTGACCAGTGACCAGTGACCAGTGTCCAGTGACCAGTGACCAGTGACAAGTGACCAGTGACCAGCGACCAGTGACCAGTGACCAGCGACCAGTGACCAGCGATCAGTGACCAGTGAACAGTGACCAGTGACCAGCGAAAGTGACCAGTGACCAGTGACCAGAGACCAGTGACTAGCCAAATTGACCAGTGACCAGTGACCAGTGGCCAGCGGTAGTGACCAGTGACCAGTGACCAGTGATCAGTGACCAGTGAACAGTGACCAGTGACCAGTGACCAGTGACCAGCGAAAATGACCAGTGACCAGTGACCAGTGACCAGCGAAATTGACAAGTGACCAGTGACCAGTGAACAGTGACAAGTGACCAGTGACCAGTGACCAACGAAAGTGACCACTCAACAGTGACCAGGGACCAGTGATCAGTGACGAGTGACCATTGACCAGCGAAAGTGAACAGTGACCAGTGACCAGTGACCAGTGACCAGTGACCAGTGACCAGCGAAAGTGACCAGTGACCAGTGGCCAGTGACCAGTGACCAGTGACCAGTCACCAGTGACCAGCGACCAGTGACCAGAGACCAGTAACCAGTGACCAGTGACCAGTGACCACTGACCAGCGAAAGTGACCAGTGAACAGTGACCAGTGACCAGTGACAAGTGACCAGTGACCAGTGACCATTGACCAGTGACTAGTGACTAGTGACCAGTGACCAGCGACCAGTGACCAGTGACCAGTGACGAGCGAAAGTGACCAGTGACCAGTGACCATTGACCAGCGACAAGTGACCAGTGACCAGTGACGAGTGACCAGTGACCAGTGACCAGTGACCAGTGACCAGTGACCAGTGACCAGCGAAAGTGACAAGTGACCAGTGACCAGTGACCTGTGACCAGTGACCAGTGACCAGCGAAAGTGACTAGTGACCAGTGACCAGTGACCAGTGACCAGTGACCAGTGACAAGTGACCAGTGACCAGTGACCAGTGACCAGTGTCCAGTGACCAGTGACCAGTGACCAGTGACCAGTGACCAGTGACCAGTGACCAGTGACCAGCGAAAGTGACAGGTGACCAGTGACCAGTGACCAGTGACCAGTGACCAGCGAAAGTGACCAGTGACGAGTGACCAGCGACAAGTGACCAGTGACCAGTTATCAGTGACCAGTGACCAGTGACCAGCGAAAGTGACAAGTGACGAGTGACCAGTGACAAGTGACAAGTGACCAGTGACCAGTGACCAGTGACCAGTGACCAGAGACCAGTGACTAGCCAAATTGACCAGTGACCAGTGACCAGTGGCCAGCGTTAGTGACCAGTGACCAGTGACCAGTGATCAGTGACCAGTGAACAGTGACCAGTGATCAGTGACCAGTGACCAGCGAAAATGACCAGTGACCAGTGACCAGTGACCAGCGAAATTGACAAGTGATCAGTGACCAGTGAACAGTGACAAGTGACCAGTGACCAGTGACCAACGAAAGTGACCAGTGACCAGTGACCAGGGACCAGTGACCTGTGACGTGTGACCATTGACCAGCGAACGTGAACAGTGAGCAGTGACCAGTGACCAGTGACCAGTGACCAGTGACCAGTGACCAGTGACCAGCGAAAGTGACCAGTGACAAGTGACCAGTGACCAGCGACCAGTGACCAGTGACCAGTGACCAGTGACCAGTGACCAGTGACCAGTGACCAGTGACCAGCAAAATTGACCAGCAAAATTGACCAGTGACCAGTGACCAGTGACCAATGACCAGTGACCAGTGACCAGTGACCAGTGACCAGTGACCAGTGACCAGCGACCAGTGACCAGTGACCATTGACCAGTGACCAGTGACCAGTGACCAGTGACCAGCGAATGTGACCAGGGACAAGTGACCAGTGACCAGTGACCAGTGACCAGTGACCAGTGACCAGCGAAAGTGACCAGTGAACAGTGACCAGGGACCAGTGACCAGTGACGAGTGACCAGTGACCAGCGAAAGTGAACAGTGACCAGTGAGCAGTGACCAGGGACCAGTGACCAGTGACGAGTGACCAGTGACCAGCGAAAGTGAACAGTGACCAGTGACCAGTGACCAGTGACCAGTGACCACTGACCAGCGAAAGTGACCAGTGACCAGTGACCAGTGACCAGTGACCAGTGACCAGCGAAAGTGACCAGTGACCAGGGACCAGTGACCAGTGACCAGCGAAATTGACCAGTGACCAGTGACCAGTGACCAGTGACAAGTGACCAGTGACCAGTGACCAGCGAAAGTGACCAGTGAACAGTGACCAGTGACCAGTGACCAGCAAAATTGACCAGCAAAATTGACCAGTGACCAGTGACCAGTGACCAATGACCAGTGACCAGTGACCAGTGACCAGTGACCAGTGACCAGTGACCAGCGAAAGTGACAAGTGACCAGTGACCAGTGACCAGTGACCAGTGACCAGTGACCAGCGAAAGTGACTAGTGACCAGTGACCAGTGACCAGTGACCAGTGACCAGTGACAGTGACCAGTGACCAGTGACCAGTGACCAGTGACCAGTGACCAGTGACCAGCGAAAGTGACCAGTGACGAGTGACCACTGACAAGTGACCAGTGACCAGTGACCAGTGACCAGTGACCAGTGACCAGTGACCAGCGAAAGTGACAAGCGAAGAGTGACCAGTGACAAGTGACAAGTGACCAGTGACCAGTGACCAGTGTCCAGTGACCAGTGACCTGTGACAAGCGAAAGTGACCAGTGACCAGTGTCCAGTGACCAGTGACCAGTGACCAGTGACCAGTGACCAGTGACCAGTGACCAGTGACCTGTGACCAGCGAAAGTGACCAGTGACCAGTCACCAGTGACCAGTGACCAGTGACCAGTGACCAGTGACCAGCGAAAGTGACAGGTGACCAGTGACCAGTGACCAGTGACCAGTGACCAGCGAAAGTGACCAGTGACCAGTGAATAGTGACCAGCGAAATTGACCAGTTTCCAGTGACCAGTGACAAGTGACCAGTGACAAGTGACCAGTGACCACTGACCAGTGACCAGTGACCAGCGACCAGTGACCAGTGACCAGTGACCAGGGACCAGTGAACAGCGAATGTGACCAGTGACCAGTGACCAGTGACCAGTGACTAGCCAAATTGAGCAGTGAGCAGTGACCAGTGACCAGTGACCAGTGACCAGTGACCAGTGACCAGCGAAATTGACCAGTGACCATTGACCAGTGACCAGCGAAAGTGACCAGTGACGAGCGACCAGTGACCAGTGACCAGTGACCAGTGAACAGTGACCAGTGACCAGTGACCAGTGACCAGCGAAAATGACCAGTGACCAGCGAAAATGACCAGTGACCAGTGACCAGTGACCAGCGAAATTGACCAGTGACCAGTGACCAGTGAACAGTGACCAGTGACCAGTCACCAGCGAAAGTGACCAGTGACCAGTGACCAGTGACCAGCGAAATTGACCAGTGACCAGTGACCAGAGACCAGTGACTAGCCAAATTGACCAGTGACCAGTGACCAGTGGCCAGCGGTAGTGACCAGTGACCAGTGATCAGTGACCAGTGAACAGTGACCAGTGACCAGTGACCAGTGACCAGCGAAAGTGACTAGTGAACAGTGACCAGTGAACAGTGACAAGTGACCAGTGACCAGTGACCAACGAAAGTGACCAGTGAACAGTGACCAGGGACCAGTGACCAGTGACCAGCGAAATTGACCAGTGACCAGTGACCAGTGACCAGTGACAAGTGACCAGTGACCAGTGACCAGCGAAAGTGACCAGTGACCAGTGACCAATGACCAGTGACCAGGGACCAGTGACCAGTGACCAGCGAAAGTGACAAGTGACCAGTGACCAGTGACCAGTGACCAGTGACCAGTGACCAGCGAAAGTGACTAGTGACCAGTGACCAGTGACCAGTGACCAGTGACGAGTGACCAGTGACCAGTGACCAGTGACCAGTGACCAGTGACCAGTGACCAGTGACCAGCGAAAGTGACCAGTGACGAGTGACCAGTGACAAGTGACCAGTGACCAGTGACCAGTGACCAGTGACCAGTGACCAGCGAAAGTGACAAGCGACGAGTGACCAGTGACCAGTGACAAGTGACCAGTGACCAGCGTCCAGTGACCAGTGACCAGTGACCAGCGAAATTAACCAGTGACCAGTGACCAGAGACCAGTGACTAGCCAAATTGACCAGTGACCAGTGACCAGTGGCCAGCGGTAGAGACCAGTGACCAGTGACCAGTGACCAGCGAAAGTGACCAGTGACCAGTGACCAGTGACCAGCGACCAGAGACCAGTGACCAGTGACCAGTGACCAGCAAAATTGACCACCAAATTGACCAGTGACCAGGGACCAGTGACCAGTGACCAGTGACCAGTGACCAGTGACCAGCGAAAGTGACAAGTGACGAGTGACCAGTGACAAGTGACAAGTGACCAGTGACCAGTGACCAGTGACCAGTGACCTGTGACCAGCGAAAGTGACCAGTGACCAGTGACCATTGACCAGCGACAAGTGACCAGTGACCAGTGACGAGTGACCAGTGACCAGTGACCAGTGACCAGTGACCACTGACCATCGAAAGTGACCAGTGACCAGTGACCAGTGACCAGTGACCAGCGACCAGTGACCAGTGACCAGTGACCAGTGAACAGTGACCAGTGACCAGTGAGCAGTGAACAGTGACCAGTGACCAGTGACGAGTGACCAGTGACCAGTGACCAGTGACCAGTGACCAGTGACTAGTGACCAGTGACCAGTGACCAGCGAAAGTGACCAGTGACGAGTGACCAGTGACAAGTGACAAGTGACCAGTGACCAGTGACCAGTGACCAGTGACCAGTGACCTGTGACCAGCGAAAGTGACCAGTGACCAGTGTCCAGTGACCAGTCACCAGTGACCAGTGTCCAGTGACCAGTGACCAGCGAAAGTGACAGGTGACCAGTGACCAGTGACCAGTGACCAGCGAAAATGACCAGTGACCAGTGACCAGTGACCAGCGAAATTGACAAGTGACCAGTGACCAGTGAACAGTGACAAGTGACCAGTGACCAGTGACCAACGAAAGTGACCAGTCAACAGTGACCAGGGACCAGTGATCAGTGACGAGTGACCATTGACCAGCGAAAGTGAACAGTGACCAGTGACCAGTGACCAGTGACCAGTGACCATTGACCAGCGAAAGTGACCAGTGACCAGTGGCCAGTGACCAGTGACCAGTGACCAGTCACCAGTGACCAGCGACCAGTGACCAGAGACCAGTAACCAGTGACCAGTGACCAGTGACCACTGACCAGCGAAAGTGACCAGTGAACAGTGACCAGTGACCAGTGACAAGTGACCAGTGACCAGTGACCATTGACCAGTGACTAGTGACTAGTGACCAGTGACCAGCGACCAGTGACCAGTGACCAGTGACCAGCGAAAGTGACCAGTGACCAGTGACCATTGACCAGCGACAAGTGACCAGTGACCAGTGACGAGTGACCAGTGACCAGTGACCAGTGACCAGTGACCAGTGACCAGTGACCAGCGAAAGTGACAAGTGACCAGTGACCAGTGACCAGTGACCAGTGACCAGTGACCAGCGAAAGTGACTAGTGACAAGTGACCAGTGACCAGTGACCAGTGACCAGTGACAAGTGACCAGTGACCAGTGACCAGTGACCAGTGTCCAGTGACCAGTGACCAGTGACCAGTGACCAGTGACCAGTGACCAGTGACCAGTGACCAGCGAAAGTGACAGGTGACCAGTGACCAGTGACCAGTGACCAGTGACCAGCGAAAGTGACCAGTGACGAGTGACCAGCGACAAGTGACCAGTGACCAGTTATCAGTGACCAGTGACCAGTGACCAGCGAAAGTGACAAGTGACGAGTGACCAGTGACAAGTGACAAGTGACCAGTGACCAGTGACCAGTGACCAGTGACCAGAGACCAGTGACCAGTGACCAGTGGCCAGCGTTAGTGACCAGTGACCAGTGACCAGTGATCAGTGACCAGTGAACAGTGACCAGTGACCAGTGACCAGTGACCAGCGAAAATGAGCAGTGACCAGTGACCAGTGACCAGCGAAATTGACAAGTGATCAGTGACCAGTGAACAGTGACAAGTGACCAGTGACCAGTGACCAACGAAAGTGACCAGTGACCAGTGACCAGGGACCAGTGACCTGTGACGTGTGACCATTGACCAGCGAACGTGAACAGTGAGCAGTGACCAGTGACCAGTGACCAGTGACCAGTGACCAGTGACCAGTGACCAGCGAAAGTGACCAGTGACCAGTGACCAGTGACCAGTGACAAGTGACCAGTGACCAGTGACCAGTGACCAGTGACCAGTGACCAGTGACCAGTGACCAGTGACCAGCAAAATTGACCAGCAAAATTGACCAGTGACCAGTGACCAGTGACCAATGACCAGTGACCAGTGACCAGTGACCAGTGACCAGTGACCAGCGACCAGTGACCAGTGACCATTGACCAGTGACCAGTGACCAGTGACCAGTGACCAGCGAATGTGACCAGGGACAAGTGACCAGTGACCAGTGACCAGTGACCAGTGACCAGTGACCAGCGAAAGTGACCAGTGAACAGTGACCAGGGACCAGTGACCAGTGACGAGTGACCAGTGACCAGCGAAAGTGAACAGTGACCAGTGAGCAGTGACCAGGGACCAGTGACCAGTGACGAGTGACCAGTGACCAGCGAAAGTGAACAGTGACCAGTGACCAGTGACCAGTGACCAGTGACCAGTGACCAGCGAAAGTGACCAGTGACCAGTGACCAGTGACCAGTGACCAGTGACCAGTGACCAGCGAAAGTGACCAGTGACCAGGGACCAGTGACCAGTGACCAGCGAAATTGACCAGTGACCAGTGACCAGTGACCAGTGACAAGTGACCAGTGACCAGTGACCAGCGAAAGTGACCAGTGAACAGTGACCAGTGACCAGTGACCAGCAAAATTGACCAGCAAAATTGACCAGTGACCAGTGACCAGTGACCAATGACCAGTGACCAGTGACCAGTGACCAGTGACCAGCGAAAGTGACAAGTGACCAGTGACCAGTGACCAGTGACCAGTGACCAGTGACCAGCGAAAGTGACTAGTGACCAGTGACCAGTGACCAGTGACCAGTGACCAGTGACAGTGACCAGTGACCAGTGACCAGTGACCAGTGACCAGTGACCAGTGACCAGCGAAAGTGACCAGTGACGAGTGACCAGTGACAAGTGACCAGTGACCAGTGACCAGTGACCAGTGACCAGTGACCAGTGACCAGTGACCAGTGACCTGTGACCAGCGAAAGTGACCAGTGACCAGTCACCAGTGACCAGTGACCAGTGACCAGTGACCAGTGACCAGCGAAAGTGACAGGTGACCAGTGACCAGTGACCAGTGACCAGTGACCAGCGAAAGTGACCAGTGACCAGTGAATAGTGACCAGCGAAATTGACCAGTTTCCAGTGACCAGTGATAAGTGACCAGTGACCAGTGACCAGCGAAAGTGACCAGTGAACAGTGATCAGCGAAATTGACCAGTGACCATTGACCAGTGACCAGCGAAAGTGACCAGTGACGAGTGACCAGTGACAAGTGCCCAGTGACAAGTGACCAGTGACCACTGACCAGTGACCAGTGACCAGCGACCAGTGACCAGTGACCAGTGACCAGGGACCAGTGAACAGCGAATGTGACCAGTGACCAGTGACCAGTGACCAGTGACTAGCCAAATTGAGCAGTGAGCAGTGACCAGTGACCAGTGACCAGTGACCAGTGACCAGTGACCAGCGAAATTGACCAGTGACCATTGACCAGTGACCAGCGAAAGTGACCAGTGACGAGCGACCAGTGACCAGTGACCAGTGACCAGTGAACAGTGACCAGTGACCAGTGACCAGTGACCAGCGAAAATGACCAGTGACCAGCGAAAATGACCAGTGACCAGTGACCAGTGACCAGCGAAATTGACCAGTGACCAGTGACCAGTGAACAGTGACCAGTGACCAGTCACCCGCGAAAGTGACCAGTGACCAGTGACCAGTGACCAGCGAAATTGACCAGTGACCAGTGACCAGAGACCAGTGACAAGTGACCAGTGACCAGTGACCAGCGAAAGTGACCAGTGAACAGTGACCAGTGACCAGTGACCAGCAAAATTGACCAGCAAAATTGACCAGTGACCAGTGACCAGTGACCAATGACCAGTGACCAGTGACCAGTGACCAGTGACCAGCGAAAGTGACAAGTGACCAGTGACCAGTGACCAGTGACCAGTGACCAGTGACCAGCGAAAGTGACTAGTGACCAGTGACCAGTGACCAGTGACCAGTGACCAGTGACAGTGACCAGTGACCAGTGACCAGTGACCAGTGACCAGTGACCAGTGACCAGTGACCAGCGAAAGTGACCAGTGACGAGTGACCAGTGACAAGTGACCAGTGACCAGTGACCAGTGACCAGTGACCAGTGACCAGTGACCAGTGACCAGTGACCTGTGACCAGCGAAAGTGACCAGTGACCAGTCACCAGTGACCAGTGACCAGTGACCAGTGACCAGTGACCAGCGAAAGTGACAGGTGACCAGTGACCAGTGACCAGTGACCAGTGACCAGCGAAAGTGACCAGTGACCAGTGAATAGTGACCAGCGAAATTGACCAGTTTCCAGTGACCAGTGATAAGTGACCAGTGACCAGTGACCAGCGAAAGTGACCAGTGAACAGTGATCAGCGAAATTGACCAGTGACCATTGACCAGTGACCAGCGAAAGTGACCAGTGACGAGTGACCAGTGACAAGTGACCAGTGACAAGTGACCAGTGACCACTGACCAGTGACCAGTGACCAGCGACCAGTGACCAGTGACCAGTGACCAGGGACCAGTGAACAGCGAATGTGACCAGTGACCAGTGACCAGTGACCAGTGACTAGCCAAATTGAGCAGTGAGCAGTGACCAGTGACCAGTGACCAGTGACCAGTGACCAGTGACCAGCGAAATTGACCAGTGACCATTGACCAGTGACCAGCGAAAGTGACCAGTGACGAGCGACCAGTGACCAGTGACCAGTGACCAGTGAACAGTGACCAGTGACCAGTGACCAGTGACCAGCGAAAATGACCAGTGACCAGCGAAAATGACCAGTGACCAGTGACCAGTGACCAGCGAAATTGACCAGTGACCAGTGACCAGTGAACAGTGACCAGTGACCAGTCACCAGCGAAAGTGACCAGTGACCAGTGACCAGTGACCAGCGAAATTGACCAGTGACCAGTGACCAGAGACCAGTGACTAGCCAAATTGACCAGTGACCAGTGACCAGTGGCCAGCGGTAGTGACCAGTGACCAGTGATCAGTGACCAGTGAACAGTGACCAGTGACCAGTGACCAGTGACCAGCGAAAGTGACCAGTGAACAGTGACCAGTGAACAGTGACAAGTGACCAGTGACCAGTGACCAACGAAAGTGACCAGTGAACAGTGACCAGGGACCAGTGACCAGGGACCAGTGACCAGTGACCAGCGAAATTGACCAGTGACCAGTGACCAGTGACCAGTGACAAGTGACCAGTGACCAGTGACCAGCGAAAGTGACCAGTGACCAGTGACCAATGACCAGTGACCAGGGACCAGTGACCAGTGACCAGCGAAAGTGACAAGTGACCAGTGACCAGTGACCAGTGACCAGCGACCAGTGACCAGCGAAAGTGACTAGTGACCAGTGACCAGTGACGAGTGATCAGTGACCAGTGACCAGTGACCAGTGACCAGTGACCAGTGACCAGTGACCAGCGAAAGTGACCAGTGACGAGTGACCAGTGACAAGTGACCAGTGACCAGTGACCAGTGACCAGTGACCAGTGACCAGTGACCAGTGACCAGTGACCAGTGACCAGCGAAAGTGACAAGCGACGAGTGACCAGTGACAAGTGACAAGTGACCAGTGACCAGTGACCAGTGTCCAGTGACCAGTGACCTGTGACAAGCGAAAGTGACCAGTGACCAGTGTCCAGTGACCAGTGACCAGTGACCAGTGACCAGTGACCAGTGACCAGTGACCAGTGACCAGTGACCAGCGAAAGTGACCATTGACCAGTGAATAGTGACCAGCGAAATTGGCCAGTTTCCAGTGACCAGTGATAAGTGACCAGTGACCAGTGACCAGCGAAAGTGACCAGTGAACAGTGATCAGCGAAATTGACCAGTGACCATTGACCAGTGACCAGCGAAAGTGACCAGTGACGAGTGACCAGTGACAAGTGACCAGTGACAAGTGACCAGTGACCACTGACCAGTGACCAGTGACCAGCGACCAGTGACCAGTGACCAATGACCAGTGACCAGTGACTAGCCAAATTGAGCAGTGAGCAGTGACCAGTGACCAGTGACCAGTGATCAGTGACCAGTGACCAGCGAAATTGACCAGTGACCATTGACCAGTGACCAGCGAAAGTGACCAGTGACGAGTGACCTGTGACTAGTGACCAGTGACCAGCGACCAGTGACCAGTGACCAGTGACCAGTGACCAGTGACCAGCGAAAATGACCTGTGACCAGTCACCAGTGACCAGCGAAATTGACCAGTGACCAGTGACCAGTGACCAGTGTCGAGTGACCAGTGACCAGTGACCAGCGAATGTGACCAGTGACCAGGGACCAGTGACCAGTGACCAGCGAAATTGACCAGTGACCAGTGACCAGTGACCAGTGACAAGTGACCAGTGACCAGTGAGCAGCGAAAGTGACCAGTGAACAGTGACCAGTGACCAGTGACCAGCAAAATTGACCAGTGACCGGTGACCAGTGACCAGTGACCAGCGACCAGTGACCAGTGACCATTGACCAGTGACCAGTGACCAGTGACCAGTGACCAGTGACCAGCGAAAGTGACCAGGGACAAGTGACCAGTGACAAGTGACCAGTGACCAGTGACCAGTGACCAGTGACCAGTGTCCAGTGAGCAGTGACAAGTGACAAGTGACCAGTGACCAGCGACCAGTGACCAGTGACCAGTGACCAGTGACCAGTGACCACTGACCATCGAAAGTGACCAGTGACCAGTGACCAGTGACCAGTGACCAGCGACCAGTGACCAGTGACCAGCGACCAGTGACCAGTGACCAGTGACCAGTGAACAGTGACCAGTGACCAGTGACGAGTGACCAGTGACCAGTGACCAGTGACCAGTGACCAGTGACCAGTGACCAGTGACCAGTGACCAGCGAAAGTGACCAGTGACGAGTGACCAGTGACAAGTGACAAGTGACAAGTGACCAGTGACCAGTGACCAGTGACCAGCGACCAGTGACCAGTGACCAGTGACCAGGGACCAGTGACCAGCGAAAGTGACCTGTGACCAGTGACCAGGGACCAGTGACCAGCGAATGTGACCAGTGACGAGTGACCAGTGACAAGTGACCAGTGACAAGTGACCAGTGACCAGTGACCAGTGACCAGTGACCAGTGACCAGTGACCAGTGACCAGTGACCAGCGAAAGTGACCAGTGACGAGTGACCAGTGCAAGTGACCAGTGACCAGTGACCAGTGACCACTGACCATCGAAAGTGACCAGTGACCAGTGACCAGTGACCAGTGACCAGTGACCAGTGACCAGCGAAAGTGACCAGTGACCAGTGACCAGTGACCAGCGAAATTGACCAGTGACCAGTGACCAGAGACCAGTGACTAGCCAAATTGACCAGTGACCAGTGACCAGTGGCCAGCGGTAGTGACCAGTGACCAGTGACCAGTGATCAGTGACCAGTGAACAGTGACCAGTGACCAGTGACCAGTGACCAGCGAAAATGACCAGTGACCAGTGACCAATGACCAGCGAAATTGACAAGTGACCAGTGACCAGTGAACAGTGACAAGTGACCAGTGACCAGTGACCAACGAAAGTGACCAGTGAACAGTGACCAGGGACCAGTGACCAGTGACGAGTGACCATTGACCAGCGAAAGTGAACAGTGACCAGTGACCAGTGACCAGTGACCAGCGAAAGTGACCAGTGACCAGTGACCAGTGACCAGTGACAAGTGACCAGTGACCAGCGACCAGTGACCAGTGACCAGTGACCAGCGAAATTGACCAGTGACCAGTGACCAGAGACCAGTGACTAGCCAAATTGACCAGTGACCAGTGACCAGTGGCCAGCGGTAGTGACCAGTGACCAGTGACCAGTGACCAGCGAAAGTGACCAGTGACCAGTGACCAGTGACCAGCGACCAGTGACCAGCGAAAGTGACCAGTGACCAGGGACCAGTGACCAGTGACCAGCGAAATTGACCAGTGACCAGTGACCAGTGACCAGTGACAAGTGACCAGTGACCAGTGACCAGCGAAAGTGACCAGTGACCAGTGACCAATGACCAGTGACCAGTGACCAGTGACCAGTGACCAGCGAAAGTGACAAGTGACCAGTGACCAGTGACCAGTGACCAGTGACCAGTGACCAGCGAAAGTGACTAGTGACCAGTGACCAGTGACCAATGACCAGTGACCAGTGACTAGCCAAATTGAGCAGTGAGCAGTGACCAGTGACCAGTGACCAGTGATCAGTGACCAGTGACCAGCGAAATTGACCAGTGACCAGTGACCAGTGACCAGTGACCAGTGACCAGTGACTAGTGACCAGTGACCAGTGACCAGCGAAAGTGACCAGTGACGAGTGACCAGTGACAAGTGACAAGTGACCAGTGACCAGTGACCAGTGACCAGTGACCAGTGACCTGTGACCAGCGAAAGTGACCAGTGACCAGTGTCCAGTGACCAGTCACCAGTGACCAGTGTCCAGTGACCAGTGACCAGCGAAAGTGACAGGTGACCAGTGACCAGTGACCAGTGACCAGCGAAAATGACCAGTGACCAGTGACCAGTGACCAGCGAAATTGACAAGTGACCAGTGACCAGTGAACAGTGACAAGTGACCAGTGACCAGTGACCAACGAAAGTGACCAGTCAACAGTGACCAGGGACCAGTGATCAGTGACGAGTGACCATTGACCAGCGAAAGTGAACAGTGACCAGTGACCAGTGACCAGTGACCAGTGACCATTGACCAGCGAAAGTGACCAGTGACCAGTGGCCAGTGACCAGTGACCAGTGACCAGTCACCAGTGACCAGCGACCAGTGACCAGAGACCAGTAACCAGTGACCAGTGACCAGTGACCACTGACCAGCGAAAGTGACCAGTGAACAGTGACCAGTGACCAGTGACAAGTGACCAGTGACCAGTGACCATTGACCAGTGACTAGTGACTAGTGACCAGTGACCAGCGACCAGTGACCAGTGACCAGTGACCAGCGAAAGTGACCAGTGACCAGTGACCATTGACCAGCGACAAGTGACCAGTGACCAGTGACGAGTGACCAGTGACCAGTGACCAGTGACCAGTGACCAGTGACCAGTGACCAGCGAAAGTGACAAGTGACCAGTGACCAGTGACCAGTGACCAGTGACCAGTGACCAGCGAAAGTGACTAGTGACCAGTGACCAGTGACCAGTGACCAGTGACCAGTGACAAGTGACCAGTGACCAGTGACCAGTGACCAGTGTCCAGTGACCTGTGACCAGTGACCAGTGACCAGTGACCAGTGACCAGTGACCAGTGACCAGCGAAAGTGACAGGTGACCAGTGACCAGTGACCAGTGACCAGTGACCAGCGAAAGTGACCAGTGACGAGTGACCAGCGACAAGTGACCAGTGACCAGTTATCAGTGACCAGTGACCAGTGACCAGCGAAAGTGACAAGTGACGAGTGACCAGTGACAAGTGACAAGTGACCAGTGACCAGTGACCAGTGACCAGTGACCAGAGACCAGTGACTTGCCAAATTGACCAGTGACCAGTGACCAGTGGCCAGCGTTAGTGACCAGTGACCAGTGACCAGTGATCAGTGACCAGTGAACAGTGACCAGTGACCAGTGACCAGTGACCAGCGACCAGCGAAAATGAGCAGTGACCAGTGACCAGTGACCAGCGAAATTGACAAGTGATCAGTGACCAGTGAACAGTGACAAGTGACCAGTGACCAGTGACCAACGAAAGTGACCAGTGACCAGTGACCAGGGACCAGTGACCTGTGACGTGTGACCATTGACCAGCGAACGTGAACAGTGAGCAGTGACCAGTGACCAGTGACCAGTGACCAGTGACCAGTGACCAGTGACCAGCGAAAGTGACCAGTGACCAGTGACCAGTGACCAGTGACAAGTGACCAGTGACCAGTGACCAGTGACCAGTGACCAGTGACCAGTGACCAGTGACCAGTGACCAGCAAAATTGACCAGCAAAATTGACCAGTGACCAGTGACCAGTGACCAATGACCAGTGACCAGTGACCAGTGACCAGTGACCAGTGACCAGCGACCAGTGACCAGTGACCATTGACCAGTGACCAGTGACCAGTGACCAGTGACCAGCGAATGTGACCAGGGACAAGTGACCAGTGACCAGTGACCAGTGACCAGTGACCAGTGACCAGCGAAAGTGACCAGTGAACAGTGACCAGGGACCAGTGACCAGTGACGAGTGACCAGTGACCAGCGAAAGTGAACAGTGACCAGTGAGCAGTGACCAGGGACCAGTGACCAGTGACGAGTGACCAGTGACCAGCGAAAGTGAACAGTGACCAGTGACCAGTGACCAGTGACCAGTGACCAGTGACCAGCGAAAGTGACCAGTGACCAGTGACCAGTGACCAGTGACCAGTGACCAGTGACCAGCGAAAGTGACCAGTGACCAGGGACCAGTGACCAGTGACCAGCGAAATTGACCAGTGACCAGTGACCAGTGACCAGTGACAAGTGACCAGTGACCAGTGACCAGCGAAAGTGACCAGTGAACAGTGACCAGTGACCAGTGACCAGCAAAATTGACCAGCAAAATTGACCAGTGACCAGTGACCAGTGACCAATGACCAGTGACCAGTGACCAGTGACCAGTGACCAGCGAAAGTGACAAGTGACCAGTGACCAGTGACCAGTGACCAGTGACCAGCGAAAGTGACTAGTGACCAGTGACCAGTGACCAGTGACCAGTGACCAGTGACAGTGACCAGTGACCAGTGACCAGTGACCAGTGACCAGTGACCAGTGACCAGTGACCAGCGAAAGTGACCAGTGACGAGTGACCAGTGACAAGTGACCAGTGACCAGTGACCAGTGACCAGTGACCAGTGACCAGTGACCAGTGACCAGTGACCTGTGACCAGCGAAAGTGACCAGTGACCAGTCACCAGTGACCAGTGACCAGTGACCAGTGACCAGTGACCAGCGAAAGTGACAGGTGACCAGTGACCAGTGACCAGTGACCAGTGACCAGCGAAAGTGACCAGTGACCAGTGAATAGTGACCAGCGAAATTGACCAGTTTCCAGTGACCAGTGATAAGTGACCAGTGACCAGTGACCAGCGAAAGTGACCAGTGAACAGTGATCAGCGAAATTGACCAGTGACCATTGACCAGTGACCAGCGAAAGTGACCAGTGACGAGTGACCAGTGACAAGTGACCAGTGACAAGTGACCAGTGACCACTGACCAGTGACCAGTGACCAGCGACCAGTGACCAGTGACCAGTGACCAGGGACCAGTGAACAGCGAATGTGACCAGTGACCAGTGACCAGTGACCAGTGACTAGCCAAATTGAGCAGTGAGCAGTGACCAGTGACCAGTGACCAGTGACCAGTGACCAGTGACCAGCGAAATTGACCAGTGACCATTGACCAGTGACCAGCGAAAGTGACCAGTGACGAGCGACCAGTGACCAGTGACCAGTGACCAGTGAACAGTGACCAGTGACCAGTGACCAGTGACCAGCGAAAATGACCAGTGACCAGCGAAAATGACCAGTGACCAGTGACCAGTGACCAGCGAAATTGACCAGTGACCAGTGACCAGTGAACAGTGACCAGTGACCAGTCACCAGCGAAAGTGACCAGTGACCAGTGACCAGTGACCAGCGAAATTGACCAGTGACCAGTGACCAGAGACCAGTGACTAGCCAAATTGACCAGTGACCAGTGACCAGTGGCCAGCGGTAGTGACCAGTGACCAGTGATCAGTGACCAGTGAACAGTGACCAGTGACCAGTGACCAGTGACCAGCGAAAGTGACCAGTGAACAGTGACCAGTGAACAGTGACAAGTGACCAGTGACCAGTGACCAACGAAAGTGACCAGTGAACAGTGACCAGGGACCAGTGACCAGGGACCAGTGACCAGTGACCAGCGAAATTGACCAGTGACCAGTGACCAGTGACCAGTGACAAGTGACCAGTGACCAGTGACCAGCGAAAGTGACCAGTGACCAGTGACCAATGACCAGTGACCAGGGACCAGTGACCAGTGACCAGCGAAAGTGACAAGTGACCAGTGACCAGTGACCAGTGACCAGCGACCAGTGACCAGCGAAAGTGACTAGTGACCAGTGACCAGTGACGAGTGATCAGTGACCAGTGACCAGTGACCAGTGACCAGTGACCAGTGACCAGTGACCAGCGAAAGTGACCAGTGACGAGTGACCAGTGACAAGTGACCAGTGACCAGTGACCAGTGACCAGTGACCAGTGACCAGTGACCAGTGACCAGTGACCAGTGACCAGCGAAAGTGACAAGCGACGAGTGACCAGTGACAAGTGACAAGTGACCAGTGACCAGTGACCAGTGTCCAGTGACCAGTGACCTGTGACAAGCGAAAGTGACCAGTGACCAGTGTCCAGTGACCAGTGACCAGTGACCAGTGACCAGTGACCAGTGACCAGTGACCAGTGACCAGCGAAAGTGACCATTGACCAGTGAATAGTGACCAGCGAAATTGGCCAGTTTCCAGTGACCAGTGATAAGTGACCAGTGACCATTGACCAGTGACCAGCGAAAGTGACCAGTGACGAGTGACCTGTGACTAGTGACCAGTGACCAGCGACCAGTGACCAGTGACCAGTGACCAGTGACCAGTGACCAGCGAAAATGACCTGTGACCAGTGACCAGTGACCAGCGAAATTGACCAGTGACCAGTGACCAGTGACCAGTGTCGAGTGACCAGTGACCAGTGACCAGCGAATGTGACCAGTGACCAGGGACCAGTGACCAGTGACCAGCGAAATTGACCAGTGACCAGTGACCAGTGACCAGTGACAAGTGACCAGTGACCAGTGAGCAGCGAAAGTGACCAGTGAACAGTGACCAGTGACCAGTGACCAGCAAAATTGACCAGTGACCGGTGACCAGTGACCAGTGACCAGCGACCAGTGACCAGTGACCATTGACCAGTGACCAGTGACCAGTGACCAGTGACCAGTGACCAGCGAAAGTGACCAGGGACAAGTGACCAGTGACAAGTGACCAGTGACCAGTGACCAGTGACCAGTGACCAGTGTCCAGTGAGCAGTGACAAGTGACAAGTGACCAGTGACCAGCGACCAGTGACCAGTGACCAGTGACCAGTGACCAGTGACCACTGACCATCGAAAGTGACCAGTGACCAGTGACCAGTGACCAGTGACCAGCGACCAGTGACCAGTGACCAGCGACCAGTGACCAGTGACCAGTGACCAGTGAACAGTGACCAGTGACCAGTGACGAGTGACCAGTGACCAGTGACCAGTGACCAGTGACCAGTGACCAGTGACCAGTGACCAGTGACCAGCGAAAGTGACCAGTGACGAGTGACCAGTGACAAGTGACAAGTGACAAGTGACCAGTGACCAGTGACCAGTGACCAGCGACCAGTGACCAGTGACCAGTGACCAGGGACCAGTGACCAGCGAAAGTGACCTGTGACCAGTGACCAGGGACCAGTGACCAGCGAATGTGACCAGTGACGAGTGACCAGTGACAAGTGACCAGTGACAAGTGACCAGTGACCAGTGACCAGTGACCAGTGACCAGTGACCAGTGACCAGTGACCAGTGACCAGCGAAAGTGACCAGTGACGAGTGACCAGTGCAAGTGACCAGTGACCAGTGACCAGTGACCAGTGACCACTGACCATCGAAAGTGACCAGTGACCAGTGACCAGTGACCAGTGACCAGTGACCAGTGACCAGCGAAAGTGACCAGTGACCAGTGACCAGTGACCAGCGAAATTGACCAGTGACCAGTGACCAGAGACCAGTGACTAGCCAAATTGACCAGTGACCAGTGACCAGTGGCCAGCGGTAGTGACCAGTGACCAGTGACCAGTGATCAGTGACCAGTGAACAGTGACCAGTGACCAGTGACCAGTGACCAGCGAAAATGACCAGTGACCAGTGACCAATGACCAGCGAAATTGACAAGTGACCAGTGACCAGTGAACAGTGACAAGTGACCAGTGACCAGTGACCAACGAAAGTGACCAGTGAACAGTGACCAGGGACCAGTGACCAGTGACGAGTGACCATTGACCAGCGAAAGTGAACAGTGACCAGTGACCAGTGACCAGTGACCAGCGAAAGTGACCAGTGACCAGTGACCAGTGACCAGTGACAAGTGACCAGTGACCAGCGACCAGTGACCAGTGACCAGTGACCAGCGAAATTGACCAGTGACCAGTGACCAGAGACCAGTGACTAGCCAAATTGACCAGTGACCAGTGACCAGTGGCCAGCGGTAGTGACCAGTGACCAGTGACCAGTGACCAGCGAAAGTGACCAGTGACCAGTGACCAGTGACCAGCGACCAGTGACCAGCGAAAGTGACCAGTGACCAGGGACCAGTGACCAGTGACCAGCGAAATTGACCAGTGACCAGTGACCAGTGACCAGTGACAAGTGACCAGTGACCAGTGACCAGCGAAAGTGACCAGTGACCAGTGACCAATGACCAGTGACCAGTGACCAGTGACCAGTGACCAGCGAAAGTGACAAGTGACCAGTGACCAGTGACCAGTGACCAGTGACCAGTGACCAGCGAAAGTGACTAGTGACCAGTGACCAGTGACCAATGACCAGTGACCAGTGACTAGCCAAATTGAGCAGTGAGCAGTGACCAGTGACCAGTGACCAGTGATCAGTGACCAGTGACCAGCGAAATTGACCAGTGACCAGTGACCAGTGACCAGTGACCAGTGACCAGTGACTAGTGACCAGTGACCAGTGACCAGCGAAAGTGACCAGTGACGAGTGACCAGTGACAAGTGACAAGTGACCAGTGACCAGTGACCAGTGACCAGTGACCAGTGACCTGTGACCAGCGAAAGTGACCAGTGACCAGTGTCCAGTGACCAGTCACCAGTGACCAGTGTCCAGTGACCAGTGACCAGCGAAAGTGACAGGTGACCAGTGACCAGTGACCAGTGACCAGCGAAAATGACCAGTGACCAGTGACCAGTGACCAGCGAAATTGACAAGTGACCAGTGACCAGTGAACAGTGACAAGTGACCAGTGACCAGTGACCAACGAAAGTGACCAGTCAACAGTGACCAGGGACCAGTGATCAGTGACGAGTGACCATTGACCAGCGAAAGTGAACAGTGACCAGTGACCAGTGACCAGTGACCAGTGACCATTGACCAGCGAAAGTGACCAGTGACCAGTGGCCAGTGACCAGTGACCAGTGACCAGTCACCAGTGACCAGCGACCAGTGACCAGAGACCAGTAACCAGTGACCAGTGACCAGTGACCACTGACCAGCGAAAGTGACCAGTGAACAGTGACCAGTGACCAGCGACCAGTGACCAGTGACCATTGACCAGTGACCAGTGACCAGTGACCAGTGACCAGTGACCAGCGAAGGTGACCAGGGACAAGTGACCAGTGACAAGTGACCAGTGACCAGTGACCAGTGACCAGTGACCAGTGTCCAGTGACCAGTGACCAGTGACAAGTGACCAGTGACCAGCGACCAGTGACCAGTGACCAGTGACCAGTGACCAGTGACCACTGACCATCGAAAGTGACCAGTGACCAGTGACCAGTGACCAGTGACCAGCGACCAGTGACCAGTGACCAGCGAAAGTGACCAGTGACCAGTGACCAATGACCAGTGACCAGTGACCAGTGACCAGTGACCAGCGAAAGTGACAAGTGACCAGTGACCAGTGACCAGTGACCAGTGACCAGTGACCAGCGAAAGTGACTAGTGACCAGTGACCAGTGACCAGTGACCAGTGACGAGTGACCAGTGACCAGTGACCAGTGACCAGTGACCAGTGACCAGTGACCAGCGAAAGTGACCAGTGACGAGTGACCAGTGACAAATGACCAGTGACCAGTGACCAGTGACCAGTGACCAGTGACCAGTGACCAGTGACCAGTGACCAGTGACCAGCGAAAGTGACAAGCGACGAGTGACCAGTGACAAGTGACAAGTGACCAGTGACCAGTGACCAGTGTCCAGTGACCAGTGACCTGTGACAAGCGAAAGTGACCAGTGACCAGTGTCCAGTGACCAGTGACCAGTGACCAGTGACCAGTGACCAGTGACCAGTGACCAGCGAAAGTGACCATTGACCAGTGAATAGTGACCAGCGAAATTGGCCAGTTTCCAGTGACCAGTGATAAGTGACCAGTGACCAGTGACCAGCGAAAGTGACCAGTGAACAGTGATCAGCGAAATTGACCAGTGACCATTGACCAGTGACCAGCGAAAGTGACCAGTGACGAGTGACCAGTGACAAGTGACCAGTGACAAGTGACCAGTGACCACTGACCAGTGACCAGTGACCAGCGACCAGTGACCAGTGACCAATGACCAGTGACCAGTGACTAGCCAAATTGAGCAGTGAGCAGTGACCAGTGACCAGTGACCAGTGATCAGTGACCAGTGACCAGCGAAATTGACCAGTGACCATTGACCAGTGACCAGCGAAAGTGACCAGTGACGAGTGACCTGTGACAAGTGACCAGTGACCAGCGACCAGTGACCAGTGACCAGTGACCAGTGACCAGTGACCAGTGACCAGCGAAAATGACCTGTGACCAGTGACCAGTGACCAGCGAAATTGACCAGGGACCAGTGACCAGTGACCAGTATCGCGTGACCAGTGACCAGTGACCAGCGAAAGTGACCAGTGACCAGGGACCAGTGACCAGTGACCAGCGAAATTGACCAGTGACCAGTGACCAGTGACCAGTGACAAGTGACCAGTGACCAGTGAGCAGCGAAAGTGACCAGTGAACAGTGACCAGTGACCAGTGACCAGCAAAATTGACCAGCAAAATTGACCCGTGACCAGTGACCAGTGACCAGTGACCAGCGACCAGTGACCAGTGACCATTGACCAGTGACCAGTGACCAGTGACCAGTGACCAGTGACCAGCGAAGGTGACCAGGGACAAGTGACCAGTGACAAGTGACCAGTGACCAGTGACCAGTGACCAGTGACCAGTGTCCAGTGACCAGTGACCAGTGACAAGTGACCAGTGACCAGCGACCAGTGACCAGTGACCAGTGACCAGTGACCAGTGACCACTGACCATCGAAAGTGACCAGTGACCAGTGACCAGTGACCAGTGACCAGCGACCAGTGACCAGTGACCAGCGACCAGTGACCAGTGACCAGTGACCAGTGAACGGTGACCAGTGACCAGTGACGAGTGACCAGTGACCAGTGACCAGTGACCAGTGACCAGTGACCAGTGACCAGTGACCAGTGACCAGCGAAAGTGACCAGTGACGAGTGACCAGTGACAGGTGACAAGTGACCAGTGACCAGTGACCAGTGACCAGCGAAAGTGACCAGTGACCAGTGACCAGTGACCAGTGACCAGCGAAAGTGACCAGTGACCAGTGAATAGTGACCAGCGAAATTGACCAGTTTCCAGTGACCAGTGATAAGTGACCAGTGACCAGTGACCAGCGAAAGTGACCAGTGAACAGTGATCAGCGAAATTGACCAGTGACCATTGACCAGTGACCAGCGAAAGTGACCAGTGACGAGTGACCAGTGACAAGTGACCAGTGACAAGTGACCAGTGACCACTGACCAGTGACCAGTGACCAGCGACCAGTGACCAGTGACCAGTGACCAGTGACCAGGGACCAGTGACCAGCGAAAGTGACCAGTGACCAGTGACCAGGGACCAGTGACCAGCGAATGTGACCAGTGACGAGTGACCAGTGACAAGTGACCAGTGACAAGTGACCAGTGACCAGTGACCAGTGACCAGTGACCAGTGACCAGTGACCAGTGACCAGTGACCAGCGAAAGTGACCAGTGACGAGTGACCAGTGACAAGTGACCAGTGACCAGTGACCAGTGACCAGTGACCACTGACCATCGAAAGTGACCAGTGACCAGTGACCAGTGACCAGTGACCAGTGACCAGTGACCAGTGACCAGTGACCAGCGAAAGTGACCAGTGACCAGTGACCAGTGACCAGCGAAATTGACCAGTGACCAGTGACCAGAGACCAGTGACTAGCCAAATTGACCAGTGACCAGTGACCAGTGGCCAGCGGTAGTGACCAGTGACCAGTGACCAGTGATCAGTGACCAGTGAACAGTGAACAGTGACCAGTGACCAGTGACCAGCGAAAATGACCAGTGACCAGTGACCAGTGACCAGCGAAATTGACAAGTGACCAGTGACCACTGAACAGTGACAAGTGACCAGTGACCAGTGACCAACGAAAGTGACCAGTGAACAGTGACCAGGGACCAGTGACCAGTGACGAGTGACCATTGACCAGCGAAAGTGAACAGTGACCAGTGACCAGTGACCAGTGACCAGTGACCAGTGACCAGTGACCAGTGACCAGCGAAAGTGACCAGTGACCAGTGACCAGTGACCAGTGACAAGTGACCAGTGACCAGCGACCAGTGACCAGTGACCAGTGACCAGCGAAATTGACCAGTGACCAGTGACCAGAGACCAGTGACTAGCCAAATTGACCAGTGACCAGTGACCAGTGGCCAGCGGTAGTGACCAGTGACCAGTGACCAGTGACCAGCGAAAGTGACCAGTGACCAGTGACCAGTGACCAGCGACCAGTGACCAGTGACCAGTGACCAGTGACCAGCAAAATTGACCACCAAATTGACCAGTGACCAGGGACCAGTGACCAGTGACCTGTGACCAGTGACCAGTGACCAGCGAAAGTGACAAGTGACGAGTGACCAGTGACAAGTGACAAGTGACAAGTGACCAGTGACCAGTGACCAGTGACCAGTGACCTGTGACCAGCGAAAGTGACCAGTGACCAGTGTCCAGTGACCAGTGACCAGTGACCAGTGACCAGTGACCAGTGACCAGTGACCAGTGACCAGTGACCAGCGAAAGTGACAGGTGACCAGTGACCAGTGACCAGTGACCAGTGACCAGTGACCAGCGAAAGTGACCAGTGACCAATGAATAGTGACCAGCGAAATTGACCAGTTTCCAGTGACCAGTGATAAGTGACCAGTGACCAGTGACCAGCGAAAGTGACCAGTGAACAGTGACCAGCGAAAGTGACCAGTGACGAGTGACCAGTGACAAGTGACCAGTGACAAGTGACCAGTGACCACTGACCAGTGACCAGTGACCAGCGACCAGTGACCAGTGACCAGTGACCAGTGACCAGCGAAAGTGACCTGTGACCAGTGACCATTGACCAGCGACAAGTGACCAGTGACCAGTGACGAGTGACCAGTGACCAGTGACCAGTGACCAGTGACCAGTGACCAGCGAAAGTGACAAGTGACCAGTGACCAGTGACCAGTGACCAGTGACCAGTGACCAGTGACCAGCGAAAGTGACTAGTGACCAGTGACCAGTGACCAGTGACCAGTGACCAGCGAAAGTGACCAGTGACGAGTGACCAGTGACAAGTGACCAGTGACAAGTGACAAGTGACAAGTGACCAGTGACCAGTAACAAGTGACCAGTGACCAGTGACCAGTGACCAGTGACCTGTGACCAGCGAAAGGGACCAGTGGCCAGTGTCCAGTGACTAGTGACCAGTGACCAGTGACCAGTGACCAGTGACCAGTGACCAGTGACCAGCGAAAGTGACAGGTGACCAGTGACCAGTGACCAGTGACCAGTGACCAGCGAAAGTGACCAGTGACGAGTGACCAGTGACAAGTGACCAGTGACCAGTGACCAGTGACCAGTGACCAGTGACCAGCGAAAGTGACAAGTGACGAGTGACCAGTGACAAGTGACCAGTGACCAGTGACCAGCGAAAATGACCAGTGACCAGAGACCAGTGACTAGCCAACTTGACCAGTGACCAGTGACCAGTGAACAGTGACAAGTGACCAGTGACCAGTGACCAACGAAAGTGACCAGTGACCAGTGACCAGGGACCAGTGACCAGTGACGTGTGACCATTGACCAGCGAACGTGAACAGTGACCAGTGACCAGTGACCAGTGACCAGTGACCAGTGACCAGTGACCAGTGACCAGTGACCAGCGAAAGTGACCAGTGACCAGTGACCAGTGACCAGTGACAAGTGACCAGTGACCAGCGACCAGTGACCAGCGACCAGTGACCAGTGACCAGTGACCAGTGACCAGTGACCAGTGACCAGTGACCAGTGACCAGTAACCAGTGACCAGTGACCAGTGACCAGTGACCAGTGACAAGTGACCAGTGACCAGCGACCAGTGACCAGTGACCAGTGACCAGTGACCAGTGACCAGTGACCAGCGAAAGTGACCAGTGACCAGGGACCCGTGACCAGTGACCAGCGAAATTGACGAGTGACCAGTGACCAGTGACCAGTGACAAGTGACCAGTGACCAGTGACCAGCGAAAGTGTCCAGTGAACAGTGACCAGTGACCAGTGACCAGCAAAATTGACCAGCAAAATTGACCAGTGACCAGTGACCAGCAAAATTGACCAGTGACCAGTGACCAGTGACCAATGACCAGTGACCAGTGACTAGTGACCAGTGACCAGTGACCAGTGACCAGTGACCAGTGAGCAGTGACCAGCGAAAGTGACAAGTGACCAGTGACCAGTGACCAGTGTCCAGTGTCCAGTGACCAGCGAAAGTGACTAGTGACCAGTGACCAGTGACCAGTGACCAGCGAAAGTGACCAGTGACCAGTGAATAGTGACCAGCGAAATTGACCAGTTTCCAGTGACCAGTGATAAGTGACCAGTGAACAGTGACTAGCGAAAGTGACAGGTGACCAGTGACCAGTGACCAGTGACCAGTGACCAGCGAAAGTGACCAGTGACCAGTGAATAGTGACCAGCGAAATTGACCAGTTTCCAGTGACCAGTGACAAGTGACCAGTGACCAGTGACCAGCGAAAGTGACCAGTGACCAGTGACCAGTGACCAGTGACCAGTGACCAGTGACCAGCGAAATTGACCAGTGACCAGTGACCAGAGACCAGTGACCAGTGACCAGTGACCAGCGAAAGTGACCAGTGACCAGGGACCCGTGACCAGTGACCAGCGAAATTGACGAGTGACCAGTGACCAGTGACCAGTGACAAGTGACCAGTGACCAGTGACCAGCGAAAGTGTCCAGTGAACAGTGACCAGTGACCAGTGACCAGCAAAATTGACCAGCAAAATTGACCAGTGACCAGTGACCAGCAAAATTGACCAGTGACCAGTGACCAGTGACCAATGACCAGTGACCAGTGACTAGTGACCAGTGACCAGTGACCAGTGACCAGTGACCAGTGAGCAGTGACCAGCGAAAGTGACAAGTGACCAGTGACCAGTGACCAGTGTCCAGTGTCCAGTGACCAGCGAAAGTGACTAGTGACCAGTGACCAGTGACCAGTGACCAGCGAAAGTGACCAGTGACCAGGGACCAGTGACCAGTGACCAGCGAAATTGACCAGTGACCAGTGACCAGTGACCAGTGACCAGTGACCAGCGAAAGTGACTAGTGACCAGTGACCAGTGACCAGTGACCAGTGACGAGTGACCAGTGACCAGTGACCAGTGACCAGTGACCAGTGACCAGTGACCAGTGACCAGTGACCAGTGACCAGCGAAAGTGACCAGTGACGAGTGACCAGTGACAAGTGACCAGTGACCAGTGACCAGTGACCAGTGACCAGTGACCAGTGACCAGTGACCAGTGACCAGTGACCAGCGAAAGTGACAAGCGACGAGTGACCAGTGACAAGAGACAAGTGACCAGTGACCAGTGACCAGTGTCCAGTGACCAGTGACCTGTGACAAGCGAAAGTGACCAGTGACCAGTGACCAGTGTCCAGTGACCAGTGACCAGTGACCAGTGACCAGTGACCAGTGACCAGTGACCAGTGACCAGCGAAAGTGACCATTGACCAGTGAATAGTGACCAGCGAAATTGGCCAGTTTCCAGTGACCAGTGATAAGTGACCAGTGACCAGTGACCAGCGAAAGTGACCAGTGAACAGTGACCAGTGAACAGTGACCAGTGACCAGTGACCAGTGACCAGCGAAAATGACCAGTGACCAGCGAAAATGACCAGTGACCAGTGACCAGTGACCAGCGAAATTGACCAGTGACCAGTGACCAGTGAACAGTGACCAGTGACCAGTCACCAGCGAAAGTGACCAGTGACCAGTGACCAGTGACCAGCGAAATTGACCAGTGACAAGTGACCAGAGACCAGTGACTAGCCAAATTGACAAGTGACCAGTGACCAGTGGCCAGCGGTAGTGACCAGTGACCAGTGATCAGTGACCAGTGAACAGTGACCAGTGACCAGTGACCAGTGACCAGCGAAAATGAATAGTGACCAGTGACCAGTGACCAGCGAAATTGACAAGTGACCAGTGACCAGTGAACAGTGACAAGTGACCAGTGACCAGTGACCAACGAAAGTGACCAGTGAACAGTGACCAGGGACCAGTGACCAGTGACGAGTGACCATTGACCAGCGAAAGTGAACAGTGACCAGTGACCAGTGACCAGTGACCAGTGACCAGTGACCAGTGACCAGCGAAAGTGACCAGTGACCAGTGACCAGTGACCAGTGACCAGTGACCAGTGACAAGTGACCTGGGACCAGTGACCAGTGACCAGTGACCAGCGAAAGTGACCAGTGACGAGCGACCAGTGACCAGTGACCAGTGACCAGGGACCAGTGACCAGTGACGTGTGACCATTGACCAGCGAACGTGAACAGTGACCAGTGACCAGTGACCAGTGACCAGTGACCAGTGACCAGCGAAAGTGACCAGTGACCTGTGACCAGTGACCAGTGACCAGTGACCAGTGACCAGTGACCAGCGAAAGTGACCAGTGACGAGTGACCAGTGACAAGTGACCAGTGACCAGTGACCATTGACCAGTGACTAGTGACTAGTGACCAGTGACCAACGACCAGTGACCAGTGACCAGTGACCAGCGAAAGTGACCAGTGACCAGTGACCATTGACCAGCGACAAGTGACCAGTGACCAGTGACGAGTGACCAGTGACCAGTGACCAGTGACCAGTGACCAGTGACCAGTGACCAGCGAAATTGACCAGTGACGAGTGACCAGTGACAAGTGACCAGTGACAAGTGACAAGTGACAAGTGACCAGTGACCAGTAACAAGTGACCAGTGACCAGTGTCCAGTGACCAGTGACCAGTGACCCGTGACCAGTGACCAGTGACCAGTGACCAGTGACCAGCGAAAGTGACCAGTGACGAGTGACCAGTGACAAGTGACCAGTGACCAGTGACCAGTGACCAGTGACCAGTGACCAGCGAAAGTGACAAGTGACGAGTGACCAGTGACAAGTGACAAGTGACCAGTGACCAGTGACCAGTGACCAGTGACCAGAGACCAGTGACTAGCCAAATTGACCAGTGACCAGTGACCAGTGGCCAGCGGTAGTGACCAGTGACCAGTGACCAGTGATCAGTGACCAGTGAACAGTGACCAGTGACCAGTGACCAGTGACCAGCGAAAATGACCAGTGACCAGCGAAATTGACAAGTGACCAGTGACCAGTGAACAGTGACAAGTGACCAGTGACCAGTGACCAACGAAAGTGACCAGTGACCAGTGACCAGGGACCAGTGACCAGTGACGTGTGACCATTGACCAGCGAACGTGAACAGTGACCAGTGACCAGTGACCAGTGACCAGTGACCAGTGACCAGTGACCAGCGAAAGTGACCAGTGACCAGTGACCAGTGACCAGTGACAAGTGACCAGTGACCAGCGACCAGTGACCAGTGACCAGTGACCAGTGACCAGTAACCAGTGACCAGTGACCAGTGACCAGTGACCAGTGACAAGTGACCAGTGACCAGTGACCAGTGACCAATGACCAGTGACCAGTGACTAGTGACCAGTGACCAGTGACCAGTGACCAGTGACCAGTGAGCAGTGACCAGCGAAAGTGACAAGTGACCAGTGACCAGTGACCAGTGTCCAGTGTCCAGTGACCAGCGAAAGTGACTAGTGACCAGTGACCAGTGACCAGTGACCAGCGAAAGTGACCAGTGACCAGTGAATAGTGACCAGCGAAATTGACCAGTTTCCAGTGACCAGTGATAAGTGACCAGTGAACAGTGACCAGCGAAAGTGACAGGTGACCAGTGACCAGTGACCAGTGACCAGTGACCAGCGAAAGTGACCAGTGACCAGTGAATAGTGACCAGCGAAATTGACCAGTTTCCAGTGACCAGTGACAAGTGACCAGTGACCAGTGACCAGCGAAAGTGACCAGTGACCAGTGACCAGTGACCAGTGACCAGTGACCAGTGACCAGTGACCAGCGAAATTGACCAGTGACCAGTGACCAGAGACCAGTGACTAGCCAAATTGACCAGTGACCAGTGACCAGTGGCCAGCGGTAGTGACCAGTGACCAGTGATCAGTGACCAGTGAACAGTGACCAGTTACCAGTGACCAGTGACCAGCGAAAATGAATAGTGACCAGTGACCAGTGACCAGCGAAATTGACAAGTGACCAGTGACCAGTGAACAGTGACAAGTGACCAGTGACCAGTGACCAACGAAAGTGACCAGTGAACAGTGACCAGGGACCAGTGACCAGTGACGAGTGACCATTGACCAGCGAAAGTGAACAGTGACCAGTGACCAGTGACCAGTGACCAGTGACCAGTGACCAGTGACCAGTGACCAGCGAAAGTGACCAGTGACCAGTGACCAGTGACCAGTGACCAGTGACCAGTGACAAGTGACCTGGGACCAGTGACCAGTGACCAGTGACCAGCGAAAGTGACCAGTGACCAGGGACCAGTGACCAGTGACCAGCGAAATTGACCAGTGACCAGTGACCAGTGACCAGTGACCAGTGACCAGCGAAAGTGACTAGTGACCAGTGACCAGTGACCAGTGACCAGTGACGAGTGACCAGTGACCAGTGACCAGTGACCAGTGACCAGTGACCAGTGACCAGTGACCAGTGACCAGTGACCAGCGAAAGTGACCAGTGACGAGTGACCAGTGACAAGTGACCAGTGACCAGTGACCAGTGACCAGTGACCAGTGACCAGTGACCAGTGACCAGTGACCAGCGAAAGTGACAAGCGACGAGTGACCAGTGACAAGAGACAAGTGACCAGTGACCAGTGACCAGTGTCCAGTGACCAGTGACCTGTGACAAGCGAAAGTGACCAGTGACCAGTGACCAGTGTCCAGTGACCAGTGACCAGTGACCAGTGACCAGTGACCAGTGACCAGTGACCAGTGACCAGCGAAAGTGACCATTGACCAGTGAATAGTGACCAGCGAAATTGGCCAGTTTCCAGTGACCAGTGATAAGTGACCAGTGACCAGTGACCAGCGAAAGTGACCAGTGAACAGTGACCAGTGAACAGTGACCAGTGACCAGTGACCAGTGACCAGCGAAAATGACCAGTGACCAGCGAAAATGACCAGTGACCAGTGACCAGTGACCAGCGAAATTGACCAGTGACCAGTGACCAGAGAACAGTGACCAGTGACCAGTCACCAGCGAAAGTGACCAGTGACCAGTGACCAGTGACCAGCGAAATTGACCAGTGACAAGTGACCAGAGACCAGTGACTAGCCAAATTGACAAGTGACCAGTGACCAGTGGCCAGCGGTAGTGACCAGTGACCAGTGATCAGTGACCAGTGAACAGTGACCAGTGACCAGTGACCAGTGACCAGCGAAAATGAATAGTGACCAGTGACCAGTGACCAGCGAAATTGACAAGTGACCAGTGACCAGTGAACAGTGACAAGTGACCAGTGACCAGTGACCAACGAAAGTGACCAGTGAACAGTGACCAGGGACCAGTGACCAGTGACGAGTGACCATTGACCAGCGAAAGTGAACAGTGACCAGTGACCAGTGACCAGTGACCAGTGACCAGTGACCAGTGACCAGCGAAAGTGACCAGTGACCAGTGACCAGTGACCAGTGACCAGTGACCAGTGACAAGTGACCTGGGACCAGTGACCAGTGACCAGTGACCAGCGAAAGTGACCAGTGACGAGCGACCAGTGACCAGTGACCAGTGACCAGGGACCAGTGACCAGTGACGTGTGACCATTGACCAGCGAACGTGAACAGTGACCAGTGACCAGTGACCAGTGACCAGTGACCAGTGACCAGCGAAAGTGACCAGTGACCTGTGACCAGTGACCAGTGACCAGTGACCAGTGACCAGTGACCAGCGAAAGTGACCAGTGACGAGTGACCAGTGACAAGTGACCAGTGACCAGTGACCATTGACCAGTGACTAGTGACTAGTGACCAGTGACCAACGACCAGTGACCAGTGACCAGTGACCAGCGAAAGTGACCAGTGACCAGTGACCATTGACCAGCGACAAGTGACCAGTGACCAGTGACGAGTGACCAGTGACCAGTGACCAGTGACCAGTGACCAGTGACCAGTGACCAGCGAAAGTGACCAGTGACGAGTGACCAGTGACAAGTGACCAGTGACAAGTGACAAGTGACAAGTGACCAGTGACCAGTAACAAGTGACCAGTGACCAGTGACCAGTGACCAGTGACCTGTGACCAGCGAAAGGGACCAGTGACCAGTGTCCAGTGACCAGTGACCAGTGACCAGTGACCAGTGACCAGTGACCAGTGACCAGCGAAAGTGACCAGTGACGAGTGACCAGTGACAAGTGACCAGTGACCAGTGACCAGTGACCAGTGACCAGTGACCAGCGAAAGTGACAAGTGACGAGTGACCAGTGACAAGTGACAAGTGACCAGTGACCAGTGACCAGTGACCAGTGACCAGAGACCAGTGACTAGCCAAATTGACCAGTGACCAGTGACCAGTGGCCAGCGGTAGTGACCAGTGACCAGTGACCAGTGATCAGTGACCAGTGAACAGTGACCAGTGACCAGTGACCAGTGACCAGTGACCAGTGACCAGTAACCAGTGACCAGTGACCAGTGACCAGTGACCAGTGACAAGTGACCAGTGACCAGCGACCAGTGACCAGTGACCAGTGACCAGTGACCAGCGAAAGTGACCAGTGACCAGGGACCCGTGACCAGTGACCAGCGAAATTGACGAGTGACCAGTGACCAGTGACCAGTGACAAGTGACCAGTGACCAGTGACCAGCGAAAGTGTCCAGTGAACAGTGACCAGTGACCAGTGGCCAGCAAAATTGACCAGCAAAATTGACCAGTGACCAGTGACCAGCAAAATTGACCAGCAAAATTGACCAGTGACCAGTAACCAGTGACCAATGACCAGTGACCAGTGACCAGTGACCAGCGAAAGTGACCAGTGACCAGTGAATAGTGACCAGCGAAATTGACCAGTTTCCAGTGACCAGTGATAAGTGACCAGTGAACAGTGACCAGCGAAAGTGACAGGTGACCAGTGACCAGTGACGAGTGACCAGTGACCAGCGAAAGTGACCAGTGACCAGTGAATAGTGACCAGCGAAATTGGCCAGTTTCCAGTGACCAGTGATAAGTGACCAGTGACCAGTGACCAGCGAAAGTGACCAGTGAACAGTGATCAGCGAAATTGACCAGTGACCATTGACCAGTGACCAGCGAAAGTGACCAGTGACGAGTGACCAGTGACAAGTGACCAGTGACAAGTGACCAGTGACAAGTGACCAGTGACCACTGACCAGTGACCAGTGACCAGCGACCAGTGACCAGTGACCAATGACCAGTGACCAGTGACTAGCCAAATTGAGCAGTGAGCAGTGACCAGTGACCAGTGACCAGTGATCAGTGACCAGTGACCAGCGAAATTGACCAGTGACCATTGACCAGTGACCAGCGAAAGTGACCAGTGACGAGTGACCTGTGACAAGTGACCAGTGACCAGCGACCAGTGACCAGTGACCAGTGACCAGTGACCAGTGACCAGTGACCAGCGAAAATGACCTGTGACCAGTGACCAGTGACCAGCGAAATTGACCAGTGACCAGTGACCAGTGACCAGTGTCGAGTGACCAGTGACCAGTGACCAGCGAAAGTGTCCAGTGACCAGTGACCAGCGAAATTGACCAGTGACCATTGACCAGTGACCAGCGAAAGTGACCAGTGACGAGTGACCTGTGACAAGTGACCAGTGACCAGCGACCAGTGACCAGTGACCAGTGACCAGTGACCAGTGACCAGTGACCAGCGAAAATGACCTGTGACCAGTGACCAGTGACCAGCGAAATTGACCAGTGACCAGTGACCAGTGACCAGTGTCGAGTGACCAGTGACCAGTGACCAGCGAAAGTGTCCAGTGACCAGGGACCAGTGACCAGTGACCAGCGAAATTGACCAGTGACCAGTGACCAGTGACCAGTGACAAGTGACCAGTGACCAGTGAGCAGCGAAAGTGACCAGTGAACAGTGACCAGTGACCAGTGACCAGCAAAATTGACCAGCAAAATTGACCAGTGACCAGTGACCAGTGACCAATGACCAATGACCAGTGACCAGTGACCAGTGACCAGTGACCAGTGACCAGCGACCAGTGACCAGTGACCATTGACCAGTGACCAGTGACCAGTGACCAGTGACCAGTGACCAGCGAAAGTGACCAGGGACAAGTGACCAGTGACCAGTGACCAGTGACCAGTGACCAGTGACCAGTGACCAGTGACCAGTGACCAGTGACCAGTGTCCAGTGACCAGTGACCAGTGACAAGTGACCAGTGACCAGCGACCAGTGACCAGTGACCAGTGACCAGTGACCAGTGACCACTGACCATCGAAAGTGACCAGTGACCAGTGACCAGTGACCAGTGACCAGCGACCAGTGTCCAGTGACCAGTGACCAGTGAACAGTGACCAGTGACCAGCGACCAGTGACCAGTGACCAGTGACCAGTGAACAGTGACCAGTGACCAGTGACCAGTGACGAGTGACCAGTGACCAGTGACCAGTGACCAGTGACCAGTGACCAGTGACCAGCGAAAGTGACCAGTGACGAGTGACCAGTGACAAGTGACAAGTGACCAGTGACCAGTGACCAGTGACCAGTGACCAGTGACCAGTGACCTGTGACCAGCGAAAGTGACCAGTGACCAGTGTCCAGTGACCAGTGACCAGTGACCAGTGACCAGTGACCAGTGACCAGCGAAAGTGACAGGTGACCAGTGACCAGTGACCAGTGACCAGTGACCAGTGACCAGCGAAAGTGACCAGTGACCAGTGACCAGTGCCCAGCGAAATTGACAAGTGACCAGTGACCAGTGAACAGTGACAAGTGACCAGTGACCAGTGACCAACGAAAGTGACCAGTGAACAGTGACCAGGGACCAGTGACCAGTGACGAGTGACCATTGACCAGCGAAAGTGAACAGTGACCAGTGACCAGTGACCAGTGACCAGTGACCAGTGACCAGTGACCAGCGAAAGTGACCAGTGACCAGTGACCAGTGACCAGTGACAAGTGACCAGTGACCAGCGACCAGTGACCAGTGACCAGTGACCAGCGAAATTGACCAGTGACCAGTGACCAGAGACCAGTGACTAGCCAAAGTGACCAGTGACCAGTGACCAGTGGCCAGCGGTAGTGACCAGTGACCAGTGACCAGTGACCAGCGACCAGTGACCAGTGACCAGTGACCAGTGACCAGCAAAATTGACCACCAAATTGACCAGTGACCAGGGACCAGTGACCAGTGACCAGTGACCAGTGACCAGTGACCAGCGAAAGTGACTAGTGACCAGTGACCAGTGACCAGTGACCAGTGACCAGTGACCAGCGAAAGTGACCCGTGACGAGTGACCAGTGACAAGTGACCAGTGACAAGTGACAAGTGACAAGTGACCAGTGACCAGTAACCAGTGACCAGTGACCAGTGACCAGTGACCAGTGACCTGTGACCAGCGAAAGGGACCAGTGACCAGTGTCCAGTGACCAGTGACCAGTGACCAGTGACCAGTGACCAGTGACCAGTGACCAGCGAAAGTGACAGGTGACCAGTGACCAGTGACCAGTGACCAGTGACCAGTGACCAGCGAAAGTGACCAGTGACGAGTGACCAGTGACAAGTGACCAGTGACCAGTGACCAGTGACCAGTGACCAGTGACCAGCGAAAGTGACAAGTGACGAGTGACCAGTGACAAGTGACAAGTGACCAGTGACCAGTGACCAGTGACCAGTGACCAGAGACCAGTGACTAGCCAAATTGACCAGTGACCAGTGACCAGTGGCCAGCGGTAGTGACCAGTGACCAGTGACCAGTGATCAGTGACCAGTGAACAGTGACCAGTGACCAGTGACCAGTGACCAGCGAAAATGACCAGTGACCAGTGACCAGAGACCAGCGAAATTGACAAGTGACCAGTGACCAGTGAACAGTGACAAGTGACCAGTGACCAGTGACCAGTGACCAGTGACCAGCGAAAGTGACCAGGGACAAGTGACCAGTGACCAGTGACCAGTGACCAGTGACCAGTGACCAGTGATCAGTGACCAGTGACCAGTGACCAGTGTCCAGTGACCAGTGACCAGTGACAAGTGACCAGTGACCAGCGACCAGTGACCAGTGACCAGTGACCAGTGACCAGTGACCACTGACCATCGAAAGTGACCAGTGACCAGTGACCAGTGACCAGTGACCAGCGACCAGTGTCCAGTGACCAGTGACCAGTGAACAGTGACCAGTGACCAGCGACCAGTGACCAGTGACCAGTGACCAGTGAACAGTGACCAGTGACCAGTGACGAGTGACCAGTGACCAGTGACCAGTGACCAGTGACCAGTGACCAGTGACCAGTGACCAGTGACCAGCGAAAGTGACCAGTGACGAGTGACCAGTGACAAGTGACAAGTGACCAGTGACCAGTGACCAGTGACCAGTGACCAGTGACCTGTGACCAGCGAAAGTGACCAGTGACCAGTGTCCAGTGACCAGTGACCAGTGACCAGTGACCAGTGACCAGTGACCAGCGAAAGTGACAGGTGACCAGTGACCAGTGACCAGTGACCAGTGACCAGTGACCAGTGACCAGTGACCAGCGAAAGTGACCAGTGACCAGTGACCAGTGCCCAGCGAAATTGACAAGTGACCAGTGACCAGTGAACAGTGACAAGTGACCAGTGACCAGTGACCAACGAAAGTGACCAGTGAACAGTGACCAGGGACCAGTGACCAGTGACGAGTGACCATTGACCAGCGAAAGTGAACAGTGACCAGTGACCAGTGACCAGTGACCAGTGACCAGTGACCAGTGACCAGCGAAAGTGACCAGTGACCAGTGACCAGTGACCAGTGACAAGTGACCAGTGACCAGCGACCAGTGACCAGTGACCAGTGACCAGCGAAATTGACCAGTGACCAGTGACCAGAGACCAGTGACTAGCCAAAGTGACCAGTGACCAGTGACCAGTGGCCAGCGGTAGTGACCAGTGACCAGTGACCAGTGACCAGCGACCAGTGACCAGTGACCAGTGACCAGTGACCAGCAAAATTGACCACCAAATTGACCAGTGACCAGGGACCAGTGACCAGTGACCAGTGACCAGTGACCAGTGACCAGCGAAAGTGACTAGTGACCAGTGACCAGTGACCAGTGACCAGTGACCAGTGACCAGCGAAAGTGACCCGTGACGAGTGACCAGTGACAAGTGACCAGTGACAAGTGACAAGTGACAAGTGACCAGTGACCAGTAACCAGTGACCAGTGACCAGTGACCAGTGACCAGTGACCTGTGACCAGCGAAAGGGACCAGTGACCAGTGTCCAGTGACCAGTGACCAGTGACCAGTGACCAGTGACCAGTGACCAGTGACCAGCGAAAGTGACAGGTGACCAGTGACCAGTGACCAGTGACCAGTGACCAGTGACCAGCGAAAGTGACCAGTGACGAGTGACCAGTGACAAGTGACCAGTGACCAGTGACCAGTGACCAGTGACCAGTGACCAGCGAAAGTGACAAGTGACGAGTGACCAGTGACAAGTGACAAGTGACCAGTGACCAGTGACCAGTGACCAGTGACCAGAGACCAGTGACTAGCCAAATTGACCAGTGACCAGTGACCAGTGGCCAGCGGTAGTGACCAGTGACCAGTGACCAGTGATCAGTGACCAGTGAACAGTGACCAGTGACCAGTGACCAGTGACCAGCGAAAGTGACAGGTGACCAGTGACCAGTGACCAGTGACCAGTGACCAGTGACCAGTGACCAGCGAAAGTGACCAGTGACCAGTGACCAGTGCCCAGCGAAATTGACAAGTGACCAGTGACCAGTGAACAGTGACAAGTGACCAGTGACCAACGAAAGTGACCAGTGAACAGTGACCAGGGACCAGTGACCAGTGACCAGCGAAAGTGACCAGTGACCAGTGACCAGTGCCCAGCGAAATTGACAAGTGACCAGTGACCAGCGACCAGTGACCAGTGACCAGTGACCAGTGACCAGCAAAATTGACCACCAAATTGACCAGTGACCAGGGACCAGTGACCAGTGACCAGTGACCAGTGACCAGTGACCAGCGAATGTGACAAGTGACGAGTGACCAGTGACAAGTGACATGTGACCAGTGACCAGTGACCAGTGACCAGTGACCTGTGACCAGCGAAAGTGACCAGTGACCAGTGACCAGTGACCAGTGACCAGCAAAATTGACCACCAAATTGACCAGTGACCAGGGACCAGTGACCAGTGACCAGTGACCAGTGACCAGTGACCAGCGAATGTGACAAGTGACGAGTGACCAGTGACAAGTGACATGTGACCAGTGACCAGTGACCAGTGACCAGTGACCTGTGACCAGCGAAAGTGACCAGTGACCAGTGTCCAGTGACCAGTGACCAGTGACCAGTGACCAGTGACCAGTGACCAGTGACCAGTGACCAGTGACCAGCGAAAGTGACTAGTGACCAGTGACCAGTGACCAGTGACCAGTGACCAGTGACCAGCGAAAGTGACCCGTGACGAGTGACCAGTGACAAGTGACCAGTGACAAGTGACAAGTGACAAGTGACCAGTGACCAGTAACCAGTGACCAGTGACCAGTGACCAGTGACCAGTGACCTGTGACCAGCGAAAGGGACCAGTGACCAGTGTCCAGTGACCAGTGACCAGTGACCAGTGACCAGTGACCAGTGACCAGTGACCAGTGACCAGTGACCAGCGAAAGTGACAGGTGACCAGTGACCAGTGACCAGTGACCAGTGACCAGTGACCAGCGAAAGTGACCAGTGACGAGTGACCAGTGACAAGTGACCAGTGACCAGTGACCAGTGACCAGTGACCAGTGACCAGCGAAAGTGACAAGTGACGAGTGACCAGTGACAAGTGACAAGTGACCAGTGACCAGTGACCAGTGACCAGTGACCAGAGACCAGTGACTAGCCAAATTGACCAGTGACCAGTGACCAGTGGCCAGCGGTAGTGACCAGTGACCAGTGACCAGTGATCAGTGACCAGTGAACAGTGACCAGTGACCAGTGACCAGTGACCAGCGAAAATGACCAGTGACCAGTGACCAGTGACCAGCGAAATTGACAAGTGACCAGTGACCAGTGAACAGTGACAAGTGACCAGTGACCAACGAAAGTGACCAGTGACCAGTGACCAGGGACCAGTGACCAGTGACGTGTGACCATTGACCAGCGAACGTGAACAGTGACCAGTGACCAGTGACCAGTGACCAGTGACCAGTGACCAGTGACCAGTGACCAGCGAAAGTGACCAGTGACCTGTGACCAGTGACCAGTGACCAGTGACCAGTGACCAGTGACCAGCGAAAGTGACCAGTGACGAGTGACCAGTGACAAGTGACCAGTGACCAGTGACCATTGACCAGTGACTAGTGACTAGTGACCAGTGACCAACGACCAGTGACCAGTGACCAGTGACCAGCGAAAGTGACCAGTGACCAGTGAGCATTGACCAGCGACAAGTGACCAGTGACCAGTGACGAGTGACCAGTGACCAGTGACCAGTGCCCAGCGAAATTGACAAGTGACCAGTGACCAGTGAACAGTGACAAGTGACCAGTGACCAACGAAAGTGACCAGTGAACAGTGACCAGGGACCAGTGACCAGTGACCAGCGAAAGTGACCAGTGACCAGTGACCAGTGCCCAGCGAAATTGACAAGTGACCAGTGACCAGCGACCAGTGACCAGTGACCAGTGACCAGTGACCAGCAAAATTGACCACCAAATTGACCAGTGACCAGGGACCAGTGACCAGTGACCAGTGACCAGTGACCAGTGACCAGCGAATGTGACAAGTGACGAGTGACCAGTGACAAGTGACATGTGACCAGTGACCAGTGACCAGTGACCAGTGACCTGTGACCAGCGAAAGTGACCAGTGACCAGTGACCAGTGACCAGTGACCAGCAAAATTGACCACCAAATTGACCAGTGACCAGGGACCAGTGACCAGTGACCAGTGACCAGTGACCAGTGACCAGCGAATGTGACAAGTGACGAGTGACCAGTGACAAGTGACATGTGACCAGTGACCAGTGACCAGTGACCAGTGACCTGTGACCAGCGAAAGTGACCAGTGACCAGTGTCCAGTGACCAGTGACCAGTGACCAGTGACCAGTGACCAGTGACCAGTGACCAGTGACCAGTGACCAGCGAAAGTGACTAGTGACCAGTGACCAGTGACCAGTGACCAGTGACCAGTGACCAGCGAAAGTGACCCGTGACGAGTGACCAGTGACAAGTGACCAGTGACAAGTGACAAGTGACAAGTGACCAGTGACCAGTAACCAGTGACCAGTGACCAGTGACCAGTGACCAGTGACCTGTGACCAGCGAAAGGGACCAGTGACCAGTGTCCAGTGACCAGTGACCAGTGACCAGTGACCAGTGACCAGTGACCAGTGACCAGTGACCAGTGACCAGCGAAAGTGACAGGTGACCAGTGACCAGTGACCAGTGACCAGTGACCAGTGACCAGCGAAAGTGACCAGTGACGAGTGACCAGTGACAAGTGACCAGTGACCAGTGACCAGTGACCAGTGACCAGTGACCAGCGAAAGTGACAAGTGACGAGTGACCAGTGACAAGTGACAAGTGACCAGTGACCAGTGACCAGTGACCAGTGACCAGAGACCAGTGACTAGCCAAATTGACCAGTGACCAGTGACCAGTGGCCAGCGGTAGTGACCAGTGACCAGTGACCAGTGATCAGTGACCAGTGAACAGTGACCAGTGACCAGTGACCAGTGACCAGCGAAAATGACCAGTGACCAGTGACCAGTGACCAGCGAAATTGACAAGTGACCAGTGACCAGTGAACAGTGACAAGTGACCAGTGACCAACGAAAGTGACCAGTGACCAGTGACCAGGGACCAGTGACCAGTGACGTGTGACCATTGACCAGCGAACGTGAACAGTGACCAGTGACCAGTGACCAGTGACCAGTGACCAGTGACCAGTGACCAGTGACCAGCGAAAGTGACCAGTGACCTGTGACCAGTGACCAGTGACCAGTGACCAGTGACCAGTGACCAGCGAAAGTGACCAGTGACGAGTGACCAGTGACAAGTGACCAGTGACCAGTGACCATTGACCAGTGACTAGTGACTAGTGACCAGTGACCAACGACCAGTGACCAGTGACCAGTGACCAGCGAAAGTGACCAGTGACCAGTGAGCATTGACCAGCGACAAGTGACCAGTGACCAGTGACGAGTGACCAGTGACCAGTGACCAGTGACCAGTGACCAGTGACCAGCGAAAGTGACAAGTGACCAGTGACCAGTGACCAGTGACCAGTGACCAGTGACCAGTGACCAGTGACCAGTGACCAGCGAAAGTGACTAGTGACCAGTGACCAGTGACCAGTGACCAGTGACCAGTGACCAGCGAAAGTGACCAGTGACGAGTGACCAGTGACAAGTGACCAGTGACAAGTGACAAGTGACAAGTGACCAGTGACCAGTAACAAGTGACCAGTGACCAGTGACCAGTGACCAGTGACCTGTGACCAGCGAAAGGGACCAGTGACCAGTGTCCAGTGACCAGTGACCAGTGACCAGTGACCAGTGACCAGTGACCAGTGACCAGTGACCAGTGACCAGCGAAAGTGACAGGTGACCAGTGACCAGTGACCAGTGACCAGTGACCAGCGAAAGTGACCTGTGACGAGTGACCAGTGACAAGTGACCAGTGACCAGTGACCAGTGACCAGTGACCAGTGACCAGTGACCAGCGAAAGTGACGAGTGACGAGTGACCAGTGACAAGTGACAAGTGACCAGTGACCAGTGACCAGTGACCAGAGACCAGTGACTAGCCAAATTGACCAGTGACCAGTGACCAGTGGCCAGCGGTAGTGACCAGTGACCAGTGACCAGTGATCAGTGACCAGTGAACAGTGACCAGTGACCAGTGACCAGTGACCAGCGAAAATGACCAGTGACCAGTGACCAGTGACCAGCGAAATTGACAAGTGACCAGTGACCAGTGAACAGTGACAAGTGACCAGTGACCAGTGACCAACGAAAGTGACCAGTGACCAGTGACCAGGGACCAGTGACCAGTGACGTGTGACCATTGACCAGCGAAAGTGACCAGTGACCAGTGACCAGTGACCAGTGACAAGTGACCAGTGACCAGCGACCAGTGACCAGTGACCAGTGACCAGTGACCAGTGACCAGTGACCAGTGACCAGTGACCAGTAACCAGTGACCCGTGACCAGTGACCAGTGACCAGTGACAAGTGACCAGTGACCAGCGACCAGTGACCAGTGACCAGTGACCAGCGAAAATGACCTGTGACCAGTGACCAGTGACCAGCGAAATTGACCAGTGACCAGTGACCAGTGACCAGTGACAAGTGACCAGTGACCAGTGAGCAGGGAAAGTGACCAGTGAACAGTGACCAGTGACCAGTGACCAGCAAAATTGACCAGCAAAATTGACCAGTGACCAGTGACCAGTGACCAATGACCAGTGACCAGTGACCAGTGACCAGTGACCAGTGACCAGCGACCAGTGACCAGTGACCAGTGACCAGTGACCAGTGACCAGTGACCAGCGAAAGTGACCAGGGACAAGTGACCAGTGACCAGTGACCAGTGACCAGTGACCAGTGACCAGTGTCCAGTGACCAGTGACCAGTGACAAGTGACCAGTGACCAGCGACCAGTGACCAGTGACCAGTGACCAGTGACCAGTGACCACTGACCATCGAAAGTGACCAGTGACCAGTGACCAGTGACCAGTGACCAGCGACCAGTGACCAGTGACCAGTGACCAGTGAACAGTGACCAGTGACCAGCGACCAGTGACCAGTGACCAGTGACCAGTGAACAGTGACCAGTGACCAGTGACGAGTGACCAGTGACCAGTGACCAGTGACCAGTGACCAGTGACCATTGACCAGTGACCAGTGACCAGCGAAAGTGACCAGTGACGAGTGACCAGTGACAAGTGACAAGTGACCAGTGACCAGTGACCAGTGACCAGTGACCAGTGACCTGTGACCAGCGAAAGTGACCAGTGACCAGTGTCCAGTGACCAGTCACCAGTGACCAGTGACCAGTGACCAGTGACCAGCGAAAGTGACAGGTGACCAGTGACCAGTGACCAGTGACCAGCGAAAGTGACCAGTGACCAGTGAATAGTGACCAGCGAAATTGACCAGTTTCCAGTGACCAGTGATAAGTGACCAGTGACCAGTGACCAGCGAAAGTGACCAGTGAACAGTGATCAGCGAAATTGACCAGTGACCATTGACCAGTGACCAGCGAAAGTGACCAGTGACGAGTGACCAGTGACAAGTGACCAGTGACAAGTGACCAGTGACCACTGACCAGTGACCAGTGACCAGCGACCAGTGACCAGTGACCAGTGACCAGGGACCAGTGACCAGCGAAAGTGACCAGTGACCAGTGACCAGGGACCAGTGACCAGCGAAAGTGACCAGTGACGAGTGACCAGTGACAAGTGACCAGTGACAAGTGACCAGTGACCAGTGACCAGTGACCAGTGACCAGTGACCAGTGACCAGTGACCAGTGACCAGTGACCAGCGAAAGTGACCAGTGACGAGTGACCAGTGACAAGTGACCAGTCACCAGTGACCAGTGACCAGTCACCAGTGACCAGCGAAAGTGACAGGTGACCAGTGACCAGTGACCAGTGACCAGTGACAAGTGACCAGCGAAAGTGACCAGTGACCAGTGAATAGTGACCAGCGAAATTGACCAGTTTCCAGTGACCAGTGATAAGTGACCAGTGACCAGTGACCAGCGAAAGTGACCAGTGAACAGTGATCAGCGAAATTGACCAGTGACCATTGACCAGTGACCAGCGAAAGTGACCAGTGACGAGTGACCAGTGACACGTGACCAGTGACAAGTGACCAGTGACCACTGACCAGTGACCAGTGACCAGCGACCAGTGACCAGTGACCAGTGACCAGGGACCAGTGACCAGCGAAAGTGACCAGTGACCAGTGACCAGGGACCAGTGACCAGCGAAAGTGACCAGTGACGAGTGACCAGTGACAAGTGACCAGTGACCAGTGACCAGTGACCAGTGACCAGTGACCAGTGACCAGTGACCAGTGACCAGTGACCAGCGAAAGTGACCAGTGACGAGTGACCAGTGACAAGTGACCAGTGACCAGTGACCAGTGACCAGTGACCACTGACCATCGAAAGTGACCAGTGACCAGTGACCAGTGACCAGTGACCAGTGACCAGTGACCAGTGACCAACGAAAGTGACCAGTGAACAGTGACCAGGGACCAGTGACCAGTGACGAGTGACCATTGACCAGCGAAAGTGAACAGTGACCAGTGACCAGTGACCAGTGACCAGTGACCAGTGACCAGCGAAAGTGACCAGTGACCAGTGACCAGTGACCAGTGACAAGTGACCAGTGACCAGCGACCAGTGACCAGTGACCAGTAACCAGCGAAATTGACCAGTGACCAGTGACCAGAGACCAGTGACTAGCCAAATTGACCAGTGACCAGTGACCAGTGGCCAGCGGTAGTGACCAGTGACCAGTGACCAGTGACCAGCGAAAGTGACCAGTGACCAGTGACCAGTGACCAGCGACCAGTGACCAGTGACCAGTGACCAGAGACCAGCAAAATTGACCACCAAATTGACCAGTGACCAGGGACCAGTGACCAGTGACCAGTGACCAGTGACCAGTGACCAGCGAAAGTGACAAGTGACGAGTGACCAGTGACAAGTGACCAGTGACCAGTGACCAGTGACCTGTGACCAGCGAAAGTGACCAGTGACCAGTGTCCAGTGACCAGTGACCAGTGACCAGTGACCAGTGACCAGTGACCAGTGACCAGTGACCAGTGACCAGTGACCAGCGAAAGTGACCAGTGACCAGTGACCAGTGACCAGCGAAATTGACCAGTGACCAGTGACCAGAGACCAGTGACTAGCCAAATTGACCAGTGACCAGTGACCAGTGGCCAGCGGTAGTGACCAGTGACCAGTGACCAGTGATCAGTGACCAGTGAACAGTGACCGGTGACCAGTGACCAGTGACCAGCGAAAATGACCAGTGACCAGTGACCAGTGACCAGCGAAATTGACAAGTGACCAGTGACCAGTGAACAGTGACAAGTGACCAGTGTCCAGTGACCAACGAAAGTGACCAGTGAACAGTGACCAGGGACCAGTGACCAGTGACGAGTGACCATTGAACAGCGAAAGTGAACAGTGACCAGTGACCAGTGACCAGTGACCAGTGACCAGTGACCAGCGAAAGTGACCAGTGACCAGTGACCAGTGACCAGTGACCAGTGACCAGTGACTAGCCAAATTGAGCAGTGAGCAGTGACCAGTGACCAGTGACCAGTGACCAGTGACCAGTGACCAGCGAAATTGACCAGTGACCATTGACCAGTGACCAGCGGAAGTGACCAGTGACGAGTGACCTGTGACAAGTGACCAGTGACCAGCGACCAGTGACCAGTGACCAGTGACCAGTGACCAGCGAAAGTGACCAGTGACCAGTGACCAGTGACCAGCGACCAGTGACCAGCGAAATTGACCAGTGACCATTGACCAGTGACCAGCGAAAGTGACCAGCGAAAGTGACCAGTGACCAGTGACGAGTGACCAGTGACCAGTGACCAGTGACCAGTGACCAGTGACCAGTGACCAGCGAAAGTGACAAGTGACCAGTGACCAGTGACCAGTGACGAATGACAAGTGACCAGCGAAAGTGACTAGTGACCAGTGACCAGTGACCAGTGACGAGTGACCAGTGACCAGTGACCAGGGACCAGTGACCAGTGACAAGCGAAAGTGACAAGTGACCAGTGACCAGTGACCAGTGACCAGTGAACAGTGACCAGTGACCAGTGACCAGCGAAATTGACCAGTTTCCAGTGACCAGTGATAAGTGACCAGTGACCAGTGACCAGCGAAAGTGACC
>CATNUO010000028.1:0-33944 GCA_951215215.1 Andrena trimmerana
AGATATTTGTAAAATTTTAAAAAATTTTGTTGAAACCAACATCGATTTTTCTGGATTATGTTAGGTTTTTTGGATAGAGGAGCTGCATTTGAGTAATTTTAGTTGTAATTAAATTCGAATTTTTGGATTTTTGAACAGATTTTTCTCAAATTTTAAAAAATTTTGTTGAAGCCTATTTCGATTTTTCTGGATTATGTTAGGTTTTTTTGATAGCCGAGCTGCATTTGAGTAATTCTAGTTGAAATTAACTTCGATTTTTTGGATTTTTGTACAGATTTTTGTCAAATTTTAAAAAATTTTGTTGAAACCAACTTCGATTTTTCTGGATTATGTAAAGTTTTTTTGATAGAGGAGCTGCATTTGAGTAATTTTAGTTGAAATTAACTTCGAATTTTTTGATTTTTGTACAGATTTTTGTAAAATTTTAAAATATTTTGTTGAAACCAACTTCGATTTTTCTGGATTATGTTAGGTTTTTTTGATAGAGGAGCTGCATTTGAGTAATTTTAGTTGAAAATAACTTCGAATTTTTGGATTTTTGTACAGATTTTTGTAAAATTTTAAAAAATTTTGTTGAAGCCTATTTCGATTTTTCTGGATTATATTAGGTTTTTTTGATAGCCGAGCTGCATTTGAGTAATTCTAGTTGAAATTAACTTCGATTTTTTGGATTTTTGTACAGATTTTGGTCAAATTTTAAAAAATTTTGTTGAAACCAACTTCGATTTTTCTGGATTATTTTAGGTTTTTTGGGTAGAGGAGCTGCATTTGAGTAATTTTAGTTGTAATTAACTTCGAATTTTTGGATTTTTGTACAGATTTTTGTCAAATTTTAAAAAATTTTGTTGAAACCAACTTCGATTTTTCTGGATTATGTTAGGTTTTTTTGATAGAGGAGCTGCATTTGAGTAATTCTAGTTGAAATTATCTTCGAATTTTTGGATTTTTGTTCAGATTTTTGTCAAATTTTAAAAAATTTTGTTGAAACCAACATCGATTTTTCTGGATTATGTTAGGTTTTTTTGATAGAGGAGCTGCATTTGAGTAATTTTAGTTGAAAATAACTTCGAATTTTTGGATTTTTGTAGAGATTTTTGTAAAATTTTAAAAAATTTTGTTGAAACCAACATCGATTTTTCTGGATTATGTTAGGTTTTTTTGATAGAGGAGCTGCATTTGTGTAATTTTAGTTGAAAATAACTTCGAATTTTTGGATTTTTGTACAGATATTTGTAAAATTTTAAAAAATTTTGTTGAAACCAACATCGATTTTTCTGGATTATGTTAGGTTTTTTGGATAGAGGAGCTGCATTTGAGTAATTTTAGTTGTAATTAAATTCGAATTTTTGGATTTTTGAACAGATTTTTCTCAAATTTTAAAAAATTTTGTTGAAGCCTATTTCGATTTTTCTGGATTATGTTAGGTTTTTTTGATAGAGGAGCTGCATTTGAGTAATTTTAGTTGAAAATAACTTCGAATTTTTGGATTTTTGTACAGATTTTTGTAAAGTATTAAAAAATTTTGTTGAAACCAACATCGATTGTTCTGGATTATGTTAGGTTTTTTGGATAGAGGAGCTGCATTTGAGTAATTTTAGTTGTAATTAACGTCGAATTTTTGGATTTTTGTGCAGATATTTGTTAAATTTTATAAAATTTTGTTGAACCCAACTTCGATTTTTCTGGATTATGTTAGGTTTTTTTGATAGAGGAGCTGCATTTGAGTAATTCTAGTTGAAATTAACTTCGAATTTTTGGATTTTTGTACAGATTTTTGTCAAATTTTAAAAAATTTTGTTGAAACCAACTTCTTTTTTTCTGGATTATGTAAAGTTTTTTTGATAGAGGAGCTGCATTTGAGTAATTTTAGTTGTAATTAACTTCGAATTTTTGAATTTTTGTACAGATATTTGTCACATTTTAAAAAATTTTGTTGAAACCAACTTCGATTTTTCTGGAATATGTTAGGTTTTTTGGATAGAGGAGCTGCATTTGAGTAATTTTAGTTGAAAATAACTTCGAATTTTTGGATTTTTGTACAGATTTTTGTAAAATATTAAAAAATTTTGTTGAAACCAACATCGATTGTTCTGGATTATGTTAGGTTTTTTGGATAGAGGAGCTGCATTTGAGTAATTTTAGTTGTAATTAACGTCGAATTTTTGGATTTTTGTGCAGATTTTTGTTAAATTTTATAAAATTTTGTTGAACCCAACTTCGACTTTTCTGGATTATGTTAGGTTTTTTTGATAGAGGAGCTGCATTTGAGTAATTCTAGTTGAAATTAACTTCGATTTTTTGGATTTTTGTACAGATTTTTGTCAAATTTTAAAAAATTTTGTTGAAACCAACTTCGTTTTTTCCGGATTATTTTAGGTTTTTTGGGTAGAGGAGCTGCATTTGAGTAATTTTAGTTGTAATTAACTTCGAATTTTTGGATTTTTGTACAGATTTTTGTCAAATTTTAAAAAATTTTGTTGAAACCAACTTCGATTTTTCTGGATTATGTTAGGTTTTTTTGATAGAGGAGCTGCATTTGAGTAATTCTAGTTGAAATTATCTTCGAATTTTTGGATTTTTGTTCAGATTTTTGTCAAATTTTAAAAAATTTTGTTGAAACAACATCGATTTTTCTGGATTATGTTAGGTTTTTTTTATAGAGGAGCTGCATTGGAGTAATTTTAGTTGAAAATAACTTCGAATTTTTGGATTTTTGTACAGATTTTTGTCAAATTTTAAAAAATTTTGTTGAATCTACCTTCGATTTTTCTGGAATATGTTAGGTTTTTTGGATAGAGGAGCTGCATTTGAGTAATTTTAGTTGTATTTAAATTCGAATTTTTGGATTTTTGAAGAGATTTTTCTCAAATTTTAAAAATTTTGTTAAAGCCTATTTCGATTTTTCTGGATTATGTTAGGTTTTTTTGATAGAGGAGCTGCATTTGAGTAATTTTAGTTGTAATTAACTTCGAATTTTTGGATTTTTGTCCAGATTTTTGTAAAATTTTATAAAATTTTGTTGAACCCAACTTCGATTTTTCTGGATTATTTTAGGTTTTTTGGATAGAGAAGCTGCATTTGAGTAATTTTAGTTGTAATTAACTTCGAATTTTTGGATTTTTGTACAGATTTTTGTCAAATTTTAAAAAATTTTGATGAAACCAACTTCGATTTTTCTGGATTATGTTAGGTTTTTTTGATAGAGGAGCTGCATTTGAGTAATTCTAGTTGAAATTATCTTCGAATTTTTGGATTTTTGTTCAGATTTTTGTCAAATTTTAAACAATTTTATTGAACCCAACTTCGATTTTTCTGGATTATGTTAGGTTTTTTTGATAGAGGAGCTGCATTTGAGTAATTTTAGTTGTAATTAAATTCGAATTTTTGGATTTTTGAACAGATATTTCTCAAATTTTAAAAAATTTTGTTGAAGCCTATTTCGATTTTTCTGGATTATGTTAGGTTTTTTTGATAGCCGAGCTGCATTTGAGTAATTCTAGTTGAAATTAACTTCGATTTTTTGGATTTTTGTACAGATTTTGGTCAAATTTTAAAAAATTTTGTTGAAACCAACTTCGATTTTTCTGGATTATTTTAGGTTTTTTGGGTAGAGGAGCTGCATTTGAGTAATTTTAGTTGTAATTAACTTCGAATTTTTGGATTTTTGTACAGATTTTTGTCAAATTTTAAAAAATTTTGTTGAAACCAACTTCGATTTTTCTGGATTATGTTAGGTTTTTTTGATAGAGGAGCTGCATTTGAGTAATTCTAGTTGAAATTATCTTCGAATTTTTGGATTTTTGTTCAGATTTTTGTCAAATTTTAAACAATTTTATTGAACCCAACTTCGATTTTTCTGGATTATGTTAGGTTTTTTTATAGAGGAGCTGCATTTGAGTAATTTTAGTTGAAATTAACTTCGAATTTTTGGATTTTTGTACAGATTTTTGTCAAATTTTAAAAAATTTTGTTGAAACCAACATCGATTTTTCTGGATTATGTAAAGTTTTTTTGATAGAGGAGCTGCATTTGAGTAATTTTAGTTGAAATTAACTTCGAATTTTTTGATTTTTGTACAGATTTTTGTAAAATTTTAAAATATTTTGTTGAAACCAACTTCGATTTTTCTGGATTATGTTAGGTTTTTTGGATAGAGGAGCTGCATTTGAGTAATTTTAGTTGTAATTAAATTCGAATTTTTGGATTTTTGAACAGATATTTCTCAAATTTTAAAAAATTTTGTTGAAGCCTATTTCGATTTTTCTGGATTATGTTAGGTTTTTTTGATAGCCGAGCTGCATTTGAGTAATTCTAGTTGAAATTAACTTCGATTTTTTGGATTTTTGTACAGATTTTGGTCAAATTTTAAAAAATTTTGTTGAAACCAACTTCGATTTTTCTGGATTATTTTAGGTTTTTTGGGTAGAGGAGCTGCATTTGAGTAATTTTAGTAGTAATTAACTTCGAATTTTTGGATTTTTGTACAGATTTTTGTCAAATTTTAAAAAATTTTGTTGAAACCAACTTCGATTTTTCTGGATTATGTTAGGTTTTTTTGATAGAGGAGCTGCATTTGAGTAATTCTAGTTGAAATTATCTTCGAATTTTTGGATTTTTGTTCAGATTTTTGTCAAATTTTAAAAAATTTTGTTGAAACCAACATCGATTTTTCTGGATTATGTTAGGTTTTTTTGATAGAGGAGCTGCATTTGAGTAATTTTAGTTGAAAATAACTTCGAATTTTTGGATTTTTGTAGAGATTTTTGTAAAATTTTAAAAAATTTTGTTGAAACCAACATCGATTTTTCTGGATTATGTTAGGTTTTTTTGATAGAGGAGCTGCATTTGTGTAATTTTAGTTGAAAATAACTTCGAATTTTTGGATTTTTGTACAGATATTTGTAAATTTTTAAAAAATTTTGTTGAAACCAACATCGATTTTTCTGGATTATGTTAGGTTTTTTGGATAGAGGAGCTGCATTTGAGTAATTTTAGTTGTAATTAAATTCGAATTTTTGGATTTTTGAACAGATTTTTCTCAAATTTTAAAAAATTTTGTTGAAGCCTATTTCGATTTTTCTGGATTATGTTAGGTTTTTTTGATAGCCGAGCTGCATTTGAGTAATTCTAGTTGAAATTAACTTCGATTTTTTGGATTTTTGTACAGATTTTTGTCAAATTTTAAAAAATTTTGTTGAAACCAACTTCGATTTTTCTGGATTATGTAAAGTTTTTTTGATAGAGGAGCTGCATTTGAGTAATTTTAGTTGAAATTAACTTCGAATTTTTTGATTTTTGTACAGATTTTTGTAAAATTTTAAACTATTTTGTTGAAACCAACTTCGATTTTTCTGGATTATGTTAGGTTTTTTTGATAGAGGAGCTGCATTTGAGTAATTCTAGTTGAAATTATCTTCGAATTTTTGGATTTTTGTTCAGATTTTTGTCAAATTTTAAAAAATTTTGTTGAAACCAACATCGATTTTTCTGGATTATGTTAGGTTTTTTTGATAGAGGAGCTGCATTTGAGTAATTTTAGTTGAAAATAACTTCGAATTTTTGGATTTTTGTAGAGATTTTTGTAAAATTTTAAAAAATTTTGTTGAAACCAACATCGATTTTTCTGGATTATGTTAGGTTTTTTTGATAGAGGAGCTGCATTTGTGTAATTTTAGTTGAAAATAACTTCGAATTTTTGGATTTTTGTACAGATATTTGTAAATTTTTAAAAAATTTTGTTGAAACCAACATCGATTTTTCTGGATTATGTTAGGTTTTTTGGATAGAGGAGCTGCATTTGAGTAATTTTAGTTGTAATTAAATTCGAATTTTTGGATTTTTGAACAGATTTTTCTCAAATTTTAAAAAATTTTGTTGAAGCCTATTTCGATTTTTCTGGATTATGTTAGGTTTTTTTGATAGCCGAGCTGCATTTGAGTAATTCTAGTTGAAATTAACTTCGATTTTTTGGATTTTTGTACAGATTTTTGTCAAATTTTAAAAAATTTTGTTGAAACCAACTTCGATTTTTCTGGATTATGTAAAGTTTTTTTGATAGAGGAGCTGCATTTGAGTAATTTTAGTTGAAATTAACTTCGAATTTTTTGATTTTTGTACAGATTTTTGTAAAATTTTAAACTATTTTGTTGAAACCAACTTCGATTTTTCTGGATTATGTTAGGTTTTTTTGATAGAGGAGCTGCATTTGAGTAATTTTAGTTGAAAATAACTTCGAATTTTTGGATTTTTGTACAGATTTTTGTAAAATTTTAAAAAATTTTGTTGAAGCCTATTTCGATTTTTCTGGATTATGTTAGGTTTTTTTGATAGCCGAGCTGCATTTGAGTAATTCTAGTTGAAATTAACTTCGATTTTTTGGATTTTTGTACAGATTTTGGTCAAATTTTAAAAAATTTTGTTGAAACCAACTTCGATTTTTCTGGATTATTTTAGGTTTTTTGGGTAGAGGAGCTGCATTTGAGTAATTTTAGTTGTAATTAACTTCGAATTTTTGGATTTTTGTACAGATTTTTGTCAAATTTTAAAAAATTTTGTTGAAACCAACTTCGATTTTTCTGGATTATGTTAGGTTTTTTTGATAGAGGAGCTGCATTTGAGTAATTCTAGTTGAAATTATCTTCGAATTTTTGGATTTTTGTTCAGATTTTTGTCAAATTTTAAAAAATTTTGTTGAAACCAACATCGATTTTTCTGGATTATGTTAGGTTTTTTTGATAGAGGAGCTGCATTTGAGTAATTTTAGTTGAAAATAACTTCGAATTTTTGGATTTTTGTAGAGATTTTTGTAAAATTTTAAAAAATTTTGTTGAAACCAACATCGATTTTTCTGGATTATGTTAGGTTTTTTTGATAGAGGAGCTGCATTTGTGTAATTTTAGTTGAAAATAACTTCGAATTTTTGGATTTTTGTACAGATATTTGTAAAATTTTAAAAAATTTTGTTGAAACCAACATCGATTTTTCTGGATTATGTTAGGTTTTTTGGATAGAGGAGCTGCATTTGAGTAATTTTAGTTGTAATTAAATTCGAATTTTTGGATTTTTGAACAGATTTTTCTCAAATTTTAAAAAATTTTGTTGAAGCCTATTTCGATTTTTCTGGATTATGTTAGGTTTTTTTGATAGCCGAGCTGCATTTGAGTAATTCTAGTTGAAATTAACTTCGATTTTTTGGATTTTTGTACAGATTTTTGTCAAATTTTAAAAAATTTTGTTGAAACCAACTTCGATTTTTCTGGATTATGTAAAGTTTTTTTGATAGAGGAGCTGCATTTGAGTAATTTTAGTTGAAATTAACTTCGAATTTTTTGATTTTTGTACAGATTTTTGTAAAATTTTAAAATATTTTGTTGAAACCAACTTCGATTTTTCTGGATTATGTTAGGTTTTTTTGATAGAGGAGCTGCATTTGAGTAATTTTAGTTGAAAATAACTTCGAATTTTTGGATTTTTGTACAGATTTTTGTAAAATTTTAAAAAATTTTGTTGAAGCCTATTTCGATTTTTCTGGATTATGTTAGGTTTTTTTGATAGCCGAGCTGCATTTGAGTAATTCTAGTTGAAATTAACTTCGATTTTTTGGATTTTTGTACAGATTTTGGTCAAATTTTAAAAAATTTTGTTGAAACCAACTTCGATTTTTCTGGATTATTTTAGGTTTTTTGGGTAGAGGAGCTGCATTTGAGTAATTTTAGTTGTAATTAACTTCGAATTTTTGGATTTTTGTACAGATTTTTGTCAAATTTTAAAAAATTTTGATGAAACCAACTTCGATTTTTCTGGATTATGTTAGGTTTTTTTGATAGAGGAGCTGCATTTGAGTAATTCTAGTTGAAATTATCTTCGAATTTTTGGATTTTTGTTCAGATTTTTGTCAAATTTTAAAAAATTTTGTTGAAACCAACATCGATTTTTCTGGATTATGTTAGGTTTTTTTGATAGAGGAGCTGCATTTGAGTAATTTTAGTTGAAAATAACTTCGAATTTTTGGATTTTTGTAGAGATCTTTGTAAAATTTTAAAAAATTTTGTTGAAACCAACATCGATTTTTCTGGATTATGTTAGGTTTTTTTGATAGAGGAGCTGCATTTGTGTAATTTTAGTTGAAAATAACTTCGAATTTTTGGATTTTTGTACAGATATTTGTAAAATTTTAAAAAATTTTGTTGAAACCAACATCGATTTTTCTGGATTATGTTAGGTTTTTTGGATAGAGGAGCTGCATTTGAGTAATTTTAGTTGTAATTAAATTCGAATTTTTGGATTTTTGAACAGATTTTTGTCAAATTTTAAAAAATTTTGTTGAAACCAACTTCTTTTTTTCTGGATTATGTAAAGTTTTTTTGATAGAGGAGCTGCATTTGAGTAATTTTAGTTGTAATTAACTTCGAATTTTTGGATTTTTGTACAGATATTTGTCAAATTTTAGAAAATTTTGTTGAAACCAACTTCGATTTTTCTGGAATATGTTAGGTTTTTTGGATAGAGGAGCTGCATTTGAGTAATTTTAGTTGAAATTATCTTCGAATTTTTGGATTTTTGTTCAGATTTTTGTCAAATTTTAAAAAATTTTGTTGAAACCAACATCGATTTTTCTGGATTATGTTAGGTTTTTTTGATAGAGGAGCTGCATTTGAGTAATTTTAGTTGAAAATAACTTCGAATTTTTGGATTTTTGTACAGATTTTTGTCAAATTTTAAAAAATTTTGTTGAAACCAACATCGATTTTTCTGGATTATGTAAAGTTTTTTTGATAAAGGAGCTGCATTTGAGTAATTTTAGTTGAAAATAACTTCAAATTTTTGGATTTTTGTACAGATTTTTGTCAATTTTTAAAAAATTTTGTTGAAACCAACTTCGATATTTCTGGATTATGTAAAGTTTTTTTGATAGAGGAGCTGCATTTGAGTAATTTTAGTTGAAATTAACTTCGAATTTTTGGATACTTGTACAGATTTTTGTCAAATTTTAAAAAATTTTGTTGAAACCAACTTCGATTTCTCTGGATTATGTTAGGTTTTTTTGATAGAGGAGCAGCTTTCGATTAATTGTAGTTGAAATTAACTTCGAATTTTTGGATTTTTGTACAGATTTTTGTCAAATTTTAAACAATTGTGTTGAAACCAACTTCGTTTTTTCTGGATTATGTTAGGTTTTTTGATAGAGGGGCTGCATTTGAGTAATTTAAGTTGAAAATAACTTCGAATTTTTGGATTTTTGTACAGATATTTGTCAAATTTTAAAAAATTTTGTTGAAACCAACTTCGATATTTCTGGATTATGTAAAGTTTTTTTGATAGAGGAGCTGCATTTGAGTAATTTTAGTTGAAATTAACTTCGAATTTTTGGATACTTGTACAGATTTTTGTCAAATTTTAAAAAATTTTGTTGAAACCAACTTCGATTTCTCTGGATTATGTTAGGTTTTTTTGATAGAGGAGCAGCTTTCGATTAATTGTAGTTGAAATTAACTTCGAATTTTTGGATTTTTGTACAGATTTTTGTCAAATTTTAAACAATTGTGTTGAAACCAACTTCGTTTTTTCTGGATTATGTTAGGTTTTTTGATAGAGGGGCTGCATTTGAGTAATTTAAGTTGAAAATAACTTCGAATTTTTGGATTTTTGTACAGATATTTTTCATATTTTAAAAAATTTTGTTGAAACCAACTTCGATCTTTCTGGAATATGTTAGGTTTTTTTGATAAAGGAACTGCATTTGAGTAATTTTAGTTGAAATTAACTTCGAATTTTTGGATTTTTGTACAGATGTTTGTGAAATTTTAAAAAAATTTGTTGAAACCAACTTCGATTTTTCTGGATTATGTTAGGTTTTTTGGATAGAGAAGCTGCATTTGAGTAATTTTAGTTGAAATTAACTTCGAATTTTGGGATTTTTGTACAGATGTTTGTCAAATTTTAATAAATTTTGTTGGAACCAACTTCGATTTTTCTGGATTATGTTAGGTTTTTTTGATAGAGGAGCTGCATTTGAGTAATTTTAGTTGAAATTAACTTCGAATTTTTGGATTTTTGTACAGATTTTTGTCAAATTTTAAAAAATTTTGTTGAAACCAACTTCGATTTTTCTGGAATATGTTAGGTTTTTTTGATAAAGGAGCTGCATTTGAGTAATTTTAGTTGAAATTAACTTCGAATTTTTGGATTTTTGTACAGATTTTTGTCAAATTTTAAAAAATTTTGTTTAAACCTACTTCGATTTTTCTGGATTATGTTAGGTTTTTTTGATAGAGAAGCTGCATTTGAGTAATTTTAGTTGAAATTAACTTCGAATTTTGGGATTTTTGTACAGATTGTTGTAAAATTTTATAAAATTTTGTTGAACCCAACTTCGATTTTTCTGGATTATGTTAGGTTTTTTTGATAGAGGAGCTGCATTTGAGTATTTTTAGTTGAAAATAACTTCGAATTTTTGGATTTTTGTACAGATTTTTGTCAAATTTTAAAAAATTTTGTTGAAACCAACATCGATTTTTCTGGAATATGTTAGGTTTTTTTGATAAAGGAGCTGCATTTGAGTAATTTTAGTTGAAAATAACTTCGAATTTTTGGATTTTTGTACAGATTTTTGAAAATTTTGAAAAATTTTGTTGAAACCAAAATCGATTTCTCTGGATTATGTAAAGTTTTTTTGATAGAGGAGCTGCATTTGAGTATTTTTAGTTGAAAATAACTTCGAATTTTTGGATTTTTGTACAGATTTTTGTCAAATTTTAAAAAATTTTGTTGAAACCAACTTCGATATTTCTGGATTATGTAAAAGTTTTTTTGATAGAGGAGCTGCATTTGAGTAATTTTAGTTGAAATTAACTTCGAATTTTTGGATTCGTGTACAGATTTTTGTCAAATTTTAAAAAATTTTGTTGAAACCTACTTCGATTTTTCTATATTAAGTAAAGTTTTTTTGTTAGAGAAGCTGTATTTGAGTAATTTTAGTTGAAAATAACTTCGAATTTTTGGATTTTTGTACAGATTTTTGTCAAATTTTAAAAAATTTTGTTTAAACCTACTTCGATTTTTCTGGATTATGTTAGGTTTTTTTGATAGAGGAGCTGCATTTGAGTAATTTTAGTTGAAATTAACTTCGAATTTTTAGATTTTTGTACAGATTTTTGTAAAATTTTAAAAAATTTTGTTGAAACCAACATCGATTTCTCTGGATTATGTAAAGTTTTTTTGATAGAGGAGCTGCATTTGAGTATTTTTAGTTGAAAATAACTTCGAATTTTTGGATTTTTGTACAGATTTTTGTAAAATTTTAAAAAATTTTGTTGAAACCAACATCGATTTCTCTGGATTATGTAAAGTTTTTTTGATAGAGGGGCTGCATTTGAGTAATTTTAGTTGAAATTAACTTCGAATTTTTGGATTCTTGTACAGATTTTTGTCAAATTTTAAAAAATTTTGTTGAAACCAACTTCGATTTTTCTGGATTATGTTAGGTTTTTTTGATAGAGGAGCTGCATTTGAGTAATTCTAGTTGAAATTATCTTCGAATTTTTGGATTTTTGTTCAGATTTTTGTCAAATTTTAAAAAATTTTGTTGAAACCAACTTCGTTTTTTCTGGATTATTTTAGGTTTTTTGGATAGAGGGGCTGCATTTGAGTAATTTTAGTTGAAAATAACTTCGAATTTTTGGATTTTTGTACAGATTTTTGTCAAATTTTAAAAAATTTTGTTGAAACCAACTTCGATATTTCTGGATTATGTAAAAGTTTTTTTGATAGAGGAGCTGCATTTGAGTAATTTTAGTTGAAATTAACTTCGAATTTTTGGATTCGTGTACAGATTTTTGTCAAATTTTAAAAAATTTTGTTGAAACCAACTTCGATTTTTCTATATTAAGTAAAGTTTTTTTGTTAGAGAAGCTGTATTTGAGTAATTTTAGTTGAAAATAACTTCGAATTTTTGGATTTTTGTACAGATTTTTGTCAAATTTTAAAAAATTTTGTTTAAACCTACTTCGATTTTTCTGGATTATGTTAGGTTTTTTTTATAGAGGAGCTGCATTTGAGTAATTTTAGTTGAAATTAACTTCGAATTTTTAGATTTTTGTACAGATTTTTGTAAAATTTTAAAAAATTTTGTTGAAACCAACATCGATTTCTCTGGATTATGTAAAGTTTTTTTGATAGAGGAGCTGCATTTGAGTATTTTTAGTTGAAAATAACTTCGAATTTTTGGATTTTTGTACAGATTTTTGTAAAATTTTAAAAAATTTTGTTGAAACCAACATCGATTTCTCTGGATTATGTAAAGTTTTTTTGATAGAGGGGCTGCATTTGAGTAATTTTAGTTGAAATTAACTTCGAATTTTTGGATTCTTGTACAGATTTTTGTCAAATTTTAAAAAATTTTGTTGAAACCAACTTCGATTTTTCTGGATTATGTTAGGTTTTTTTGATAGAGGAGCTGCATTTGAGTAATTCTAGTTGAAATTATCTTCGAATTTTTGGATTTTTGTTCAGATTTTTGTCAAATTTTAAAAAATTTTGTTGAAACCAACTTCGTTTTTTCTGGATTATTTTAGGTTTTTTGGATAGAGGGGCTGCATTTGAGTAATTTTAGTTGAAAATAACTTCGAATTTTTTGATTTTTGTACAGATTTTTGTCAAATTTTAAAAAATTTTGTTGAAACCAACTTCGATATTTCTGGATTATGTAAAAGTTTTTTTGATAGAGGAGCTGCATTTGAGTAATTTTAGTTGAAATTAACTTCGAATTTTTGGATTCGTGTACAGATTTTTGTCAAATTTTAAAAAATTTTGTTGAAACCAACTTCGATTTTTCTATATTAAGTAAAGTTTTTTTGTTAGAGAAGCTGTATTTGAGTAATTTTAGTTGAAAATAACTTCGAATTTTTGGATTTTTGTACAGATTTTTGTCAAATTTTAAAAAATTTTGTTTAAACCTACTTCGATTTTTCTGGATTATGTTAGGTTTTTTTTATAGAGGAGCTGCATTTGAGTAATTTTAGTTGAAATTAACTTCGAATTTTTAGATTTTTGTACAGATTTTTGTAAAATTTTAAAAAATTTTGTTGAAACCAACATCGATTTCTCTGGATTATGTAAAGTTTTTTTGATAGAGGAGCTGCATTTGAGTATTTTTAGTTGAAAATAACTTCGAATTTTTGGATTTTTGTACAGATTTTTGTAAAATTTTAAAAAATTTTGTTGAAACCAACATCGATTTCTCTGGATTATGTAAAGTTTTTTTGATAGAGGGGCTGCATTTGAGTAATTTTAGTTGAAATTAACTTCGAATTTTTGGATTCTTGTACAGATTTTTGTCAAATTTTAAAAAATTTTGTTGAAACCAACTTCGATTTTTCTGGATTATGTTAGGTTTTTTTGATAGAGGAGCTGCATTTGAGTAATTCTAGTTGAAATTATCTTCGAATTTTTGGATTTTTGTTCAGATTTTTGTCAAATTTTAAAAAATTTTGTTGAAACCAACTTCGTTTTTTCTGGATTATTTTAGGTTTTTTGGATAGAGGGGCTGCATTTGAGTAATTTTAGTTGAAAATAACTTCGAATTTTTGGATTTTTGTACAGATTTTTGTCAAATTTTAAAAAATTTTGTTGAAACCAACATCGATTTTTCTGGAATATGTTAGGTTTTTTTGATAAAGGAGCTGCATTTGAGTAATTTTAGTTGAAAATAACTTCGAATTTTTGGATTTTTGTACAGATTTTTGAAAATTTTAAAAAATTTTGTTGAAACCAACATCGATTTCTCTGGATTATGTAAAGTTTTTTTGATAGAGGAGCTGCATTTGAGTATTTTTAGTTGAAAATAACTTCGAATTTTTGGATTTTTGTACAGATTTTTGTCAAATTTTAAAAAATTTTGTTGAAACCAACTTCGATATTTCTGGATTATGTAAAAGTTTTTTTGATAGAGGAGCTGCATTTGAGTAATTTTAGTTGAAATTAACTTCGAATTTTTGGATACTTGTACAGATTTTTGTCAAATTTTAAAAAATTTTGTTGAAACCAACTTCGATTTCTCTGGATTATGTTAGGTTTTTTTGATAGAGGAGCAGCTTTCGATTAATTGTAGTTGAAATTAACTTCGAATTTTTGGATTTTTGTACAGATTTTTGTCAAATTTTAAACAATTGTGTTGAAACCAACTTCGTTTTTTCTGGATTATGTTAGGTTTTTTGATAGAGGGGCTGCATTTGAGTAATTTAAGTTGAAAATAACTTCGAATTTTTGGATTTTTGTACAGATATTTTTCATATTTTAAAAAATTTTGTTGAAACCAACTTCGATCTTTCTGGAATATGTTAGGTTTTTTTGATAAAGGAACTGCATTTGAGTAATTTTAGTTGAAATTAACTTCGAATTTTTGGATTTTTGTACAGATTTTTGTGAAATTTTAAAAAAATTTGTTGAAACCAACTTCGATTTTTCTGGATTATGTTAGGTTTTTTGGATAGAGAAGCTGCATTTGAGTAATTTTAGTTGAAATTAACTTCGAATTTTGGGATTTTTGTACAGATGTTTGTCAAATTTTAATAAATTTTGTTGGAACCAACTTCGATTTTTCTGGATTATGTTAGGTTTTTTTGATAGAGGAGCTGCATTTGAGTAATTTTAGTTGAAATTAACTTCGAATTTTTGGATTTTTGTACAGATTTTTGTCAAATTTTAAAAAATTTTGTTGAAACCAACTTCGATTTTTCTGGAATATGTTAGGTTTTTTTGATAAAGGAGCTGCATTTGAGTAATTTTAGTTGAAATTAACTTCGAATTTTTGGATTTTTGTACAGATTTTTGTCAAATTTTAAAAAATTTTGTTTAAACCTACTTCGATTTTTCTGGATTATGTTAGGTTTTTTTGATAGAGAAGCTGCATTTGAGTAATTTTAGTTGAAATTAACTTCGAATTTTGGGATTTTTGTACAGATTGTTGTAAAATTTTATAAAATTTTGTTGAACCCAACTTCGATTTTTCTGGATTATGTTAGGTTTTTTTGATAGAGGAGCTGCATTTGAGTATTTTTAGTTGAAAATAACTTCGAATTTTTGGATTTTTGTACAGATTTTTGAAAATTTTAAAAAATTTTGTTGAAACCAACATCGATTTCTCTGGATTATGTAAAGTTTTTTTGATAGAGGAGCTGCATTTGAGTATTTTTAGTTGAAAATAACTTCGAATTTTTGGATTTTTGTACAGATTTTTGTCAAATTTTAAAAAATTTTGTTGAAACCAACTTCGATATTTCTGGATTATGTAAAAGTTTTTTTGATAGAGGAGCTGCATTTGAGTAATTTTAGTTGAAATTAACTTCGAATTTTTGGATTCTTGTACAGATTTTTGTCAAATTTTAAAAAATTTTGTTGAAACCAACTTCGATTTTTCTATATTAATTAAAGTTTTTTTGTTAGAGAAGCTGTATTTGAGTAATTTTAGTTGAAAATAACTTCGAATTTTTGGATTTTTGTACAGATTTTTGTCAAATTTTAAAAAATTTTGTTTAAACCTACTTCGATTTTTCTGGATTATGTTAGGTTTTTTTGATAGAGGAGCTGCATTTGAGTAATTTTAGTTGAAATTAACTTCGAATTTTTAGATTTTTGTACAGATTTTTGTAAAATTTTAAAAAATTTTGTTGAAACCAACATCGATTTCTCTGGATTATGTAAAGTTTTATTGATAGAGGAGCTGCATTTGAGTATTTTTAGTTGAAAATAACTTCGAATTTTTGGATTTTTGTACAGATTTTTGTAAAATTTTAAAAAATTTTGTTGAAACCAACATCGATTTCTCTGGATTATGTAAAGTTTTTTTGATAGAGGGGCTGCATTTGAGTAATTTTAGTTGAAATTAACTTCGAATTTTTGGATTCTTGTACAGATTTTTGTCAAATTTTAAAAAATTTTGTTGAAACCAACTTCGATTTTTCTGGATTATGTTAGGTTTTTTTGATAGAGGAGCTGCATTTGAGTAATTCTATTTGAAATTATCTTCGAATTTTTGGATTTTTGTTCAGATTTTTGTCAAATTTTAAAAAATTTTGTTGAAACCAACTTCGTTTTTTCTGGATTATTTGAGGTTTTTTGGATAGAGGGGCTGCATTTGAGTAATTTTAGTTGAAAATAACTTCGAATTTTTGGATTTTTGTACAGATTTTTGTCAAATTTTAAAAAATTTTGTTGAAACCAACATCGATTTTTCTGGAATATGTTAGGTTTTTTTGATAAAGGAGCTGCATTTGAGTAATTTTAGTTGAAAATAACTTCGAATTTTTGAATTTTTGTACAGATTTTTGTCAAATTTTAAAAAATTTTGTTTAAACCTACTTCGATTTTTCTGGATTATGTTAGGTTTTTTGATAGAGGAGCTGCATTTGAGTAATTTTAGTTGAAATTAACTTCGAATTTTTGGATTTTTGTACAGATTTTTGTCAAATTTTAAAAAAATTTGTTGAAACCAACTTCGATATTTCTGGATTATGTTAGGTTTTTTTGATAGAGGAGCTGCATTTGAGTAATTTTAGTTGTATTTAAATTCGAATTTTTGGATTTTTGAAGAGATTTTTCTCAAATTTTAAAAAATTTTGTTGAATCCTATTTCGATTTTTCTGGATTATGTTAGGTTTTTTTGATAGAGGAGCAGCTTTCGATTAATTGTAGTTGAAATTAACTTCGAATTTTTGGATTTTTGTACAGATTTTTGTCAAATTTTAAAAATTTTGTTGAAACCAACATCGATTTTTCTGGAATATGTTAGGTTATTTTGATAAAGGAGCTGCATTTGAGTAATTTTAGTTGAAAATAACTTCGAATTTTTGAATTTTTGTACAGATTTTTGTCAAATTTTAAAAAATTTTGTTTAAACCTACTTCGATTTTTCTGGATTATGTTAGGTTTTTTGATAGAGGAGCTGCATTTGAGTAATTTTAGTTGAAATTAACTTCGAATTTTTGGATTTTTGTACAGATTTTTGTCAAATTTTAAAAAAATTTGTTGAAACCAACTTCGATATTTCTGGATTATGTTAGGTTTTTTTGATAGAGGAGCTGCATTTGAGTAATTTTAGTTGTATTTAAATTCGAATTTTTGGATTTTTGAAGAGATTTTTCTCAAATTTTAAAAAATTTTGTTGAATCCTATTTCGATTTTTCTGGATTATGTTAGGTTTTTTTGATAGAGGAGCAGCTTTCGATTAATTGTAGTTGAAATTAACTTCGAATTTTTGGATTTTTGTACAGATTTTTGTCAAATTTTAAACAATTGTGTTGAAACCAACTTCGTTTTTTCTGGATTATGTTAGGTTTTTTGATAGAGGGGCTGCATTTGAGTAATTTAAGTTGAAAATAACTTCGAATTTTTGGATTTTTGTACAGATTTTTGTCAAATTTTAAAAAATTTTGTCGAAACCAACATCGATTTTTCTGGAATATGTTAGGTTTTTTTGATAAAGGAGCTGCATTTGAGTAATTTTAGTTGAAAATAACTTCGAATTTTTGGATTTTTGTACAGATTTTTGTCAAATTTTAAAAAATTTTGTTTAAACCTACTTCGATTTTTCTGGATTATGTTAGGTTTTTTTGATAGAGGAGCTGCATTTGAGTAATTTTAGTTGAAATTAACTTCGAATTTTTGGATTTTTGTACAGATTTTTGTCAAATTTTAAAAAAATTTGTTGAAACCAACTTCGATATTTCTGGATTATGTTAGGTTTTTTTGATAGAGGAGCTGCATTTGAGTAATTTTAGTTGTATTTAAATTCGAATTTTTGGATTTTTGAAGAGATTTTTCTCAAATTTTAAAAAATTTTGTTGAATCCTATTTCGATTTTTCTGGATTATGTTAGGTTTTTTTGATAGAGGAGCAGCTTTCGATTAATTGTAGTTGAAATTAACTTCGAATTTTTGGATTTTTGTACAGATTTTTGTCAAATTTTAAACAATTGTGTTGAAACCAACTTCGTTTTTTCTGGATTATGTTAGGTTTTTTGATAGAGGGGCTGCATTTGAGTAATTTAAGTTGAAAATAACTTCGAATTTTTGGATTTTTGTACAGATTTTTGTCAAATTTTAAAAAATTTTGTCGAAACCAACATCGATTTTTCTGGAATTTGTTAGGTTTTTTTGATAAAGGAGCTGCATTTGAGTAATTTTAGTTGAAAATAACTTCGAATTTTTGGATTTTTGTACAGATTTTTGTCAAATTTTAAAAAATTTTGTTTAAACCTACTTCGATTTTTCTGGATTATGTTAGGTTTTTTTGATAGAGGAGCTGCATTTGAGTAATTTTAGTTGAAATTAACTTCGAATTTTTGGTTTTTTGTACAGATTTTTGTCAAATTTTAAAAAAATTTGTTGAAACCAACTTCGATATTTCTGGATTATGTTAGGTTTTTTTGATAGAGGAGCTGCATTTGAGTAATTTTAGTTGTATTTAAATTCGAATTTTTGGATTTTTGAAGAGATTTTTCTCAAATTTTAAAAAATTTTGTTGAATCCTATTTCGATTTTTCTGGATTATGTTAGGTTTTTTTGATAGAGGAGCAGCTTTCGATTAATTGTAGTTGAAATTAACTTCGAATTTTTGGATTTTTGTACAGATTTTTGTCAAATTTTAAACAATTGTGTTGAAACCAACTTCGTTTTTTCTGGATTATGTTAGGTTTTTTGATAGAGGGGCTGCATTTGAGTAATTTAAGTTGAAAATAACTTCGAATTTTTGGATTTTTGTACAGATATTTGTCAAATTTTAAAAAATTTTGTTGAAACCAACTTCGATCTTTCTGGAATATGTTAGGTTTTTTTGATAAAGGAACTGCATTTGAGTAATTTTAGTTGAAATTAACTTCGAATTTTTGGATTTTTGTACAGATTTTTGTGAAATTTTAAAAAAATTTGTTGAAACCAACTTCGATTTTTCTCGATTATGTTAGGTTTTTTGGATAGAGAAGCTGCATTTGAGTAATTTTAGTTGAAATTAACTTCGAATTTTGGGATTTTTGTACAGATGTTTGTCAAATTTTAATAAATTTTGTTGGAACCAACTTCGATTTCTCTGGATTATGTAAAGTTTTTTTGATAGAGGAGCTGCATTTGAGTAATTTTAGTTGAAATTAACTTCGAATTTTTGGATTCTTGTACAGATTTTTGTCAAATTTTAAAAAATTTTGTTGAAACCAACTTCTTTTTTTCTGGATTATGTAAAGTTTTTTTGATAAAGGAGCTGCATTTGAGTAATTTTAGTTGAAAATAACTTCGAATTTTTAGGATTTTTGTACAGATTTTTGTCAAATTTTAAAAAATTTTGTTGAAACCAACTTCTTTTTTTCTGGATTATTTTAGGTTTTTTGGATAGAGGAGCTGCATTTGAGTAATTTTAGTTGTAATTAACTTCGAATTTTTGGATTTTTGTACAGATTTTTGTCAAATTTAAAAAATTTTTGTTGAAACCAACTTCGATTTCTCTGGATTATGTTAGGTTTTTTTGATAGAGGAGCAGCTTTCGAGTAATTTTAGTTGAAATTAACTTCGAATTTTTGGATTTTTGTACAGATTTTTGTCAAATTTTAAAAAAATTTGTTGAAACCAACTTCGATATTTCTGGATTATGTTAGGTTTTTTTGATAGAGGAGCTGCATTTGAGTAATTTTAGTTGTATTTAAATTCGAATTTTTGGATTTTTGAAGAGATTTTTCTCAAATTTTAAAAAATTTTGTTGAATCCTATTTCGATTTTTCTGGATTATGTTAGGTTTTTTTGATAGAGGAGCAGCTTTCGATTAATTGTAGTTGAAATTAACTTCGAATTTTTGGATTTTTGTACAGATTTTTGTCAAATTTTAAAAAATTTTGTTGAAACCAACTTCTTTTTTTCTGGATTATTTTAGGTTTTTTGGATAGAGGAGCTGCATTTGAGTAATTTTAGTTGTAATTAACTTCGAATTTTTGGATTTTTGTACAGATTTTTGTCAAATTTAAAAAATTTTTGTTGAAACCAACTTCGATTTCTCTGGATTATGTTAGGTTTTTTTGATAGAGGAGCAGCTTTCGAGTAATTTTAGTTGAAATTAACTTCGAATTTTTGGATTTTTGTACAGATTTTTGTCAAATTTTAAAAAAATTTGTTGAAACCAACTTCGATATTTCTGGATTATGTTAGGTTTTTTTGATAGAGGAGCTGCATTTGAGTAATTTTAGTTGTATTTAAATTCGAATTTTTGGATTTTTGAAGAGATTTTTCTCAAATTTTAAAAAATTTTGTTGAATCCTATTTCGATTTTTCTGGATTATGTTAGGTTTTTTTGATAGAGGAGCAGCTTTCGATTAATTGTAGTTGAAATTAACTTCGAATTTTTGGATTTTTGTACAGATTTTTGTCAAATTTTAAACAATTGTGTTGAAACCAACTTCGTTTTTTCTGGATTATGTTAGGTTTTTTGTATAGTGGTGCTGCATTTAAGTAATTTTGGTTGAAATTGACTTCGAATTTTTGGATTCTTTTACAGATTTTTGTCAAATTTTAAAAAATTTTGTTTAAACCTACTTCGATTTTTCTGTATTATGTAAAGTTTTTTTGATAGAGGAGCTGCATTTGAGTAATTTTAGTTGAAGTTGACTTCGAATTTTTGGATTCTTTTACAGATTTTTGTCAAATTTTAAAAAATTTTGTTGAAACCAACTTCGATTTTTCTGGATTATGTAAAGTTTTTTTGATAGAGGAGCTGCATTTGAGTAATTTTAGTTGAAATTAACTTCGAATTTTTGGATTCTTGTACAGATTTTTGTTAAATTTTAAAAAATTTTGTTGAAACCAACTTCGATTTTTCTGGAATGTGTTAGGTTTTTTTGATAGAGGAGCTGCATTTGAGTAATTCTAGTTGAAATTAACTTCGAATTTTTGGATTTTTGTACAGATTTTTGTCAAATTTTAAAAAATTTTGTTGAAACCAACTTCGATTTTTCTGGATTATTTTAGGTTTTTTGGATAGAGGAGCTGCATTTGAGTAATTTTAGTTGTAATTAACTTCGAATTTTTGGATTTTTGTACAGATTTTTGTCAAATTTAAAAAATTTTTGTTGAAACCAACTTCGATTTCTCTGGATTATGTTAGGTTTTTTTGATAGAGGAGCAGCTTTCGAGTAATTTTAGTTGAAATTAACTTCGAATTTTTGGATTTTTGTACAGATTTTTGTCAAATTTTAAAAAATTTTGTTGAAACCAACTTCGATTTTTCTGGAATATGTTAGGTTTTTTTGATAGAGGAGCTGCATTTGAGTAATTCTAGTTGAAATTAACTTCGAATTTTGGGATTTTTGTACAGATGTTTGTCAAATTTTAAAAAATTTTTGTTGAAACCAACTTCGATTTTTCTGGATTATGTTAGGTTTTTTTGATAAAGGAGCTGCATTTGAGTAATTTTAGTTGAAATTAACTTCGAATTTTGGGATTTTTGTACAGATGTTTGTCAAATTTTAAAAAATTTTGTTGACACCAACTTTGATTTTTCTGGATTATGTTAGGTTTTTTTGATAGGGGAGCTGCATTTGAGTATTTTTAGTTGAAAATAACTTCGAATTTTTGGATTTTTGTGCAGATTTTTGTAAAATTTTATAACATTTTGTTGAACCCAACTTCGATTTTTCTGGATTATGTTAGGTTTTTTTGATAGAGGAGCTGCATTTGAGTAATTTTAGTTGAAAATAACTTCGAATTTTTGGATTTTTGTACAGATTTTTGTCAAATTATAAAAAATTTTGTTGAAACCGACTTCGATTTTTCTGGATTATGTTAGGTTTTTTTGATAGAGGGCTGCATTTGAGTAATTTTAGTTGAAATTAACTTCGAATTTTTGGATTTTTGTACAGATTTTTGTCAAATTTTAAAAAATTTTGTTGAAACCAACTACGATTTTTCTGGATTATGTTAGGTTTTTTGATAGAGGAGCTGCATTTGAGTAATTCTAGTTGAAATTATCTTCGAATTTTTGGATTTTTGTTCAGATTTTTGTCAAATTTTAAAAAATTTTGTTGAACCCAACTTCGATTTTTCTGGATTATGTTAGGTTTTTATGATAGAGGAGCTGCATTTGAGTAATTTTAGTTGAAATTAACTTCGAATTTTTGGATTTTTGTACAGATGTTTGTCAAATTTTAAAAAATTTTGTTGAAACCAACTACGATTTTTCTGGATCATGTAAAGTTTTTTTGATAGAGGAGCTGCATTTGAGTATTTTTAGTTGAAAATAACTTCGAATTTTTGGATTCTTGTACAGATTTTTGTTAAATTTTAAAAAATTTTGTTGAACCCAACTTCGATTTTTCTGGATTATGTTAAGTTTTTTTGATAAAGGAGCTGCATTTGAGTAATTTTAGTTGAAAATAACTTCGAATTTTTAGGATTTTTGTACAGATTTTTGTCAAATTTTAAAAAATTTTGTTGAAACCAACTTCTTTTTTTCTGGATTATTTTAGGTTTTTTGGATAGAGGAGCTGCATTTGAGTAATTCTAGTTGAAATTATCTTCGAATTTTTGGATTTTTGTTCAGATTTTTGTCAAATTTTAAAAAATTTTGTTGAACCCAACTTCGATTTTTCTGGATTATGTTAAGTTTTTTTGATAAAGGAGCTGCATTTGAGTAATTTTAGTTGAAAATAACTTCGAATTTTTAGGATTTTTGTACAGATTTTTGTCAAATTTTAAAAAATTTTGTTGAAACCAACTTCTTTTTTTCTGGATTATTTTAGGTTTTTTGGATAGAGGAGCTGCATTTGAGTAATTTTAGTTGTAATTAACTTCGAATTTTTGGATTTTTGTACAGATTTTTGTCAAATTTAAAAAATTTTTGTTGAAACCAACTTCGATTTCTCTGGATTATGTTAGGTTTTTTTGATAGAGGAGCAGCTTTCGAGTAATTTTAGTTGAAATTAACTTCGAATTTTTGGATTTTTGTACAGATTTTTGTCAAATTTTAAAAAAATTTGTTGAAACCAACTTCGATATTTCTGGATTATGTTAGGTTTTTTTGATAGAGGAGCTGCATTTGAGTAATTTTAGTTGTATTTAAATTCGAATTTTTGGATTTTTGAAGAGATTTTTCTCAAATTTTAAAAAATTTTGTTGAATCCTATTTCGATTTTTCTGGATTATGTTAGGTTTTTTTGATAGAGGAGCAGCTTTCGATTAATTGTAGTTGAAATTAACTTCGAATTTTTGGATTTTTGTACAGATTTTTGTCAAATTTTAAACAATTGTGTTGAAACCAACTTCGTTTTTTCTGGATTATGTTAGGTTTTTTGTATAGTGGTGCTGCATTTAAGTAATTTTGGTTGAAATTGACTTCGAATTTTTGGATTCTTTTACAGATTTTTGTCAAATTTTAAAAAATTTTGTTTAAACCTACTTCGATTTTTCTGTATTATGTAAAGTTTTTTTGATAGAGGAGCTGCATTTGAGTAATTTTAGTTGAAGTTGACTTCGAATTTTTGGATTCTTTTACAGATTTTTGTCAAATTTTAAAAAATTTTGTTGAAACCAACTTCGATTTTTCTGGATTATGTAAAGTTTTTTTGATAGAGGAGCTGCATTTGAGTAATTTTAGTTGAAATTAACTTCGAATTTTTGGATTCTTGTACAGATTTTTGTTAAATTTTAAAAAATTTTGTTGAAACCAACTTCGATTTTTCTGGAATGTGTTAGGTTTTTTTGATAGAGGAGCTGCATTTGAGTAATTCTAGTTGAAATTAACTTCGAATTTTTGGATTTTTGTACAGATTTTTGTCAAATTTTAAAAAATTTTGTTGAAACCAACTTCGATTTTTCTGGATTATTTTAGGTTTTTTGGATAGAGGAGCTGCATTTGAGTAATTTTAGTTGTAATTAACTTCGAATTTTTGGATTTTTGTACAGATTTTTGTCAAATTTAAAAAATTTTTGTTGAAACCAACTTCGATTTCTCTGGATTATGTTAGGTTTTTTTGATAGAGGAGCAGCTTTCGAGTAATTTTAGTTGAAATTAACTTCGAATTTTTGGATTTTTGTACAGATTTTTGTCAAATTTTAAAAAATTTTGTTGAAACCAACTTCGATTTTTCTGGAATATGTTAGGTTTTTTTGATAGAGGAGCTGCATTTGAGTAATTCTAGTTGAAATTAACTTCGAATTTTGGGATTTTTGTACAGATGTTTGTCAAATTTTAAAAAATTTTGCTGAAACCAACTTCGATTTCTCTGGATTATGTTAGGTTTTTTTGATAGAGGAGCTGCATTTGAGTAATTTTAGTTGAAATTAACTTCGAATTTTTGGATTTTTGTACAGATTATTGTCAAATTTTAAAAAATTTTGTTAAAACCAACTTCGATTTCTCTGGATTATGTTAGGTTTTTTTGATAGAGGAGCAGCTTTCGAGTAATTTTAGTTGAAATTAACTTCGAATTTTTGGATTTTTGTACAGATTTTTGTCAAATTATAAAAAATTTGGTTGAAACCAACTTCGATTTTTCTGGATTATGTAAAGTTTTTTTGATAGAGGAGCTGCATTTGAGTAATTTTAGTTGAAAATAACTTCGAATTTTTGGATTTTTGTACAGATTCTTGTCAAATTTTAAAAAATTTTGTTGAAACCAACTTCCATTTTTCTAGATTATGTTAGGTTTTTTTGATAGAGGAGCTGGATTTAAGTAATTTTAGTTGAAAATAACTTCGAATTTTTGGATTTTTGTACAGATTCTTGTCAAATCTTAAAAAATTTTGTTGAACCCAACTTCGATTTTTCTGGATTATGTCAGGTTTTTTTGATAGAGGAGCTGCATTTGAGTAATTTTAGTTGAAAATAACTTCGAATTTTTGGATTTTTGTACAGATATTTGTCAAATTTTAAAAAATTTTGTTGAAACCAACTTCCATTTTTCTGGATTATGTTAGGTTTTTTAGATAGAGGAGCTGCATTTGAGTAATTTTAGTTGAAAATAACTTCGAATTTTTGGATTTTTGTACAGATTTTTGTCAAATTTTACAAAATTTTGTTGAAACCAACTGCGATTTTTCTGATTATGTTAGGTTTTTTTGATAGAGGAGCTGCATTTGACTAATTTTAGTTGAAAATAACTTCGAATTTTTGGATTTTTGTACAGATTTTTGTCAAATTTTAAAAAATTTTGTTGAAACCAACTTCGATTTTTCTGGATTATGTAAAGTTTTTTTGATAGAGGAGCTGCATTTGAGTAATTTTAGTTGAAAATAACTTCGAATTTTTGGATTTTTGTACAGATTTTTGTCAAATTTTAAAAAATTTTGTTGAAACCAACTTCGATTTCTCTGGATTATGTTAGGTTTTTTCGATAGAGGAGCAGCTTTCGAGTAATTTTAGTTGTAATTAACTTCGAATTTTTGTACAGATTTTTGTCAAATTTTAAAAAATTTTGTTGAAACCAACTTCGATTTTTCTGGATTATGTAAAGTTTTTTTGATAGAGGAGCTGCATTTGAGTAATTTTAGTTGAAAATAACTTCGAATTTTTGGATTTTTGTACAGATATTTGTCAAATTTTAAAAAATTTTGTTGAAACCAACTTCCAGTTTTCTGGATTATGTTAGGTTTTTTAGATAGAGGAGCTGCATTTGAGTAATTTTAGTTGAAAATAACTTCGAATTTTTGGATTTTTGTACAGATTTTTGTCAAATTTTAAAAAATTTTGTTGAAACCAACTTCGATTTTTCTGCATTATGTTAGGTTTTTTTGATAGAGGAGCTGCATTTGAGTAATTTTAGTTGAAAATAACTTCGAATTTTTGGATTTTTGTACAGATATTTGTCAAATTTTAAAAAATTTTGTTGAAACCAACTTCGATTTTTCTGGATTATGTTAGGTTTTATTGATAGAGGAGCTGCATTTGAGTAATTTTAGTTGAAAATAACTTCGAATTTTTGGATTTTTGTACAGATATTTGTCAAATTTTAAAAAATTTTGTTGAAACCAACTTCCATTTTTCTGGATTATGTTAGGTTTTTTAGATAGAGGAGCTGCATTTGAGTAATTTTAGTTGAAAATAACTTCGAATTTTTGGATTTTTGTACAGATTTTTGTCAAATTTTAAAAAATTTTGTTGAAACCAACTTCGATTTTTCTGCATTATGTTAGGTTTTTTTGATAGAGGAGCTGCATTTGAGTAATTTTAGTTGAAAATAACTTCGAATTTTTGGATTTTTGTACAGATATTTGTCAAATTTTAAAAAATTTTGTTGAAACCAACTTCGATTTTTCTGGATTATGTTAGGTTTTATTGATAGAGGAGCTGCATTTGAGTAATTTTAGTTGAAAATAACTTCGAATTTTTGGATTTTTGTACAGATTTTTGTCAAATTTTAAAAAATTTTGTAGAAACCAACTTCGATTTTTCTGGATTATGTAAAGTTTTTTTGATAGAGGAGCTGCATTTGAGTAATTTTAGTTGTAATTAACTTCGAATTTTTGTACAGATTTTTGTCAAAGGGTATAGCCGGTTAAGATGGTCAAATGTGCCCCTGAACCAAATTCAAATCGCGATGAGTCATTCGAAAGCTTATAAAAAAAGAACGATTTCTGCCAAGTTTCAACTTTGTATCTCGACCCGGGGGGTAGTAAAGGGTAAAAATAGAAAATCAGGTTTTTGGCGAATTTCTACTATACCAGGGAATGAAAAATTTTGAAAAAATTCAGAGGCATATCTGTTATCGGGACACATATTAGGGAATTATTTCAGATTTTTAAATTGAGAAATCAAGCTGTGAAAAATAAAAAACGCCAAAAAATGATGAAAAATGCCAGTTGTGTATCGAAGCAGTTGCAGAACTATAATCATATTTTTACTGTAAGTGCGTATCATTGTTACTATTGTCCTGAATTTTTTTCAGATTTTTCAATTTGGTGCGCCGCAGTTAAAAAAATTAAAAACCGATTTTTTCGTCGTTTTTTCCGTGTTAGAGTAACTTATACGTCGAATTGCTTCATGAAATAAGTGTTTTATGCGATCTTTAATGTTTATACGTACAGCAAAACATCATAGGAATTAAAGAAACTGGAAAAACCGAATCATTTGAAACTATGTTATGCAGCTTAAATTATAAAGTGTCTACCGTATTTTCCAACGGTGTCGGTGGCGCAGCGGTAGAGTGTCGAGCTGCTATACCGCTGCGAACTTTTTTAACATAGGTTCGAATCTCGAACTTCGAAGTCCGCTTGGGCAAAGTTTTTTCTTTTTTTTTCCGTAATTATATATATTTTCTAACTATATGACAATGATCAATATTGGTTTTCAAATGATTTAAGAATGTTTGAAAAATATATTAATCTGAAATATACGTAAACATGAGTTCGGACTGCGTTTCTCTTGTCAAGTATCCTGCCAATTACGATATTATTTAACATTTCCTACATTATATTAATATGTGAAGATCGTTTTCGAATCTCTTACCTTTAACAATTATGCATGGATAGCAACAAAAATCGTGTGTGATGGTTTTAATCTTCATCGCTGTCTTCGTTAATTATTGGTGTCACGTGTTCATTGTTGAATATTTTACTAAGAATTTCTGCAGGCCTTACAATTTTTGAAAGGTACCGAGCATGCGACAAGTAATAAATTATTGCAGCTATGTGTGAACAGCACCCGACGGTTCGGTTACCATTTGCGCATTCACAACAATAGCGTTTAACTCCGGAGTAGCCTATTGAGTTTGGTGCATAATCAATGTAACATCTATAGGTTTTACTGTTAATATGTCGGGATCTTACTTCGAATTTAATAATATTATTTCTCTCTTTAAGACATCGAAGATTAATGGTGTTCTCTTCATCCATTAGTTCTGCTAAATATGAGATTGCTTGAGATAATTGATATGAACCAGTGAATAGAATTTTGAGGTCTTTCTCTGTCATTTCTGGAAAATCAAGGAGATCGTTAGATGATAGTTGATTAAATGGAATCTTACGTCTGTTCCAATGCTGGTTTTCAACTTCTACTGACAATGAATTCTCAGCAATGTTTTGAGATGACATTCTTTCTACTATCTCATTACAGAGATCTACGTCCGAATTTAAGCGCTTTCCAAACGTATTATTTAAAAAGCACGCTATTTTGCAATATAAACTAACTTTAGGCAGTAGCTTATTGTCCATTTGATGGTGAAGAAGTTTGTATTTTTGCCCTATGATGCCGTGAATTGCCTCGACTACCCAGCGAATCTTAGTGACGTGACGGGATGCATTTGATTCTGCAGTCGTTAGCTGATTACGCTTATATTTTAACGCAGGCATGAGCACTCTGTAACCGCGCTCTTCTAAATAAGATGTTACGTCGCGAAAACCTCGATCAACAATACAAATATCCCCAGGTTTTAAAAGGGTTTGCAAACCATTTGGATCTTCCAGAGCAATTTTCATGATTTGTGCATCGTTCTGGTTTGCACAAAAAGGGCCAAGAACTTCAACCACATAGCCGTTTGTGGTGCAAATCGTGAAAGGTTTACATAAGGGTACTTTCTTTTGACCGGAATATGATTTTCGTTGATATTCATTATTAGAACTTTTCTGATGGCGAATATATGTTCCATCGAAAATCAGTGCTAACTGATCTGTGATACCATATAACTTTTTGGCAACAAGAGAGGTTTGATTTTCTATTAGAGTTTTCCGGGGAAGTGTCGCGAATCCAAAATAACTAGGTAGAATATCTTTTTCAAAAGACTTTACGACGGACCTACAAAAATCAGATACCTGTTGCTCGCGTTCTAATCCGAGAATTGCAGCTATCATACTATTTGAGTTACCAGTACGCAATTTGAACAAGAAAACAACAATAGCTTGTGTGACATCTCGCTGCTCAGAATTTCTCAAAGAAGTCATCAGTTCCCGAAGCTTTATTACGTTTTCCCACGTTAAACCTGTAAATACTTTTAACCGCTCTTCAGAAAGTGTAAAATCACCTATTGTATCTTTGATACTTGAATTGTTATTAACTGAAAGGTATTCAAAATAATTTCGTAATTCTTTGGTCTCGATTATACTGCTATTTGAATGTATTCTTAAGTTTAGAACATCTTCCTGAAACAAACGGTTCTTTAATAAATGACCAGAACAGCACCGATTTCCTTTAGGAACATATAATCTTCGCAATATAAATACCTGCTTCCTGGTTTCATTCGGTACATTCACGATATTTTTCGAAATCCCACAGACGAAACAGTACCTATGAGTGGAAATAACTCTAGAAAATGGCATCTCTACGAATTCAGTAGCTACTTGTTCAACATTCCTCAAATCCATAAGAAATGATGGATCTTCTGTTGAGGAAGACGATGTAGCAACAGATTCGGATTCAGATTTTTCCGGTGAAGATTTTTCAGTTGATTTTTCGGGTGAAAGTATTTCGGCTGAGGCTGTTCTGTGCAAAGATATTGCGGCAGAAAAAACTCTGGATGAAGAGGAGAGTTCAGCCGAAGAAGAAGGTTCAGCTGATGAAGAGGGTCCAGCTGAAGAAGAGGTTTGAGCTGAAGAAGAGGTTTCCCCCGAAGTAGAGGGACCAGCTGAAGAAGAGGTTTCACCCGAAGAAGAGGGTCCAGCTGAAGAAGAGGTTTGAGCTGAAGAAGAGAGTTCAACTGAAGAAGAGGGTCCTGAAGAAAAAGATTCAGCTACAGAAAACACTCTGACAGAAGATTCCTCAAGTTGACGAAATTCCTGAGAATTTTCACGATTGGGGGCGGTAGTTATCGCGTTTTTGTAAATGTAAACGCGGCACCTATTGCAAAATATGTCACCAACAGTCACCACTCTTTTCAGAATTTTAGAATACTTCACTGCATCAACTTCCGTCTTGATTTTCCGTATCTGACCAGGTGATTTGCGAACCAAAATATTACACCGAATACACTTAGCATGTAAGGTTTTCCTTTCCACAAATTGTACTTTCTCCGTCGGCATATTGAACACACAACCACAGATGAACACACACCGACAAAGAATACTGTTTATTTACTAAGGTAACACAAAAACTTCCGTAGAGAGTTAAAATCTAACGCGCGAAAAGCACAACCGCTCAAGACGCTAACTCGTAGCCGAATGCTCATCAACGGTCGCTTTCCTTCCCTTACCGAAGAAAACGCGTAGCGTGTGCAAAAATTAGGAAAAACCCCGAGTCCTGGAACAGGGGAGGTTTCGTCGCCTGGCAAAATCCAACGGCTACGAAACCTTCCGTTGAACTTTACGACCCTACCTGGTTGCCTTCTGCTCCGCTCGAAATTCGAAGCTACGCACGCTACAAATGTGTACAGATTGTAAAGACCACACGTTAATTAATGAATGTCACAAGTTTCGAGAGACGACGTGACCCCGTGACAGTCTGTGCAGGACTATTCTCGTGCATTCATGCATAATTGTTAAAGGTAAGAGATTCGAAAACGATCTTCACATATTAATATAATGTAGGAAATGTTAAATAATATCGTAATTGGCAGGATACTTGACAAGAGAAACGCAGTCCGAACTCATGTTTACGTATATTTCAGATTAATATATTTTTCAAACATTCTTAAATCATTTGAAAACCAATATTGATCATTGTCATATAGTTAGAAAATATATATAATTACGGAAAAAAAAAGAAAAAACTTTGCCCAAGCGGACTTCGAAGTTCGAGATTCGAACCTATGTTAAAAAAGTTCGCAGCGGTATAGCAGCTCGACACTCTACCGCTGCGCCACCGACACCGTTGGAAAATACGGTAGACACTTTATAATGTAAGCTGCATAACATAGTTTCAAATGATTCGGTTTTTCCAGTTTCTTTAATTCCTATGATGTTTTGCTGTACGTATAAACATTAAAGATCGCATAAAACACTTATTTCATGAAGCAATTCGACGTATAAGTTACTCTAACACGGAAAAAACGACGAAAAAATAGGTTTTTAATTTTTTTAACTGCGGCGCACCAAATTGAAAAATCTGAAAAAAATTCAGGACAATAGTAACAATGATACGCACTTACAGTAAAAATATGATTATAGTTCTGCAACTGCTTCGATACACAACTGGCATTTTTCATCATTTTTTGGCGTTTTTTATTTTTCACAGCTTGATTTCTCAATTTAAAAATCTGAAATAATTCCCTAATATGTGTCCCGATAACAGATATGCCTCTGAATTTTTTCAAAATTTTTCATTCCCTGGTATAGTAGAAATTCGCCAAAAACCTGATTTTCTATTTTTACCCTTTACTACCCCCCGGGTCGAGATACAAAGTTGAAACTTGGCAGAAATCGTTCTTTTTTTATAAGCTTTCGAATGACTCATCGCGATTTGAATTTGGTTCAGGGGCACATTTGACCATCTTAACCGGCTATACCCTTTTAAAAAATTTTGTTGAAACCAACTTCGATTTTTCTGGATTATGTAAAGTTTTTTTGATAGAGGAGCTGCATTTGAGTAATTTTAGTTGAAAATAACTTCGAATTTTTGGATTTTTGTACAGATCCTTGTCAAATTTTAAAAAATTTTGTTGAAACCAACTTCCATTTTTCTGGATTATGTTAGGTTTTTTTGATAGAGGAGCTGCATTTGAGTAATTTTAGTTGAAATTAACTTCGAATTTTTGGATTTTTGTACAGATTTTTGTCAAATTTTAAAAAATTTTGTTGAAACCAACTTCGATTTTTCTGGATTATGTTAGGTTTTTTTGATAGAGGAGCTGCATTTGAGTAATTTTAGTTGAAAATAACTTCGAATTTTTGGATTTTTGTACAGATTTTTGTCAAATTTTAAAAAATTTTGTTGAAACCAACTTCGATTTTTCTGGATTATGTAAAGTTTTTTAGATAGAGGAGCTGCATTTGAGTAATTTTAGTTGAAAATAACTTCGAATTTTTGGATTTTTGTACAGATTTTTGTCAAATTTTAAAAAATTTTGTTGAAACCAACTTCGATTTTTCTGGATTATGTAAAGTTTTTTTGATAGAGGAGCAGCTTTCGAGTAATTTTAGTTGAAATTAACTTCGAATTTTTGGATTTTTGTACAGATTTTGGTCAAATTTTAAAAAATTTTGCTGAAACCAACTTCGATTTCTCTGGATTATGTTAGGTTTTTTTGATAGAGGAGCTGCATTTGAGTAATTTTAGTTGAAATTAACTTCGAATTGTTGGATTCTTGTACAGATTTTTGTCAAATTTTAAAAAATTTTGTTAAAACCAACTTCGATTTCTCTGGATTATGTTAGGTTTTTTTGATAGAGGAGCAGCTTTCGAGTAATTTTAGTTGAAATTAACTTCGAATTTTTGGATTTTTGTACAGATTTTTGTCAAATTTTAAAAAATTTTGTTGAAACCAACTTCGATTTTTCTGGATTATGTAAAGTTTTTTTGATAGAGGAGCAGCATTTGAGTAATTTTAGTTGAAAATAACTTCGAATTTTTGGATTTTTGTACAGATTCTTGTCAAATTTTAAAAAATTTTGTTGAAACCAACTTCGATTTTTCTGGATTATGTCAGGTTTTTTTGATAGAGGAGCTGCATTTGAGTAATTTTAGTTGAAAATAACTTCGAATTTTTGGATTTTTGTGCAGATATTTGTCAAATTTTAAAAAATTTTGTTGAAACCAACTTCCATTTTTCTGGATTATGTTAGGTTTTTTAGATAGAGGAGCTGCATTTGAGTAATTTTAGTTGAAAATAACTTCGAATTTTTGGATTTTTGTACAGATTTTTGTCAAATTTTAAAAAATTTTGTTGAAACCAACTTCGATTTTTCTGCATTATGTTAGGTTTTTTTGATAGAGGAGCTGCATTTGAGTAATTTTAGTTGAAAATAACTTCGAATTTTTGGATTTTTGTACAGATATTTGTCAAATTTTAAAAAATTTTGTTGAAACCAACTTCGATTTTTCTGGATTATGTTAGGTTTTATTGATAGAGGAGCTGCATTTGAGTAATTTTAGTTGAAAATAACTTCGAATTTTTGGATTTTTGTACAGATTTTTGTCAAATTTTAAAAAATTTTGTTGAAACCAACTTCGATTTTTCTGGATTATGTAAAGTTTTTTTGATAGAGGAGCAGCTTTCGAGTAATTTTAGTTGAAATTAACTTCGAATTTTTGGATTTTTGTACAGATTTTGGTCAAATTTTAAAAAATTTTGCTGAAACCAACTTCGATTTCTCTGGATTATGTTAGGTTTTTTTGATAGAGGAGCTGCATTTGAGTAATTTTAGTTGAAATTAACTTCGAATTGTTGGATTCTTGTACAGATTTTTGTCAAATTTTAAAAAATTTTGTTAAAACCAACTTCGATTTCTCTGGATTATGTTAGGTTTTTTTGATAGAGGAGCAGCTTTCGAGTAATTTTAGTTGAAATTAACTTCGAATTTTTGGATTTTTGTACAGATTTTTGTCAAATTTTAAAAAATTTTGTTGAAACCAACTTCGATTTTTCTGGATTATGTAAAGTTTTTTTGATAGAGGAGCAGCATTTGAGTAATTTTAGTTGAAAATAACTTCGAATTTTTGGATTTTTGTACAGATTCTTGTCAAATTTTAAAAAATTTTGTTGAAACCAACTTCGATTTTTCTGGATTATGTCAGGTTTTTTTGATAGAGGAGCTGCATTTGAGTAATTTTAGTTGAAAATAACTTCGAATTTTTGGATTTTTGTGCAGATATTTGTCAAATTTTAAAAAATTTTGTTGAAACCAACTTCCATTTTTCTGGATTATGTTAGGTTTTTTAGATAGAGGAGCTGCATTTGAGTAATTTTAGTTGAAAATAACTTCGAATTTTTGGATTTTTGTACAGATTTTTGTCAAATTTTAAAAAATTTTGTTGAAACCAACTTCGATTTTCTGCATTATGTTAGGTTTTTTTGATAGAGGAGCTGCATTTGAGTAATTTTAGTTGAAAATAAC
>CATNUO010000029.1:0-29292 GCA_951215215.1 Andrena trimmerana
TCGACCGCGGTCGTCGCGCTGGTTTTCGAGAAAATCGCGAAAAACTCCAATCTCGTCGAAATATTTCAAAGTCCTCCGGCACCGTCCTCCGGGATGGTCCAAAAAATCGTCCGATCGACCAGACAACCATTGATCCACGTTTCTCGTCCCATTGCGAACGTATTACTCTGATGGTTCGACCGCGGTCGTCGCGCTGGTTTTCGAGAAAATCGCGAAAAACTCCAATCTCGTCGAAATATTTCAAAGTCCTCCGGCACCGTCCTCCGGGATGGTCCAAAAAATCGTCCGATCGACCAGACAACCATTGATCCACGTTTCTCGTCCCATTGCGAACGTATTACTCTGATGGTTCGACCGCGGTCGTCGCGCTGGTTTTCGAGAAAATCGCGAAAAACTCCAATCTCGTCGAAATATTTCAAAGTCCCGACGGATTTCAAAGTCCTCCGGCACCGTGGTCCGAGAACACCGAAAAAATCGTCCGATCGACCAAACAACCATTGATCCACGTTTCTCGTCCCATTGCGAACGTATTACTCTGATGGTTCGACCGCGGTCGTCGCGCTGGTTTTCGAGAAAATCGCGAAAAACTCCAATCTCGTCGAAATATTTCAAAGTCCCGACGGATTTCAAAGTCCTCCGGCACCGTCCTCCGGGAAGGTCCAAAAAATCGTCCGATCGACCAAACAACCATTGATCCACGTTTCTCGTTCCATTGCGAACGTATTACTCTGATGGTTCGACCGCGGTCGTCGCGCTGGTTTTCGAGAAAATCGCGAAAAACTCCAATCTCGTCGAAATATTTCAAAGTCCTCCGGCACCGTCCTCCGGGATGGTCCAAAAAATCGTCCGATCGACCAGACAACCATTGATCCACGTTTCTCGTCCCATTGCGAACGTATTACTCTGATGGTTCGACCGCGGTCGTCGCGCTGGTTTTCGAGAAAATCGCGAAAAACTCCAATCTCGTCGAAATATTTCAAAGTCCTCCGGCACCGTCCTCCGGGATGGTCCAAAAAATCGTCCGATCGACCAGACAACCATTGATCCACGTTTCTCGTCCCATTGCGAACGTATTACTCTGATGGTTCGACCGCGGTCGTCGCGCTGGTTTTCGAGAAAATCGCGAAAAACTCCAATCTCGTCGAAATATTTCAAAGTCCCGACGGATTTCAAAGTCCTCCGGCACCGTGGTCCGAGAACACCGAAAAAATCGTCCGATCGACCAAACAACCATTGATCCACGTTTCTCGTCCCATTGCGAACGTATTACTCTGATGGTTCGACCGCGGTCGTCGCGCTGGTTTTCGAGAAAATCGCGAAAAACTCCAATCTCGTCGAAATATTTCAAAGTCCTCCGGCACCGTCCTCCGGGATGGTCCAAAAAATCGTCCGATCGACCAGACAACCATTGATCCACGTTTCTCGTCCCATTGCGAACGTATTACTCTGATGGTTCGACCGCGGTCGTCGCGCTGGTTTTCGAGAAAATCGCGAAAAACTCCAATCTCGTCGAAATATTTCAAAGTCCTCCGGCACCGTCCTCCGGGATGGTCCAAAAAATCGTCCGATCGACCAGACAACCATTGATCCACGTTTCTCGTCCCATTGCGAACGTATTACTCTGATGGTTCGACCGCGGTCGTCGCGCTGGTTTTCGAGAAAATCGCGAAAAACTCCAATCTCGTCGAAATATTTCAAAGTCCCGACGGATTTCAAAGTCCTCCGGCACCGTGGTCCGAGAACACCGAAAAAATCGTCCGATCGACCAAACAACCATTGATCCACGTTTCTCGTCCCATTGCGAACGTATTACTCTGATGGTTCGACCGCGGTCGTCGCGCTGGTTAACGCTATCATTGAAGTGAATTTTAAAAGAATTTAACTGCGCTAGAAGGGGATTAGACCCTACTAGCAGTAGGGATGTTTTAGACGGGTTAAGACTTAGACCATGTGTATCAGTCCACCTTGCTATTAAGTGCAAGTCTGATTCAACTTCAAGTTGAGTTCTCCGGCACCGTCCTCCGGAAGGTCCAAAAAATCGTCCGATCGACCAAACAACCATTGATCCACGTTTCTCGTCCCATTGCGAACGTATTACTCTGATGGTTCGACCGCGGTCGTCGCGCTGGTTTTCGAGAAAATCGCGAAAAACTCCAATCTCGTCGAAATATTTCAAAGTCCTCCGGCACCGTCCTCCGGGATGGTCCAAAAAATCGTCCGATCGACCAGACAACCATTGATCCACGTTTCTCGTCCCATTGCGAACGTATTACTCTGATGGTTCGACCGCGGTCGTCGCGCTGGTTTTCGAGAAAATCGCGAAAAACTCCAATCTCGTCGAAATATTTCAAAGTCCCGACGGATTTCAAAGTCCTCCGGCACCGTGGTCCGAGAACACCGAAAAAATCGTCCGATCGACCAAACAACCATTGATCCACGTTTCTCGTCCCATTGCGAACGTATTACTCTGATGGTTCGACCGCGGTCGTCGCGCTGGTTTTCGAGAAAATCGCGAAAAACTCCAATCTCGTCGAAATATTTCAAAGTCCCGACGGATTTCAAAGTCCTCCGGCACCGTCCTCCGGGAAGGTCCAAAAAATCGTCCGATCGACCAAACAACCATTGATCCACGTTTCTCGTTCCATTGCGAACGTATTACTCTGATGGTTCGACCGCGGTCGTCGCGCTGGTTTTCGAGAAAATCGCGAAAAACTCCAATCTCGTCGAAATATTTCAAAGTCCTCCGGCACCGTCCTCCGGGATGGTCCAAAAAATCGTCCGATCGACCAGACAACCATTGATCCACGTTTCTCGTCCCATTGCGAACGTATTACTCTGATGGTTCGACCGCGGTCGTCGCGCTGGTTTTCGAGAAAATCGCGAAAAACTCCAATCTCGTCGAAATATTTCAAAGTCCTCCGGCACCGTCCTCCGGGATGGTCCAAAAAATCGTCCGATCGACCAGACAACCATTGATCCACGTTTCTCGTCCCATTGCGAATGTATTACTCTGATGGTTCGACCGCGGTCGTCGCGCTGGTTTTCGAGAAAATCGCGAAAAACTCCAATCTCGTCGAAATATTTCAAAGTCCCGACGGATTTCAAAGTCCTCCGGCACCGTGGTCCGAGAACACCGAAAAAATCGTCCGATCGACCAAACAACCATTGATCCACGTTTCTCGTCCCATTGCGAACGTATTACTCTGATGGTTCGACCGCGGTCGTCGCGCTGGTTTTCGAGAAAATCGCGAAAAACTCCAATCTCGTCGAAATATTTCAAAGTCCTCCGGCACCGTCCTCCGGGATGGTCCAAAAAATCGTCCGATCGACCAGACAACCATTGATCCACGTTTCTCGTCCCATTGCGAACGTATTACTCTGATGGTTCGACCGCGGTCGTCGCGCTGGTTTTCGAGAAAATCGCGAAAAACTCCAATCTCGTCGAAATATTTCAAAGTCCCGACGGATTTCAAAGTCCTCCGGCACCGTGGTCCGAGAACACCGAAAAAATCGTCCGATCGACCAAACAACCATTGATCCACGTTTCTCGTCCCATTGCGAACGTATTACTCTGATGGTTCGACCGCGGTCGTCGCGCTGGTTTTCGAGAAAATCGCGAAAAACTCCAATCTCGTCGAAATATTTCAAAGTCCCGACGGATTTCAAAGTCCTCCGGCACCGTCCTCCGGGAAGGTCCAAAAAATCGTCCGATCGACCAAACAACCATTGATCCACGTTTCTCGTTCCATTGCGAACGTATTACTCTGATGGTTCGACCGCGGTCGTCGCGCTGGTTTTCGAGAAAATCGCGAAAAACTCCAATCTCGTCGAAATATTTCAAAGTCCTCCGGCACCGTCCTCCGGGATGGTCCAAAAAATCGTCCGATCGACCAGACAACCATTGATCCACGTTTCTCGTCCCATTGCGAACGTATTACTCTGATGGTTCGACCGCGGTCGTCGCGCTGGTTTTCGAGAAAATCGCGAAAAACTCCAATCTCGTCGAAATATTTCAAAGTCCTCCGGCACCGTCCTCCGGGATGGTCCAAAAAATCGTCCGATCGACCAGACAACCATTGATCCACGTTTCTCGTCCCATTGCGAACGTATTACTCTGATGGTTCGACCGCGGTCGTCGCGCTGGTTTTCGAGAAAATCGCGAAAAACTCCAATCTCGTCGAAATATTTCAAAGTCCCGACGGATTTCAAAGTCCTCCGGCACCGTGGTCCGAGAACACCGAAAAAATCGTCCGATCGACCAAACAACCATTGATCCACGTTTCTCGTCCCATTGCGAACGTATTACTCTGATGGTTCGACCGCGGTCGTCGCGCTGGTTTTCGAGAAAATCGCGAAAAACTCCAATCTCGTCGAAATATTTCAAAGTCCTCCGGCACCGTCCTCCGGGATGGTCCAAAAAATCGTCCGATCGACCAGACAACCATTGATCCACGTTTCTCGTCCCATTGCGAACGTATTACTCTGATGGTTCGACCGCGGTCGTCGCGCTGGTTTTCGAGAAAATCGCGAAAAACTCCAATCTCGTCGAAATATTTCAAAGTCCTCCGGCACCGTCCTCCGGGATGGTCCAAAAAATCGTCCGATCGACCAGACAACCATTGATCCACGTTTCTCGTCCCATTGCGAACGTATTACTCTGATGGTTCGACCGCGGTCGTCGCGCTGGTTTTCGAGAAAATCGCGAAAAACTCCAATCTCGTCGAAATATTTCAAAGTCCTCCGGCACCGTCCTCCGGGATGGTCCAAAAAATCGTCCGATCGACCAGACAACCATTGATCCACGTTTCTCGTCCCATTGCGAACGTATTACTCTGATGGTTCGACCGCGGTCGTCGCGCTGGTTTTCGAGAAAATCGCGAAAAACTCCAATCTCGTCGAAATATTTCAAAGTCCCGACGGATTTCAAAGTCCTCCGGCACCGTGGTCCGAGAACACCGAAAAAATCGTCCGATCGACCAAACAACCATTGATCCACGTTTCTCGTCCCATTGCGAACGTATTACTCTGATGGTTCGACCGCGGTCGTCGCGCTGGTTTTCGAGAAAATCGCGAAAAACTCCAATCTCGTCGAAATATTTCAAAGTCCCGACGGATTTCAAAGTCCTCCGGCACCGTCCTCCGGGAAGGTCCAAAAAATCGTCCGATCGACCAAACAACCATTGATCCACGTTTCTCGTTCCATTGCGAACGTATTACTCTGATGGTTCGACCGCGGTCGTCGCGCTGGTTTTCGAGAAAATCGCGAAAAACTCCAATCTCGTCGAAATATTTCAAAGTCCTCCGGCACCGTCCTCCGGGATGGTCCAAAAAATCGTCCGATCGACCAGACAACCATTGATCCACGTTTCTCGTCCCATTGCGAACGTATTACTCTGATGGTTCGACCGCGGTCGTCGCGCTGGTTTTCGAGAAAATCGCGAAAAACTCCAATCTCGTCGAAATATTTCAAAGTCCTCCGGCACCGTCCTCCGGGATGGTCCAAAAAATCGTCCGATCGACCAGACAACCATTGATCCACGTTTCTCGTCCCATTGCGAACGTATTACTCTGATGGTTCGACCGCGGTCGTCGCGCTGGTTTTCGAGAAAATCGCGAAAAACTCCAATCTCGTCGAAATATTTCAAAGTCCCGACGGATTTCAAAGTCCTCCGGCACCGTGGTCCGAGAACACCGAAAAAATCGTCCGATCGACCAAACAACCATTGATCCACGTTTCTCGTCCCATTGCGAACGTATTACTCTGATGGTTCGACCGCGGTCGTCGCGCTGGTTTTCGAGAAAATCGCGAAAAACTCCAATCTCGTCGAAATATTTCAAAGTCCTCCGGCACCGTCCTCCGGGATGGTCCAAAAAATCGTCCGATCGACCAGACAACCATTGATCCACGTTTCTCGTCCCATTGCGAACGTATTACTCTGATGGTTCGACCGCGGTCGTCGCGCTGGTTTTCGAGAAAATCGCGAAAAACTCCAATCTCGTCGAAATATTTCAAAGTCCTCCGGCACCGTCCTCCGGGATGGTCCAAAAAATCGTCCGATCGACCAGACAACCATTGATCCACGTTTCTCGTCCCATTGCGAACGTATTACTCTGATGGTTCGACCGCGGTCGTCGCGCTGGTTTTCGAGAAAATCGCGAAAAACTCCAATCTCGTCGAAATATTTCAAAGTCCCGACGGATTTCAAAGTCCTCCGGCACCGTGGTCCGAGAACACCGAAAAAATCGTCCGATCGACCAAACAACCATTGATCCACGTTTCTCGTCCCATTGCGAACGTATTACTCTGATGGTTCGACCGCGGTCGTCGCGCTGGTTAACGCTATCATTGAAGTGAATTTTAAAAGAATTTAACTGCGCTAGAAGGGGATTAGACCCTACTAGCAGTAGGGATGTTTTAGACGGGTTAAGACTTAGACCATGTGTATCAGTCCACCTTGCTATTAAGTGCAAGTCTGATTCAACTTCAAGTTGAGTTCTCCGGCACCGTCCTCCGGAAGGTCCAAAAAATCGTCCGATCGACCAAACAACCATTGATCCACGTTTCTCGTCCCATTGCGAACGTATTACTCTGATGGTTCGACCGCGGTCGTCGCGCTGGTTTTCGAGAAAATCGCGAAAAACTCCAATCTCGTCGAAATATTTCAAAGTCCTCCGGCACCGTCCTCCGGGATGGTCCAAAAAATCGTCCGATCGACCAGACAACCATTGATCCACGTTTCTCGTCCCATTGCGAACGTATTACTCTGATGGTTCGACCGCGGTCGTCGCGCTGGTTTTCGAGAAAATCGCGAAAAACTCCAATCTCGTCGAAATATTTCAAAGTCCCGACGGATTTCAAAGTCCTCCGGCACCGTGGTCCGAGAACACCGAAAAAATCGTCCGATCGACCAAACAACCATTGATCCACGTTTCTCGTCCCATTGCGAACGTATTACTCTGATGGTTCGACCGCGGTCGTCGCGCTGGTTTTCGAGAAAATCGCGAAAAACTCCAATCTCGTCGAAATATTTCAAAGTCCCGACGGATTTCAAAGTCCTCCGGCACCGTCCTCCGGGAAGGTCCAAAAAATCGTCCGATCGACCAAACAACCATTGATCCACGTTTCTCGTTCCATTGCGAACGTATTACTCTGATGGTTCGACCGCGGTCGTCGCGCTGGTTTTCGAGAAAATCGCGAAAAACTCCAATCTCGTCGAAATATTTCAAAGTCCTCCGGCACCGTCCTCCGGGATGGTCCAAAAAATCGTCCGATCGACCAGACAACCATTGATCCACGTTTCTCGTCCCATTGCGAACGTATTACTCTGATGGTTCGACCGCGGTCGTCGCGCTGGTTTTCGAGAAAATCGCGAAAAACTCCAATCTCGTCGAAATATTTCAAAGTCCTCCGGCACCGTCCTCCGGGATGGTCCAAAAAATCGTCCGATCGACCAGACAACCATTGATCCACGTTTCTCGTCCCATTGCGAATGTATTACTCTGATGGTTCGACCGCGGTCGTCGCGCTGGTTTTCGAGAAAATCGCGAAAAACTCCAATCTCGTCGAAATATTTCAAAGTCCCGACGGATTTCAAAGTCCTCCGGCACCGTGGTCCGAGAACACCGAAAAAATCGTCCGATCGACCAAACAACCATTGATCCACGTTTCTCGTCCCATTGCGAACGTATTACTCTGATGGTTCGACCGCGGTCGTCGCGCTGGTTTTCGAGAAAATCGCGAAAAACTCCAATCTCGTCGAAATATTTCAAAGTCCTCCGGCACCGTCCTCCGGGATGGTCCAAAAAATCGTCCGATCGACCAGACAACCATTGATCCACGTTTCTCGTCCCATTGCGAACGTATTACTCTGATGGTTCGACCGCGGTCGTCGCGCTGGTTTTCGAGAAAATCGCGAAAAACTCCAATCTCGTCGAAATATTTCAAAGTCCCGACGGATTTCAAAGTCCTCCGGCACCGTGGTCCGAGAACACCGAAAAAATCGTCCGATCGACCAAACAACCATTGATCCACGTTTCTCGTCCCATTGCGAACGTATTACTCTGATGGTTCGACCGCGGTCGTCGCGCTGGTTTTCGAGAAAATCGCGAAAAACTCCAATCTCGTCGAAATATTTCAAAGTCCCGACGGATTTCAAAGTCCTCCGGCACCGTCCTCCGGGAAGGTCCAAAAAATCGTCCGATCGACCAAACAACCATTGATCCACGTTTCTCGTCCCATTGCGAACGTATTACTCTGATGGTTCGACCGCGGTCGTCGCGCTGGTTTTCGAGAAAATCGCGAAAAACTCCAATCTCGTCGAAATATTTCAAAGTCCTCCGGCACCGTCCTCCGGGATGGTCCAAAAAATCGTCCGATCGACCAGACAACCATTGATCCACGTTTCTCGTCCCATTGCGAACGTATTACTCTGATGGTTCGACCGCGGTCGTCGCGCTGGTTTTCGAGAAAATCGCGAAAAACTCCAATCTCGTCGAAATATTTCAAAGTCCTCCGGCACCGTCCTCCGGGATGGTCCAAAAAATCGTCCGATCGACCAGACAACCATTGATCCACGTTTCTCGTCCCATTGCGAACGTATTACTCTGATGGTTCGACCGCGGTCGTCGCGCTGGTTTTCGAGAAAATCGCGAAAAACTCCAATCTCGTCGAAATATTTCAAAGTCCCGACGGATTTCAAAGTCCTCCGGCACCGTGGTCCGAGAACACCGAAAAAATCGTCCGATCGACCAAACAACCATTGATCCACGTTTCTCGTCCCATTGCGAACGTATTACTCTGATGGTTCGACCGCGGTCGTCGCGCTGGTTTTCGAGAAAATCGCGAAAAACTCCAATCTCGTCGAAATATTTCAAAGTCCTCCGGCACCGTCCTCCGGGATGGTCCAAAAAATCGTCCGATCGACCAGACAACCATTGATCCACGTTTCTCGTCCCATTGCGAACGTATTACTCTGATGGTTCGACCGCGGTCGTCGCGCTGGTTTTCGAGAAAATCGCGAAAAACTCCAATCTCGTCGAAATATTTCAAAGTCCTCCGGCACCGTCCTCCGGGATGGTCCAAAAAATCGTCCGATCGACCAGACAACCATTGATCCACGTTTCTCGTCCCATTGCGAACGTATTACTCTGATGGTTCGACCGCGGTCGTCGCGCTGGTTTTCGAGAAAATCGCGAAAAACTCCAATCTCGTCGAAATATTTCAAAGTCCTCCGGCACCGTCCTCCGGGATGGTCCAAAAAATCGTCCGATCGACCAGACAACCATTGATCCACGTTTCTCGTCCCATTGCGAACGTATTACTCTGATGGTTCGACCGCGGTCGTCGCGCTGGTTTTCGAGAAAATCGCGAAAAACTCCAATCTCGTCGAAATATTTCAAAGTCCCGACGGATTTCAAAGTCCTCCGGCACCGTGGTCCGAGAACACCGAAAAAATCGTCCGATCGACCAAACAACCATTGATCCACGTTTCTCGTCCCATTGCGAACGTATTACTCTGATGGTTCGACCGCGGTCGTCGCGCTGGTTTTCGAGAAAATCGCGAAAAACTCCAATCTCGTCGAAATATTTCAAAGTCCCGACGGATTTCAAAGTCCTCCGGCACCGTCCTCCGGGAAGGTCCAAAAAATCGTCCGATCGACCAAACAACCATTGATCCACGTTTCTCGTTCCATTGCGAACGTATTACTCTGATGGTTCGACCGCGGTCGTCGCGCTGGTTTTCGAGAAAATCGCGAAAAACTCCAATCTCGTCGAAATATTTCAAAGTCCTCCGGCACCGTCCTCCGGGATGGTCCAAAAAATCGTCCGATCGACCAGACAACCATTGATCCACGTTTCTCGTCCCATTGCGAACGTATTACTCTGATGGTTCGACCGCGGTCGTCGCGCTGGTTTTCGAGAAAATCGCGAAAAACTCCAATCTCGTCGAAATATTTCAAAGTCCTCCGGCACCGTCCTCCGGGATGGTCCAAAAAATCGTCCGATCGACCAGACAACCATTGATCCACGTTTCTCGTCCCATTGCGAACGTATTACTCTGATGGTTCGACCGCGGTCGTCGCGCTGGTTTTCGAGAAAATCGCGAAAAACTCCAATCTCGTCGAAATATTTCAAAGTCCCGACGGATTTCAAAGTCCTCCGGCACCGTGGTCCGAGAACACCGAAAAAATCGTCCGATCGACCAAACAACCATTGATCCACGTTTCTCGTCCCATTGCGAACGTATTACTCTGATGGTTCGACCGCGGTCGTCGCGCTGGTTTTCGAGAAAATCGCGAAAAACTCCAATCTCGTCGAAATATTTCAAAGTCCTCCGGCACCGTCCTCCGGGATGGTCCAAAAAATCGTCCGATCGACCAGACAACCATTGATCCACGTTTCTCGTCCCATTGCGAACGTATTACTCTGATGGTTCGACCGCGGTCGTCGCGCTGGTTTTCGAGAAAATCGCGAAAAACTCCAATCTCGTCGAAATATTTCAAAGTCCTCCGGCACCGTCCTCCGGGATGGTCCAAAAAATCGTCCGATCGACCAGACAACCATTGATCCACGTTTCTCGTCCCATTGCGAACGTATTACTCTGATGGTTCGACCGCGGTCGTCGCGCTGGTTTTCGAGAAAATCGCGAAAAACTCCAATCTCGTCGAAATATTTCAAAGTCCCGACGGATTTCAAAGTCCTCCGGCACCGTGGTCCGAGAACACCGAAAAAATCGTCCGATCGACCAAACAACCATTGATCCACGTTTCTCGTCCCATTGCGAACGTATTACTCTGATGGTTCGACCGCGGTCGTCGCGCTGGTTAACGCTATCATTGAAGTGAATTTTAAAAGAATTTAACTGCGCTAGAAGGGGATTAGACCCTACTAGCAGTAGGGATGTTTTAGACGGGTTAAGACTTAGACCATGTGTATCAGTCCACCTTGCTATTAAGTGCAAGTCTGATTCAACTTCAAGTTGAGTTCTCCGGCACCGTCCTCCGGAAGGTCCAAAAAATCGTCCGATCGACCAAACAACCATTGATCCACGTTTCTCGTCCCATTGCGAACGTATTACTCTGATGGTTCGACCGCGGTCGTCGCGCTGGTTTTCGAGAAAATCGCGAAAAACTCCAATCTCGTCGAAATATTTCAAAGTCCTCCGGCACCGTCCTCCGGGATGGTCCAAAAAATCGTCCGATCGACCAGACAACCATTGATCCACGTTTCTCGTCCCATTGCGAACGTATTACTCTGATGGTTCGACCGCGGTCGTCGCGCTGGTTTTCGAGAAAATCGCGAAAAACTCCAATCTCGTCGAAATATTTCAAAGTCCCGACGGATTTCAAAGTCCTCCGGCACCGTGGTCCGAGAACACCGAAAAAATCGTCCGATCGACCAAACAACCATTGATCCACGTTTCTCGTCCCATTGCGAACGTATTACTCTGATGGTTCGACCGCGGTCGTCGCGCTGGTTTTCGAGAAAATCGCGAAAAACTCCAATCTCGTCGAAATATTTCAAAGTCCCGACGGATTTCAAAGTCCTCCGGCACCGTCCTCCGGGAAGGTCCAAAAAATCGTCCGATCGACCAAACAACCATTGATCCACGTTTCTCGTTCCATTGCGAACGTATTACTCTGATGGTTCGACCGCGGTCGTCGCGCTGGTTTTCGAGAAAATCGCGAAAAACTCCAATCTCGTCGAAATATTTCAAAGTCCTCCGGCACCGTCCTCCGGGATGGTCCAAAAAATCGTCCGATCGACCAGACAACCATTGATCCACGTTTCTCGTCCCATTGCGAACGTATTACTCTGATGGTTCGACCGCGGTCGTCGCGCTGGTTTTCGAGAAAATCGCGAAAAACTCCAATCTCGTCGAAATATTTCAAAGTCCTCCGGCACCGTCCTCCGGGATGGTCCAAAAAATCGTCCGATCGACCAGACAACCATTGATCCACGTTTCTCGTCCCATTGCGAATGTATTACTCTGATGGTTCGACCGCGGTCGTCGCGCTGGTTTTCGAGAAAATCGCGAAAAACTCCAATCTCGTCGAAATATTTCAAAGTCCCGACGGATTTCAAAGTCCTCCGGCACCGTGGTCCGAGAACACCGAAAAAATCGTCCGATCGACCAAACAACCATTGATCCACGTTTCTCGTCCCATTGCGAACGTATTACTCTGATGGTTCGACCGCGGTCGTCGCGCTGGTTTTCGAGAAAATCGCGAAAAACTCCAATCTCGTCGAAATATTTCAAAGTCCTCCGGCACCGTCCTCCGGGATGGTCCAAAAAATCGTCCGATCGACCAGACAACCATTGATCCACGTTTCTCGTCCCATTGCGAACGTATTACTCTGATGGTTCGACCGCGGTCGTCGCGCTGGTTTTCGAGAAAATCGCGAAAAACTCCAATCTCGTCGAAATATTTCAAAGTCCCGACGGATTTCAAAGTCCTCCGGCACCGTGGTCCGAGAACACCGAAAAAATCGTCCGATCGACCAAACAACCATTGATCCACGTTTCTCGTCCCATTGCGAACGTATTACTCTGATGGTTCGACCGCGGTCGTCGCGCTGGTTTTCGAGAAAATCGCGAAAAACTCCAATCTCGTCGAAATATTTCAAAGTCCCGACGGATTTCAAAGTCCTCCGGCACCGTCCTCCGGGAAGGTCCAAAAAATCGTCCGATCGACCAAACAACCATTGATCCACGTTTCTCGTTCCATTGCGAACGTATTACTCTGATGGTTCGACCGCGGTCGTCGCGCTGGTTTTCGAGAAAATCGCGAAAAACTCCAATCTCGTCGAAATATTTCAAAGTCCTCCGGCACCGTCCTCCGGGATGGTCCAAAAAATCGTCCGATCGACCAGACAACCATTGATCCACGTTTCTCGTCCCATTGCGAACGTATTACTCTGATGGTTCGACCGCGGTCGTCGCGCTGGTTTTCGAGAAAATCGCGAAAAACTCCAATCTCGTCGAAATATTTCAAAGTCCTCCGGCACCGTCCTCCGGGATGGTCCAAAAAATCGTCCGATCGACCAGACAACCATTGATCCACGTTTCTCGTCCCATTGCGAACGTATTACTCTGATGGTTCGACCGCGGTCGTCGCGCTGGTTTTCGAGAAAATCGCGAAAAACTCCAATCTCGTCGAAATATTTCAAAGTCCCGACGGATTTCAAAGTCCTCCGGCACCGTGGTCCGAGAACACCGAAAAAATCGTCCGATCGACCAAACAACCATTGATCCACGTTTCTCGTCCCATTGCGAACGTATTACTCTGATGGTTCGACCGCGGTCGTCGCGCTGGTTTTCGAGAAAATCGCGAAAAACTCCAATCTCGTCGAAATATTTCAAAGTCCTCCGGCACCGTCCTCCGGGATGGTCCAAAAAATCGTCCGATCGACCAGACAACCATTGATCCACGTTTCTCGTCCCATTGCGAACGTATTACTCTGATGGTTCGACCGCGGTCGTCGCGCTGGTTTTCGAGAAAATCGCGAAAAACTCCAATCTCGTCGAAATATTTCAAAGTCCTCCGGCACCGTCCTCCGGGATGGTCCAAAAAATCGTCCGATCGACCAGACAACCATTGATCCACGTTTCTCGTCCCATTGCGAACGTATTACTCTGATGGTTCGACCGCGGTCGTCGCGCTGGTTTTCGAGAAAATCGCGAAAAACTCCAATCTCGTCGAAATATTTCAAAGTCCCGACGGATTTCAAAGTCCTCCGGCACCGTGGTCCGAGAACACCGAAAAAATCGTCCGATCGACCAAACAACCATTGATCCACGTTTCTCGTCCCATTGCGAACGTATTACTCTGATGGTTCGACCGCGGTCGTCGCGCTGGTTAACGCTATCATTGAAGTGAATTTTAAAAGAATTTAACTGCGCTAGAAGGGGATTAGACCCTACTAGCAGTAGGGATGTTTTAGACGGGTTAAGACTTAGACCATGTGTATCAGTCCACCTTGCTATTAAGTGCAAGTCTGATTCAACTTCAAGTTGAGTTCTCCGGCACCGTCCTCCGGAAGGTCCAAAAAATCGTCCGATCGACCAAACAACCATTGATCCACGTTTCTCGTCCCATTGCGAACGTATTACTCTGATGGTTCGACCGCGGTCGTCGCGCTGGTTTTCGAGAAAATCGCGAAAAACTCCAATCTCGTCGAAATATTTCAAAGTCCTCCGGCACCGTCCTCCGGGATGGTCCAAAAAATCGTCCGATCGACCAGACAACCATTGATCCACGTTTCTCGTCCCATTGCGAACGTATTACTCTGATGGTTCGACCGCGGTCGTCGCGCTGGTTTTCGAGAAAATCGCGAAAAACTCCAATCTCGTCGAAATATTTCAAAGTCCCGACGGATTTCAAAGTCCTCCGGCACCGTGGTCCGAGAACACCGAAAAAATCGTCCGATCGACCAAACAACCATTGATCCACGTTTCTCGTCCCATTGCGAACGTATTACTCTGATGGTTCGACCGCGGTCGTCGCGCTGGTTTTCGAGAAAATCGCGAAAAACTCCAATCTCGTCGAAATATTTCAAAGTCCCGACGGATTTCAAAGTCCTCCGGCACCGTCCTCCGGGAAGGTCCAAAAAATCGTCCGATCGACCAAACAACCATTGATCCACGTTTCTCGTTCCATTGCGAACGTATTACTCTGATGGTTCGACCGCGGTCGTCGCGCTGGTTTTCGAGAAAATCGCGAAAAACTCCAATCTCGTCGAAATATTTCAAAGTCCTCCGGCACCGTCCTCCGGGATGGTCCAAAAAATCGTCCGATCGACCAGACAACCATTGATCCACGTTTCTCGTCCCATTGCGAACGTATTACTCTGATGGTTCGACCGCGGTCGTCGCGCTGGTTTTCGAGAAAATCGCGAAAAACTCCAATCTCGTCGAAATATTTCAAAGTCCTCCGGCACCGTCCTCCGGGATGGTCCAAAAAATCGTCCGATCGACCAGACAACCATTGATCCACGTTTCTCGTCCCATTGCGAATGTATTACTCTGATGGTTCGACCGCGGTCGTCGCGCTGGTTTTCGAGAAAATCGCGAAAAACTCCAATCTCGTCGAAATATTTCAAAGTCCCGACGGATTTCAAAGTCCTCCGGCACCGTGGTCCGAGAACACCGAAAAAATCGTCCGATCGACCAAACAACCATTGATCCACGTTTCTCGTCCCATTGCGAACGTATTACTCTGATGGTTCGACCGCGGTCGTCGCGCTGGTTTTCGAGAAAATCGCGAAAAACTCCAATCTCGTCGAAATATTTCAAAGTCCTCCGGCACCGTCCTCCGGGATGGTCCAAAAAATCGTCCGATCGACCAGACAACCATTGATCCACGTTTCTCGTCCCATTGCGAACGTATTACTCTGATGGTTCGACCGCGGTCGTCGCGCTGGTTTTCGAGAAAATCGCGAAAAACTCCAATCTCGTCGAAATATTTCAAAGTCCCGACGGATTTCAAAGTCCTCCGGCACCGTGGTCCGAGAACACCGAAAAAATCGTCCGATCGACCAAACAACCATTGATCCACGTTTCTCGTCCCATTGCGAACGTATTACTCTGATGGTTCGACCGCGGTCGTCGCGCTGGTTTTCGAGAAAATCGCGAAAAACTCCAATCTCGTCGAAATATTTCAAAGTCCCGACGGATTTCAAAGTCCTCCGGCACCGTCCTCCGGGAAGGTCCAAAAAATCGTCCGATCGACCAAACAACCATTGATCCACGTTTCTCGTCCCATTGCGAACGTATTACTCTGATGGTTCGACCGCGGTCGTCGCGCTGGTTTTCGAGAAAATCGCGAAAAACTCCAATCTCGTCGAAATATTTCAAAGTCCTCCGGCACCGTCCTCCGGGATGGTCCAAAAAATCGTCCGATCGACCAGACAACCATTGATCCACGTTTCTCGTCCCATTGCGAACGTATTACTCTGATGGTTCGACCGCGGTCGTCGCGCTGGTTTTCGAGAAAATCGCGAAAAACTCCAATCTCGTCGAAATATTTCAAAGTCCTCCGGCACCGTCCTCCGGGATGGTCCAAAAAATCGTCCGATCGACCAGACAACCATTGATCCACGTTTCTCGTCCCATTGCGAACGTATTACTCTGATGGTTCGACCGCGGTCGTCGCGCTGGTTTTCGAGAAAATCGCGAAAAACTCCAATCTCGTCGAAATATTTCAAAGTCCCGACGGATTTCAAAGTCCTCCGGCACCGTGGTCCGAGAACACCGAAAAAATCGTCCGATCGACCAAACAACCATTGATCCACGTTTCTCGTCCCATTGCGAACGTATTACTCTGATGGTTCGACCGCGGTCGTCGCGCTGGTTTTCGAGAAAATCGCGAAAAACTCCAATCTCGTCGAAATATTTCAAAGTCCTCCGGCACCGTCCTCCGGGATGGTCCAAAAAATCGTCCGATCGACCAGACAACCATTGATCCACGTTTCTCGTCCCATTGCGAACGTATTACTCTGATGGTTCGACCGCGGTCGTCGCGCTGGTTTTCGAGAAAATCGCGAAAAACTCCAATCTCGTCGAAATATTTCAAAGTCCTCCGGCACCGTCCTCCGGGATGGTCCAAAAAATCGTCCGATCGACCAGACAACCATTGATCCACGTTTCTCGTCCCATTGCGAACGTATTACTCTGATGGTTCGACCGCGGTCGTCGCGCTGGTTTTCGAGAAAATCGCGAAAAACTCCAATCTCGTCGAAATATTTCAAAGTCCTCCGGCACCGTCCTCCGGGATGGTCCAAAAAATCGTCCGATCGACCAGACAACCATTGATCCACGTTTCTCGTCCCATTGCGAACGTATTACTCTGATGGTTCGACCGCGGTCGTCGCGCTGGTTTTCGAGAAAATCGCGAAAAACTCCAATCTCGTCGAAATATTTCAAAGTCCCGACGGATTTCAAAGTCCTCCGGCACCGTGGTCCGAGAACACCGAAAAAATCGTCCGATCGACCAAACAACCATTGATCCACGTTTCTCGTCCCATTGCGAACGTATTACTCTGATGGTTCGACCGCGGTCGTCGCGCTGGTTTTCGAGAAAATCGCGAAAAACTCCAATCTCGTCGAAATATTTCAAAGTCCCGACGGATTTCAAAGTCCTCCGGCACCGTCCTCCGGGAAGGTCCAAAAAATCGTCCGATCGACCAAACAACCATTGATCCACGTTTCTCGTTCCATTGCGAACGTATTACTCTGATGGTTCGACCGCGGTCGTCGCGCTGGTTTTCGAGAAAATCGCGAAAAACTCCAATCTCGTCGAAATATTTCAAAGTCCTCCGGCACCGTCCTCCGGGATGGTCCAAAAAATCGTCCGATCGACCAGACAACCATTGATCCACGTTTCTCGTCCCATTGCGAACGTATTACTCTGATGGTTCGACCGCGGTCGTCGCGCTGGTTTTCGAGAAAATCGCGAAAAACTCCAATCTCGTCGAAATATTTCAAAGTCCTCCGGCACCGTCCTCCGGGATGGTCCAAAAAATCGTCCGATCGACCAGACAACCATTGATCCACGTTTCTCGTCCCATTGCGAACGTATTACTCTGATGGTTCGACCGCGGTCGTCGCGCTGGTTTTCGAGAAAATCGCGAAAAACTCCAATCTCGTCGAAATATTTCAAAGTCCCGACGGATTTCAAAGTCCTCCGGCACCGTGGTCCGAGAACACCGAAAAAATCGTCCGATCGACCAAACAACCATTGATCCACGTTTCTCGTCCCATTGCGAACGTATTACTCTGATGGTTCGACCGCGGTCGTCGCGCTGGTTTTCGAGAAAATCGCGAAAAACTCCAATCTCGTCGAAATATTTCAAAGTCCTCCGGCACCGTCCTCCGGGATGGTCCAAAAAATCGTCCGATCGACCAGACAACCATTGATCCACGTTTCTCGTCCCATTGCGAACGTATTACTCTGATGGTTCGACCGCGGTCGTCGCGCTGGTTTTCGAGAAAATCGCGAAAAACTCCAATCTCGTCGAAATATTTCAAAGTCCTCCGGCACCGTCCTCCGGGATGGTCCAAAAAATCGTCCGATCGACCAGACAACCATTGATCCACGTTTCTCGTCCCATTGCGAACGTATTACTCTGATGGTTCGACCGCGGTCGTCGCGCTGGTTTTCGAGAAAATCGCGAAAAACTCCAATCTCGTCGAAATATTTCAAAGTCCGGACGGATTTCAAAGTCCTCCGGCACCGTGGTCCGAGAACACCGAAAAAATCGTCCGATCGACCAAACAACCATTGATCCACGTTTCTCGTCCCATTGCGAACGTATTACTCTGATGGTTCGACCGCGGTCGTCGCGCTGGTTAACGCTATCATTGAAGTGAATTTTAAAAGAATTTAACTGCGCTAGAAGGGGATTAGACCCTACTAGCAGTAGGGATGTTTTAGACGGGTTAAGACTTAGACCATGTGTATCAGTCCACCTTGCTATTAAGTGCAAGTCTGATTCAACTTCAAGTTGAGTTCTCCGGCACCGTCCTCCGGAAGGTCCAAAAAATCGTCCGATCGACCAAACAACCATTGATCCACGTTTCTCGTCCCATTGCGAACGTATTACTCTGATGGTTCGACCGCGGTCGTCGCGCTGGTTTTCGAGAAAATCGCGAAAAACTCCAATCTCGTCGAAATATTTCAAAGTCCTCCGGCACCGTCCTCCGGGATGGTCCAAAAAATCGTCCGATCGACCAGACAACCATTGATCCACGTTTCTCGTCCCATTGCGAACGTATTACTCTGATGGTTCGACCGCGGTCGTCGCGCTGGTTTTCGAGAAAATCGCGAAAAACTCCAATCTCGTCGAAATATTTCAAAGTCCCGACGGATTTCAAAGTCCTCCGGCACCGTGGTCCGAGAACACCGAAAAAATCGTCCGATCGACCAAACAACCATTGATCCACGTTTCTCGTCCCATTGCGAACGTATTACTCTGATGGTTCGACCGCGGTCGTCGCGCTGGTTTTCGAGAAAATCGCGAAAAACTCCAATCTCGTCGAAATATTTCAAAGTCCCGACGGATTTCAAAGTCCTCCGGCACCGTCCTCCGGGAAGGTCCAAAAAATCGTCCGATCGACCAAACAACCATTGATCCACGTTTCTCGTTCCATTGCGAACGTATTACTCTGATGGTTCGACCGCGGTCGTCGCGCTGGTTTTCGAGAAAATCGCGAAAAACTCCAATCTCGTCGAAATATTTCAAAGTCCTCCGGCACCGTCCTCCGGGATGGTCCAAAAAATCGTCCGATCGACCAGACAACCATTGATCCACGTTTCTCGTCCCATTGCGAACGTATTACTCTGATGGTTCGACCGCGGTCGTCGCGCTGGTTTTCGAGAAAATCGCGAAAAACTCCAATCTCGTCGAAATATTTCAAAGTCCTCCGGCACCGTCCTCCGGGATGGTCCAAAAAATCGTCCGATCGACCAGACAACCATTGATCCACGTTTCTCGTCCCATTGCGAATGTATTACTCTGATGGTTCGACCGCGGTCGTCGCGCTGGTTTTCGAGAAAATCGCGAAAAACTCCAATCTCGTCGAAATATTTCAAAGTCCCGACGGATTTCAAAGTCCTCCGGCACCGTGGTCCGAGAACACCGAAAAAATCGTCCGATCGACCAAACAACCATTGATCCACGTTTCTCGTCCCATTGCGAACGTATTACTCTGATGGTTCGACCGCGGTCGTCGCGCTGGTTTTCGAGAAAATCGCGAAAAACTCCAATCTCGTCGAAATATTTCAAAGTCCTCCGGCACCGTCCTCCGGGATGGTCCAAAAAATCGTCCGATCGACCAGACAACCATTGATCCACGTTTCTCGTCCCATTGCGAACGTATTACTCTGATGGTTCGACCGCGGTCGTCGCGCTGGTTTTCGAGAAAATCGCGAAAAACTCCAATCTCGTCGAAATATTTCAAAGTCCCGACGGATTTCAAAGTCCTCCGGCACCGTGGTCCGAGAACACCGAAAAAATCGTCCGATCGACCAAACAACCATTGATCCACGTTTCTCGTCCCATTGCGAACGTATTACTCTGATGGTTCGACCGCGGTCGTCGCGCTGGTTTTCGAGAAAATCGCGAAAAACTCCAATCTCGTCGAAATATTTCAAAGTCCCGACGGATTTCAAAGTCCTCCGGCACCGTCCTCCGGGAAGGTCCAAAAAATCGTCCGATCGACCAAACAACCATTGATCCACGTTTCTCGTTCCATTGCGAACGTATTACTCTGATGGTTCGACCGCGGTCGTCGCGCTGGTTTTCGAGAAAATCGCGAAAAACTCCAATCTCGTCGAAATATTTCAAAGTCCTCCGGCACCGTCCTCCGGGATGGTCCAAAAAATCGTCCGATCGACCAGACAACCATTGATCCACGTTTCTCGTCCCATTGCGAACGTATTACTCTGATGGTTCGACCGCGGTCGTCGCGCTGGTTTTCGAGAAAATCGCGAAAAACTCCAATCTCGTCGAAATATTTCAAAGTCCTCCGGCACCGTCCTCCGGGATGGTCCAAAAAATCGTCCGATCGACCAGACAACCATTGATCCACGTTTCTCGTCCCATTGCGAACGTATTACTCTGATGGTTCGACCGCGGTCGTCGCGCTGGTTTTCGAGAAAATCGCGAAAAACTCCAATCTCGTCGAAATATTTCAAAGTCCCGACGGATTTCAAAGTCCTCCGGCACCGTGGTCCGAGAACACCGAAAAAATCGTCCGATCGACCAAACAACCATTGATCCACGTTTCTCGTCCCATTGCGAACGTATTACTCTGATGGTTCGACCGCGGTCGTCGCGCTGGTTTTCGAGAAAATCGCGAAAAACTCCAATCTCGTCGAAATATTTCAAAGTCCTCCGGCACCGTCCTCCGGGATGGTCCAAAAAATCGTCCGATCGACCAGACAACCATTGATCCACGTTTCTCGTCCCATTGCGAACGTATTACTCTGATGGTTCGACCGCGGTCGTCGCGCTGGTTTTCGAGAAAATCGCGAAAAACTCCAATCTCGTCGAAATATTTCAAAGTCCTCCGGCACCGTCCTCCGGGATGGTCCAAAAAATCGTCCGATCGACCAGACAACCATTGATCCACGTTTCTCGTCCCATTGCGAACGTATTACTCTGATGGTTCGACCGCGGTCGTCGCGCTGGTTTTCGAGAAAATCGCGAAAAACTCCAATCTCGTCGAAATATTTCAAAGTCCCGACGGATTTCAAAGTCCTCCGGCACCGTGGTCCGAGAACACCGAAAAAATCGTCCGATCGACCAAACAACCATTGATCCACGTTTCTCGTCCCATTGCGAACGTATTACTCTGATGGTTCGACCGCGGTCGTCGCGCTGGTTTTCGAGAAAATCGCGAAAAACTCCAATCTCGTCGAAATATTTCAAAGTCCTCCGGCACCGTCCTCCGGGATGGTCCAAAAAATCGTCCGATCGACCAGACAACCATTGATCCACGTTTCTCGTCCCATTGCGAACGTATTACTCTGATGGTTCGACCGCGGTCGTCGCGCTGGTTTTCGAGAAAATCGCGAAAAACTCCAATCTCGTCGAAATATTTCAAAGTCCTCCGGCACCGTCCTCCGGGATGGTCCAAAAAATCGTCCGATCGACCAGACAACCATTGATCCACGTTTCTCGTCCCATTGCGAACGTATTACTCTGATGGTTCGACCGCGGTCGTCGCGCTGGTTTTCGAGAAAATCGCGAAAAACTCCAATCTCGTCGAAATATTTCAAAGTCCCGACGGATTTCAAAGTCCTCCGGCACCGTGGTCCGAGAACACCGAAAAAATCGTCCGATCGACCAAACAACCATTGATCCACGTTTCTCGTCCCATTGCGAACGTATTACTCTGATGGTTCGACCGCGGTCGTCGCGCTGGTTAACGCTATCATTGAAGTGAATTTTAAAAGAATTTAACTGCGCTAGAAGGGGATTAGACCCTACTAGCAGTAGGGATGTTTTAGACGGGTTAAGACTTAGACCATGTGTATCAGTCCACCTTGCTATTAAGTGCAAGTCTGATTCAACTTCAAGTTGAGTTCTCCGGCACCGTCCTCCGGAAGGTCCAAAAAATCGTCCGATCGACCAAACAACCATTGATCCACGTTTCTCGTCCCATTGCGAACGTATTACTCTGATGGTTCGACCGCGGTCGTCGCGCTGGTTTTCGAGAAAATCGCGAAAAACTCCAATCTCGTCGAAATATTTCAAAGTCCTCCGGCACCGTCCTCCGGGATGGTCCAAAAAATCGTCCGATCGACCAGACAACCATTGATCCACGTTTCTCGTCCCATTGCGAACGTATTACTCTGATGGTTCGACCGCGGTCGTCGCGCTGGTTTTCGAGAAAATCGCGAAAAACTCCAATCTCGTCGAAATATTTCAAAGTCCCGACGGATTTCAAAGTCCTCCGGCACCGTGGTCCGAGAACACCGAAAAAATCGTCCGATCGACCAAACAACCATTGATCCACGTTTCTCGTCCCATTGCGAACGTATTACTCTGATGGTTCGACCGCGGTCGTCGCGCTGGTTTTCGAGAAAATCGCGAAAAACTCCAATCTCGTCGAAATATTTCAAAGTCCCGACGGATTTCAAAGTCCTCCGGCACCGTCCTCCGGGAAGGTCCAAAAAATCGTCCGATCGACCAAACAACCATTGATCCACGTTTCTCGTTCCATTGCGAACGTATTACTCTGATGGTTCGACCGCGGTCGTCGCGCTGGTTTTCGAGAAAATCGCGAAAAACTCCAATCTCGTCGAAATATTTCAAAGTCCTCCGGCACCGTCCTCCGGGATGGTCCAAAAAATCGTCCGATCGACCAGACAACCATTGATCCACGTTTCTCGTCCCATTGCGAACGTATTACTCTGATGGTTCGACCGCGGTCGTCGCGCTGGTTTTCGAGAAAATCGCGAAAAACTCCAATCTCGTCGAAATATTTCAAAGTCCTCCGGCACCGTCCTCCGGGATGGTCCAAAAAATCGTCCGATCGACCAGACAACCATTGATCCACGTTTCTCGTCCCATTGCGAATGTATTACTCTGATGGTTCGACCGCGGTCGTCGCGCTGGTTTTCGAGAAAATCGCGAAAAACTCCAATCTCGTCGAAATATTTCAAAGTCCCGACGGATTTCAAAGTCCTCCGGCACCGTGGTCCGAGAACACCGAAAAAATCGTCCGATCGACCAAACAACCATTGATCCACGTTTCTCGTCCCATTGCGAACGTATTACTCTGATGGTTCGACCGCGGTCGTCGCGCTGGTTTTCGAGAAAATCGCGAAAAACTCCAATCTCGTCGAAATATTTCAAAGTCCTCCGGCACCGTCCTCCGGGATGGTCCAAAAAATCGTCCGATCGACCAGACAACCATTGATCCACGTTTCTCGTCCCATTGCGAACGTATTACTCTGATGGTTCGACCGCGGTCGTCGCGCTGGTTTTCGAGAAAATCGCGAAAAACTCCAATCTCGTCGAAATATTTCAAAGTCCCGACGGATTTCAAAGTCCTCCGGCACCGTGGTCCGAGAACACCGAAAAAATCGTCCGATCGACCAAACAACCATTGATCCACGTTTCTCGTCCCATTGCGAACGTATTACTCTGATGGTTCGACCGCGGTCGTCGCGCTGGTTTTCGAGAAAATCGCGAAAAACTCCAATCTCGTCGAAATATTTCAAAGTCCCGACGGATTTCAAAGTCCTCCGGCACCGTCCTCCGGGAAGGTCCAAAAAATCGTCCGATCGACCAAACAACCATTGATCCACGTTTCTCGTTCCATTGCGAACGTATTACTCTGATGGTTCGACCGCGGTCGTCGCGCTGGTTTTCGAGAAAATCGCGAAAAACTCCAATCTCGTCGAAATATTTCAAAGTCCTCCGGCACCGTCCTCCGGGATGGTCCAAAAAATCGTCCGATCGACCAGACAACCATTGATCCACGTTTCTCGTCCCATTGCGAACGTATTACTCTGATGGTTCGACCGCGGTCGTCGCGCTGGTTTTCGAGAAAATCGCGAAAAACTCCAATCTCGTCGAAATATTTCAAAGTCCTCCGGCACCGTCCTCCGGGATGGTCCAAAAAATCGTCCGATCGACCAGACAACCATTGATCCACGTTTCTCGTCCCATTGCGAACGTATTACTCTGATGGTTCGACCGCGGTCGTCGCGCTGGTTTTCGAGAAAATCGCGAAAAACTCCAATCTCGTCGAAATATTTCAAAGTCCCGACGGATTTCAAAGTCCTCCGGCACCGTGGTCCGAGAACACCGAAAAAATCGTCCGATCGACCAAACAACCATTGATCCACGTTTCTCGTCCCATTGCGAACGTATTACTCTGATGGTTCGACCGCGGTCGTCGCGCTGGTTTTCGAGAAAATCGCGAAAAACTCCAATCTCGTCGAAATATTTCAAAGTCCTCCGGCACCGTCCTCCGGGATGGTCCAAAAAATCGTCCGATCGACCAGACAACCATTGATCCACGTTTCTCGTCCCATTGCGAACGTATTACTCTGATGGTTCGACCGCGGTCGTCGCGCTGGTTTTCGAGAAAATCGCGAAAAACTCCAATCTCGTCGAAATATTTCAAAGTCCTCCGGCACCGTCCTCCGGGATGGTCCAAAAAATCGTCCGATCGACCAGACAACCATTGATCCACGTTTCTCGTCCCATTGCGAACGTATTACTCTGATGGTTCGACCGCGGTCGTCGCGCTGGTTTTCGAGAAAATCGCGAAAAACTCCAATCTCGTCGAAATATTTCAAAGTCCCGACGGATTTCAAAGTCCTCCGGCACCGTGGTCCGAGAACACCGAAAAAATCGTCCGATCGACCAAACAACCATTGATCCACGTTTCTCGTCCCATTGCGAACGTATTACTCTGATGGTTCGACCGCGGTCGTCGCGCTGGTTTTCGAGAAAATCGCGAAAAACTCCAATCTCGTCGAAATATTTCAAAGTCCTCCGGCACCGTCCTCCGGGATGGTCCAAAAAATCGTCCGATCGACCAGACAACCATTGATCCACGTTTCTCGTCCCATTGCGAACGTATTACTCTGATGGTTCGACCGCGGTCGTCGCGCTGGTTTTCGAGAAAATCGCGAAAAACTCCAATCTCGTCGAAATATTTCAAAGTCCTCCGGCACCGTCCTCCGGGATGGTCCAAAAAATCGTCCGATCGACCAGACAACCATTGATCCACGTTTCTCGTCCCATTGCGAACGTATTACTCTGATGGTTCGACCGCGGTCGTCGCGCTGGTTTTCGAGAAAATCGCGAAAAACTCCAATCTCGTCGAAATATTTCAAAGTCCCGACGGATTTCAAAGTCCTCCGGCACCGTGGTCCGAGAACACCGAAAAAATCGTCCGATCGACCAAACAACCATTGATCCACGTTTCTCGTCCCATTGCGAACGTATTACTCTGATGGTTCGACCGCGGTCGTCGCGCTGGTTAACGCTATCATTGAAGTGAATTTTAAAAGAATTTAACTGCGCTAGAAGGGGATTAGACCCTACTAGCAGTAGGGATGTTTTAGACGGGTTAAGACTTAGACCATGTGTATCAGTCCACCTTGCTATTAAGTGCAAGTCTGATTCAACTTCAAGTTGAGTTCTCCGGCACCGTCCTCCGGAAGGTCCAAAAAATCGTCCGATCGACCAAACAACCATTGATCCACGTTTCTCGTCCCATTGCGAACGTATTACTCTGATGGTTCGACCGCGGTCGTCGCGCTGGTTTTCGAGAAAATCGCGAAAAACTCCAATCTCGTCGAAATATTTCAAAGTCCTCCGGCACCGTCCTCCGGGATGGTCCAAAAAATCGTCCGATCGACCAGACAACCATTGATCCACGTTTCTCGTCCCATTGCGAACGTATTACTCTGATGGTTCGACCGCGGTCGTCGCGCTGGTTTTCGAGAAAATCGCGAAAAACTCCAATCTCGTCGAAATATTTCAAAGTCCCGACGGATTTCAAAGTCCTCCGGCACCGTGGTCCGAGAACACCGAAAAAATCGTCCGATCGACCAAACAACCATTGATCCACGTTTCTCGTCCCATTGCGAACGTATTACTCTGATGGTTCGACCGCGGTCGTCGCGCTGGTTTTCGAGAAAATCGCGAAAAACTCCAATCTCGTCGAAATATTTCAAAGTCCCGACGGATTTCAAAGTCCTCCGGCACCGTCCTCCGGGAAGGTCCAAAAAATCGTCCGATCGACCAAACAACCATTGATCCACGTTTCTCGTTCCATTGCGAACGTATTACTCTGATGGTTCGACCGCGGTCGTCGCGCTGGTTTTCGAGAAAATCGCGAAAAACTCCAATCTCGTCGAAATATTTCAAAGTCCTCCGGCACCGTCCTCCGGGATGGTCCAAAAAATCGTCCGATCGACCAGACAACCATTGATCCACGTTTCTCGTCCCATTGCGAACGTATTACTCTGATGGTTCGACCGCGGTCGTCGCGCTGGTTTTCGAGAAAATCGCGAAAAACTCCAATCTCGTCGAAATATTTCAAAGTCCTCCGGCACCGTCCTCCGGGATGGTCCAAAAAATCGTCCGATCGACCAGACAACCATTGATCCACGTTTCTCGTCCCATTGCGAATGTATTACTCTGATGGTTCGACCGCGGTCGTCGCGCTGGTTTTCGAGAAAATCGCGAAAAACTCCAATCTCGTCGAAATATTTCAAAGTCCCGACGGATTTCAAAGTCCTCCGGCACCGTGGTCCGAGAACACCGAAAAAATCGTCCGATCGACCAAACAACCATTGATCCACGTTTCTCGTCCCATTGCGAACGTATTACTCTGATGGTTCGACCGCGGTCGTCGCGCTGGTTTTCGAGAAAATCGCGAAAAACTCCAATCTCGTCGAAATATTTCAAAGTCCTCCGGCACCGTCCTCCGGGATGGTCCAAAAAATCGTCCGATCGACCAGACAACCATTGATCCACGTTTCTCGTCCCATTGCGAACGTATTACTCTGATGGTTCGACCGCGGTCGTCGCGCTGGTTTTCGAGAAAATCGCGAAAAACTCCAATCTCGTCGAAATATTTCAAAGTCCCGACGGATTTCAAAGTCCTCCGGCACCGTGGTCCGAGAACACCGAAAAAATCGTCCGATCGACCAAACAACCATTGATCCACGTTTCTCGTCCCATTGCGAACGTATTACTCTGATGGTTCGACCGCGGTCGTCGCGCTGGTTTTCGAGAAAATCGCGAAAAACTCCAATCTCGTCGAAATATTTCAAAGTCCCGACGGATTTCAAAGTCCTCCGGCACCGTCCTCCGGGAAGGTCCAAAAAATCGTCCGATCGACCAAACAACCATTGATCCACGTTTCTCGTTCCATTGCGAACGTATTACTCTGATGGTTCGACCGCGGTCGTCGCGCTGGTTTTCGAGAAAATCGCGAAAAACTCCAATCTCGTCGAAATATTTCAAAGTCCTCCGGCACCGTCCTCCGGGATGGTCCAAAAAATCGTCCGATCGACCAGACAACCATTGATCCACGTTTCTCGTCCCATTGCGAACGTATTACTCTGATGGTTCGACCGCGGTCGTCGCGCTGGTTTTCGAGAAAATCGCGAAAAACTCCAATCTCGTCGAAATATTTCAAAGTCCTCCGGCACCGTCCTCCGGGATGGTCCAAAAAATCGTCCGATCGACCAGACAACCATTGATCCACGTTTCTCGTCCCATTGCGAACGTATTACTCTGATGGTTCGACCGCGGTCGTCGCGCTGGTTTTCGAGAAAATCGCGAAAAACTCCAATCTCGTCGAAATATTTCAAAGTCCCGACGGATTTCAAAGTCCTCCGGCACCGTGGTCCGAGAACACCGAAAAAATCGTCCGATCGACCAAACAACCATTGATCCACGTTTCTCGTCCCATTGCGAACGTATTACTCTGATGGTTCGACCGCGGTCGTCGCGCTGGTTTTCGAGAAAATCGCGAAAAACTCCAATCTCGTCGAAATATTTCAAAGTCCTCCGGCACCGTCCTCCGGGATGGTCCAAAAAATCGTCCGATCGACCAGACAACCATTGATCCACGTTTCTCGTCCCATTGCGAACGTATTACTCTGATGGTTCGACCGCGGTCGTCGCGCTGGTTTTCGAGAAAATCGCGAAAAACTCCAATCTCGTCGAAATATTTCAAAGTCCTCCGGCACCGTCCTCCGGGATGGTCCAAAAAATCGTCCGATCGACCAGACAACCATTGATCCACGTTTCTCGTCCCATTGCGAACGTATTACTCTGATGGTTCGACCGCGGTCGTCGCGCTGGTTTTCGAGAAAATCGCGAAAAACTCCAATCTCGTCGAAATATTTCAAAGTCCCGACGGATTTCAAAGTCCTCCGGCACCGTGGTCCGAGAACACCGAAAAAATCGTCCGATCGACCAAACAACCATTGATCCACGTTTCTCGTCCCATTGCGAACGTATTACTCTGATGGTTCGACCGCGGTCGTCGCGCTGGTTAACGCTATCATTGAAGTGAATTTTAAAAGAATTTAACTGCGCTAGAAGGGGATTAGACCCTACTAGCAGTAGGGATGTTTTAGACGGGTTAAGACTTAGACCATGTGTATCAGTCCACCTTGCTATTAAGTGCAAGTCTGATTCAACTTCAAGTTGAGTTCTCCGGCACCGTCCTCCGGAAGGTCCAAAAAATCGTCCGATCGACCAAACAACCATTGATCCACGTTTCTCGTCCCATTGCGAACGTATTACTCTGATGGTTCGACCGCGGTCGTCGCGCTGGTTTTCGAGAAAATCGCGAAAAACTCCAATCTCGTCGAAATATTTCAAAGTCCTCCGGCACCGTCCTCCGGGATGGTCCAAAAAATCGTCCGATCGACCAGACAACCATTGATCCACGTTTCTCGTCCCATTGCGAACGTATTACTCTGATGGTTCGACCGCGGTCGTCGCGCTGGTTTTCGAGAAAATCGCGAAAAACTCCAATCTCGTCGAAATATTTCAAAGTCCCGACGGATTTCAAAGTCCTCCGGCACCGTGGTCCGAGAACACCGAAAAAATCGTCCGATCGACCAAACAACCATTGATCCACGTTTCTCGTCCCATTGCGAACGTATTACTCTGATGGTTCGACCGCGGTCGTCGCGCTGGTTTTCGAGAAAATCGCGAAAAACTCCAATCTCGTCGAAATATTTCAAAGTCCCGACGGATTTCAAAGTCCTCCGGCACCGTCCTCCGGGAAGGTC